>CM026402.1:3597341-3625888 GCA_014843695.1 Archivesica marissinica | reverse complement strand
TAAGGTAACGTACCAATTATTCCTTTGCGGACCGATTGATATATGTATATACATATGCCAATATATATATAACAATATATCGTGCATGTATATAATAGTAATTCAAGTTGTTAGTGTTCGTGTATAATAAATAATGTAATCATTATTAAAGATCCAGAACTTAAACATGTAACGTATGTAACGTATGTTACATACATATTTAGCATAGCAATACGAATATTATTCCCAAATATCTTTAATAGATCATATTGGTATTGTAACCTATTTTATACCTTTAACAGTACACCAATACAATTTCGCTAAAACTGCCTAATGTGATAATAATCAGCGTGTCATTTACCAATACGTCACGTATGTAGCACAAACAAACACTGAAACATGCACTAGAAACATTTTAAAAATATCTTCGAAGTGTCTGATATAGAAATATAGCACTTAATAACCATTTAAATTTGTCTGAATGTCCGCATATTTGTAATAAACGTATAACATGAATATTTTCACTTTTTGGTGGCCATTTTGAATTTCCGCCATTTTGAAATATTTCTAGCGGAATATATTCAGAAATTATGTCTATTTCATACAGTACATACATTGTTCTTCATGAAAAACACCAAACATTACCCATATGTGCTTGGTTACAAAAATTATCATTTTCACATTAAAAAGTAAAAATATATGTATTTTGGCGGCCATCTTTGATTTCGGCCATTTTGAGCACTTTCGCCGGCCTAAATGTTCGTACTCTGACCTGCATCATATGTCAATTGGTCCTGAGCTTTGAAAAAAATGATCAAACCTTAGTATCAGTCGGGTGTATATCTAAGCTACATTTCCAGCCCTTGGGTCCGGACTACTTGTAAGCATTCATTTTCTGATAATAGACCATCGCATTTCATTTTTTCTTCTTCATTTAGTTTGTTTATTTGCTGACCGAAGAAGTCTAAGTTCGTATTTGGTGTATCTTTCTTTTGGTATAGTTCCTTATACAATTTCATTTGTTCTTGTAGAACTTCAGTTTGATCGGTGATAAAGTTATTGTCTATTTTAAGCATATTTACATTTTTTCTCTCCGCATGACGTATTTCTAGATTCGAGAAATACGTACTTTTTTGTTCGTTATTTTCGATGTGTATAGCTTTAGATCTTATCAATATTCCGTTTATTTTAGTTTTATATAAAACCATTATTTATATAACCACCAAAAAACCACCAAAAAACCACCAAAAAAACCATCCTATTATTTATATAAACCATCCTATTATTTATATAAACCATCCTATTATTTATATAAAACCATCCTATTATTTATATAAAACCATCCTATTATTTATATAGACCATCCTATTATTTATATAGACCATCCTATTATTTATATAGACCAACCTATTATTTATATAGACCATCCTATTATTTATATAGACCATCCTATTATTTATATAGACCATCCTATTATTTATATAGACCATCCTATTATTTATATAGACCATCCTATTATTTATATAGACCATCCTATTATTTATATAGACCATCCTATTATTTATATAGACCATCCTATTATTTATATAGACCATCCTATTATTTATAACCAATAAGACCATCCTATTATTTAAACCATTATAGACCATCCTATATTTATATAGACCATCCTATTATTTATATAGACCATCCTATTATTTATATAGACCATCCTATTATTTATATAGACCATCCTATTATTTATATAGACCATCCTATTATTTATATAGACCATCCTATTATTTATATAGACCATCCTATTATTTATATAGACCATCCTATTATTTATATAGACCATCCTATTATTTATATAAGACCATCCTATTATTTATATAGACCATCCTATTATTTATATAGACCATCCTATTATTTATATAGACCATCCTATTATTTATATAGACCATCCTATTATTTATATAGACCATCCTATTATTTATATAGACCATCCTATTATTTATATAGACCATCCTATTATTTATATAGACCATCCTATTATTTATATAGACCATCCTATTATTTATATAGACCATCCTATTATTTATATAGACCATCCTATTATTTATATAGACCATCCTATTATTTATATAAACCATCCTATTATTTATATAAAACCATCCTATTATTTATATAAGACCATCCTATTATTTATATAGACCATCCTATTATTTATATAGACCATCCTATTATTTATATAGACCAACCTATTATTTATATAGACCATCCTATTATTTATATAGACCATCCTATTATTTATATAGACCATCCTATTATTTATATAGACCATCCTATTATTTATATAGACCATCCTATTATTTATATAGACCATCCTATTATTTATATAGACCATCCTCTATTATTTATATAGACCATCCTATTATTTATATAGACCATAAAAGACCATCCAAAAAACTATTATTTATATAGACCATCCTATTATTTATATAGACCATCCTATTATTTATATAGACCATCCTATTATTTATATAGACCATCCTATTATTTATATAGACTATTATTTATATAGACCATCCTATTATTTATATAGACCATCCTATTATTTATATAGACCAACCTATTATTTATATAGACCATCCTATTATTTATATAGACTATTATTTATATAGACCATCCTATTATTTATATAGACCATTATTTATATAGACCATCCTATTATTTATATAGACTATTATTTATATAGACCATCCTATTATTTATATAGACTATTATTTATATAGACCATCCTATTATTTATATAGACCATTATTTATATAGACCATCCTATTATTTATATAGACCATCCTATTATTTATATAGACCATTATTTATATAGACCATCCTATTATTTATATAGACCATCCTATTATTTATATAGACTATTATTTATATAGACCATCCTATTATTTATATAGACCATAAAAACCACCAAAAAACAAAAAACCACCAAAAAACTATTATTTATATAGACCATCCTATTATTTATATAGACCATTATTTATATAGACCAACCTATTATTTATATAGACCATCCTATTATTTATATAGACCATCCTATTATTTATATAGACCATCCTATTATTTATATAGACCATCCTATTATTTATATAGACCATCCTATTATTTATATAGACCATCCTATTATTTATATAGACCATCCTATTATTTTATAGACCTCCTATTATTTATATAGACCATCCTATAGACCACCTATATTTATATAGACCATCCTATTATTTATATAGACCATCCTATTATTTATATAGACCATCCTATTATTTATATAGACCATCCTATTATTTATATAGACCATCCTATTATTTATATAGACCATCCTATTATTCTTTTTAGACGCTAATTATGTTTGCATGATTTATATTGAGTACTCTCCATATCTATGATGGGTTGAGTACTCTCCATATATATGATGGATTGAGTACTCTCCGTATATGTGATGGGTTGAGTACTCTCCATATCTATGATGGGTTGAGTACTCTCCATATATATGATGGGTTGAGTACTCTCTATATCTATGATGGGTTGAGTACTCTCTATATCTATGATGGGTTGAGTACTCTCCGTATCTATGATGGGTTGAGTACTCTCCATATATATGATGGGTTGAGTACTCTCCGTATATGTGATGGGTTGAGTACTCTCCATATATATGATGGGTTGAGTACTCTCCGTATATATGATGGGTTGAGTACTCTCCATATATATGATGGGTTGAGTACTCTCCATATCTATGATGGGTTGAGTACTCTCTATATATATGATGGGTTGAGTACTCTCCATATATATGATGGGTTGAGTACTCTCCGTATCTATGATGGGTTGAGTACTCTCTATATCTATGATGGGTTGAGTACTCTCCATATATATGATGGGTTGAGTACTCTCCATATATATGATGGGTTGAGTACTCTCCGTATATATGATGGGTTGAGTACTCTCCGTATATATGATGGGTTGAGTACTCTCCATATCTATGATGGGTTGAGTACTCTCCGTATCTATGATGGGTTGAGTACTCTCCGTATCTATGATGGGTTGAGTACTCTCTATATATATGATGGGTTGAGTACTCTCTATATATATGATGGGTTTAGTACTCTCCATATATATGATGGGTTGAGTACTCTCCGTATCTATGATGGGTTGAGTACTCTCCATATCTATGATAGTTTGAGTACTCTTCATATCTATGACGGGTTGAGTACTCTCCGTATCTATGATGGGTTGAGTACTCTCCATATCTATGACGGGTTGAGTACTCTCCGTATCTATGATGGGTTGAGTACTCTCCGTATCTATGATGGGTTGAGTACTCTCCATATATGTGACGGGTTGAGTACTCTCCATATCTGTGATGAGTTGAGTACTCTCTATATATATGATGAGTTGAGTACTCTCCATATATATGATGGGTTGAGTACTCTCCGTATATGTGATGGGTTGAGTACTCTCCATATATATGATGGGTTGAGTACTCTCCATATATATGATGGGTTGAGTACTCTCCGTATATATGATGGGTTGAGTACTCTCTATATCTATGATGGGTTGAGTACTCTCTATATCTATGATGGGTTGAGTACTCTCTATATATATGATGGGTTGAGTACTCTCTATATCTATGATGGGTTGAGTACTCTCTATATCTATGATGGGTTGAGTACTCTCTATATCTATGATGGGTTGAGTACTCTCTATATATATGATGGGTTGAGTACTCTCCATATCTATGATGGGTTGAGTACTCTCCATATCTATGATGGGTTGAGTACTCTCCGTATATATGATGGGTTGAGTACTCTCCATATATATGATGGGTTGAGTACTCTCCATATATATGATGGGTTGAGTACTCTCCGTATCTATGATGGGTTGAGTACTCTCCATATATGTGATGGGTTGAGTACTCTCCATATATATGATGGGTTGAGTACTCTCCATATATATGATGGGTTGAGTACTCTCCATATATATGATGGGTTGAGTACTCTCCGTATCTATGATGGGTTGAGTACTCTCCATATATGTGATGGGTTGAGTACTCTCCATATATATGATGGGTTGAGTACTCTCCATATATAAGATGGGTTGAGTACTCTCCGTATATGTGATGGGTTGAGTACTCTCCATATATATGATGGGTTGAGTACTCTCTATATCTATGATGGGTTGAGTACTCTCCATATACATGATGGGTTGAGTACTCTCCATATATATGATGGGTTGAGTACTCTCCGTATATATGATGGGTTGAGTACTCTCTATATCTATGATGGGTTGAGTACTCTCTATATCTATGATGGGTTGAGTACTCTCTATATATATGATGGGTTGAGTACTCTCTATATCTATGATGGGTTGAGTACTCTCTATATCTATGATGGGTTGAGTACTCTCTATATCTATGATGGGTTGAGTACTCTCTATATATATGATGGGTTGAGTACTCTCCATATCTATGATGGGTTGAGTACTCTCTATATCTATGATGGGTTGAGTACTCTCCGTATATATGATGGGTTGAGTACTCTCTATATCTATGATGGGTTGAGTACTCTCCGTATCTATGATGGGTTGAGTATTCTCCGTATCTATGATGGGTTGAGTACTCTCCATATATGTGATGGGTTGAGTACTCTCCATATATATGATGGGTTGAGTACTCTCCATATATATGATGGGTTGAGTACTCTCCATATATATGATGGGTTGAGTACTCTCCATATATATGATGGGTTGTGTACTCTCCGTATCTATGATGGGTTGAGTACTCTCCATATCTATGATGGGTTGAGTACTCTCTATATATATGATGGGTTGAGTACTCTCCATATATATGATGGGTTGAGTACTCTCCATATATATGATGGGTTGAGTACTCTCCATATCTATGATGGGTTGAGTACTCTCCATATATATGATGGGTTGAGTACTCTCCGTATATATGATGGGTTGAGTAATCTCCATATATGTGATGGGTTGAGCACTCTCCATATATATGATGGGTTGAGTACTCTCCATATATATGATGGGTTGAGTACTCTCCATATATATGATGGGTTGAGTACTCTCCATATCTATGATGGGTTGAGTACTCTCCATATATGTGATGGGTTGAGTACTCTCCGTATATGTGATGGGTTGAGTACTCTCCATATATGTGATGGGTTGAGTACTCTCTGTATATATGATGGGTTGAGTACTCTCCATATATATGATGGGTTGAGTACTCTCTATAGCTATGATGGGTTGAGTACTCTCCGTATATATGATGGGTTGAGTACTCTCCGTATCTATGATGGGTTGAGTACTCTCCATATATATGATGGGTTGAGTACTCTCCGTATCTATGATGGGTTGAGTACTCTCCATATCTATGATGGGTTGAGTACTCTCCATATCTATGATGGGTTGAGTACTCTCCATATCTATGATGGGTTGAGTACTCTCCATATCTGAGAACTCACAATATTTTAAAAGTTCATTGATTTTGTTTGCTACATTTAATCGGTGTGTGTCTGACCTACCGTTTTTTTTTATCTAGATTTGTATTCAAGTCTAGTGTTTCCTTACTAGAAAATACAATAATGTGTGCACACAAGAATTGTCTAGAAACGTTTCGAAGAAGAAACTAACCATTACTGTTGGATTAATAACAGAAGTTTTCAAGGTCAACGGTCATATTGTACAATTACTATTAATAAACAACCATATGCAAACAAACACAAACTATATAGGTCCCGCTGCGGAAAGAATGAACAGCATAGATATGAGGAAAAGTAAATTCACGTTCACAACATAACAACTACGGCCATGCCACAGTGCAACATATGTACATGTATAATGTTCGTTATACGATATAGTATTCCTGTTTGACAAAGAAGTTAGTTTTCACGGTCAGGAACATAATTAGTATACATTTGTTAATAAGGTATGCTCTTTAACTAAAGCATATAAGCGTCCCGCTGTGGAACAAGAATAGCATTTTAGTAACGAAAACACGCTGTAATATGAATCACCATCGACCACTCAGCATACCACGTGTATAACACCCCGTATCGCTCTTCCGCAGTACACAACCCATATTATTATACTAATTATTGTATTCTATTTACACTATAGCTGACTCAGAATATATTCGTTGCTACTGATATATATTTGCACGACTTGTACATTTGTTGAAATACAGTCATATATATAGGTATACATACAGTCAGTCAGTCAGTTCAGTCAGTCAGTCAGTCAGTCAGACAGACAGACAGACAGACACATATTTTTATATATATACATACATACACACACATGCACACACATACATACCGGGCGTCTGATGATTCACCTACATACGGACTACTGATGATTCACCTACATACGGACTACTAATGATCCACCTACATACTGACTACTAATGATTCACCTACATACGGACTACTAATGATTCAGCTACATACGGACTATTAATGAGTCACCTACATACGGACTACTGATGATTCACCTACATACGGACTACTAATGATTCACCTACATACGGACTACTGATGATTCACCTACATACGGACTACTAATGATTCACCTACATACGGACTACTAATGATCCACCTACATACTGACTACTAATGATTCACCTACATACGGACTACTAATGATTCACCTACATACGGACTACTAATGAGTCACCTACATACGGACTACTGATGATTCACCTACATACGGACTACTGATGATTCACCTACATACGGACTACTAATGATTCACCTACATACGGACTACTAATGATTCACCTACATACGGACTACTAATGATTCACATACATACGGACTACTGATGATTCACCTACATACGGACTACTGATGATTCACCTACATACGGACTACTAATGATTCACCTACATACGGACTACTAATGATTCACCTACATACGGACTACTAGTGATTCACCTAAATACAGATTACTGATGATTCACCTACATACGGACTACTAGTGATTCACCTAAATACAGATTACTGATGATTCACCTACATACGGAATACTGATCACTCAACTAAATACAGATTACTGATGATTCACCTACATACTGACTACTGATGATTCACCTACATACGGACTACTAATGAGTCACCTACATACGGACTACTAATGATTCACCTACATACGGACTACTAATGATTCACATACATACGGACTACTGATGATTCACCTACATACGGACTACTAATGATTCACCTACATACGGACTACTAATGATTCACCTACATACTAACTACTGATGATTCACCTACATACGAACTACTAATGATTCACCTACATGCGGACTACTGATGATTCACCTACATACGGACTACTAATGATTCACATACATACGGACTACTGATGATTCACCTACATACGGACTACTGATGATTCACCTACATACGGACTACTGATGATTCACCTACATACGGACTACTAATGATTCACCTACATACGGACTACTAATGATTCACCTACATACGGACTACTAATGATTCACCTACATACGGACTACTAATGATTCACCTACATACGGACTACTAATGATTCACCTACATACAGATTACTGATGATTCACCTACATACGGAATACTGATCACTCAACTAAATACAGATTACTGATGATTCACCTACATACTGACTACTGATGATTCACCTACATACGGACTACTAATGAGTCACCTACATACGGACTACTAATGATTCACCTACATACGGACTACTAATGATTCACATACATACGGACTACTGATGATTCACCTACATACGGACTACTAATGATTCACCTACATACGGAC
Source organism: Archivesica marissinica (assembly GCA_014843695.1). NCBI lineage: Eukaryota > Metazoa > Mollusca > Bivalvia > Venerida > Vesicomyidae > Archivesica > Archivesica marissinica. The sequence goes on along the minus strand of CM026402.1, from coordinate 3,617,051 downwards.
TACTAATGATTCACCTACATACTAACTACTGATGATTCACCTACATACGAACTACTAATGATTCACCTACATGCGGACTACTGATGATTCACCTACATACTGGTTACTGATGATTCACCTACATACTGACTACTGATGATTCACCTACATACTGACTACTGATGATTCACCTACATACTGACTACTGATGATTCACCTACATACTGACTACTGATGATTCACCTACATACGGACTACTAATGATTCACCTACATACGGACTACTAATGATTCACCTACATACTAACTACTGATGATTCACCTACATACGAACTACTAATGATTCACCTACATGCGGACTACTGATGATTCACCTACATACTGGTTACTGATGATTCACCTACATACTGACTACTGATGATTCACCTACATACTGACTACTGATGATTCACCTACATACTGACTACTGATGATTCACCTACATACTGACTACTGATGATTCACCTACATACTGGTTACTGATGATTCACCTACATACTGGTTACTGATGATTCACCTACATACTGGTTACTGATGATTCACCTACATACTGGTTACTGATGATTCACCTACATACTGGTTACTGATGATTCACCTACATACTGACTACTGATGATTCACCTACATACTGGTTACTGATGATTCACCTACATACTGACTACTGATGATTCACCTACATACTGACTACTGATGATTCACCTACATACTGACTACTGATGATTCATCTACATACTGACTACTGATGATTCACCTACATACTGACTACTGATGATTCACCTACATACTGACTACTGATGATTCACCTACATACTGACTACTGATGATTCACCTACATACTGGTTACTGATGATTCACCTACATACTGACTACTGATGATTCACCTACATACTGACTACTGATGATTCACCTACATACTGGTTACTGATGATTCACCTACATACTGGTTACTGATGATTCACCTATATACTGGTTACTGATGATTCACCCATTAGTAAAAGATGTATTCCAACAACATGCACAGAAACATATGGAAGTATTCCAATCAACAGTGCTCAGTTTGACACCCATTAGTAAAGGATGTAGTTCAACAACATGCAATGTCTTCACAACAGGCTACACGAGTAACCACACCTGTACAAAGTGGGCGGAAACGTAATGCCTCAGAGCCATGTAATACAGATTCAACAGTGAAAAAAGCACGTGTAACGGCAAAAGCTAAACGTAACCTTAATCAGTCAGTGCCGTCCGAGTCAGTTCTATCAGTCGAACACTTGATTGCCAAGCTCACTGCAGACATACATATGCAGTTTAGTGCTATGAATGAACGTATGGATAAATTAGAATCCAGTTTAGAGCAGAGGATTTCAAACAAGGTAGCTCAAATAATCGACAAGAGGGTAAATACAGAACTTAGTCGTATATGCAAGGATGTTGACAGTCGATTGGAATCCTTTAAAGAGGAAATAAAGTCCGACATCTCCGCTGATCTTCATGATATTAATGACAGAGTGAGGGTACTATCCAATGGCGTACCAGTCAACTCGGGTCAAACGGATGTGAGCCTCAACATTGTTATTAGAGGTCTTCCAGAATCTTCAAATGAAAACACCAGTGTTAAAGTGAACTCACTTATCCGGGACGGTCTTAAGGTTAGTGATGTAACCTTTAGTAAGGTTGAAAGGAAGAAATCATCATCATCAAAACCTGGTATTGTGATTGTTAAATTTAAGTCACACGATGACAAACGAAAAGTGATGGTGAAAAAGTCTAACCTGGGTGATAGTCGTCAATACAATGATGTTTTCATTCACCATGACCAATCACATATTGACAGACTTATGGCTAATAACTTTCGCACCATCTTAAGTGCCATGAAACAACATGATTTTACGGTTAGAGGCTCTCGTGTTGTACGAGTAAATAGTGATAGACCACGTGAGCAAATGAATCATCGGTCATCGGATCGGGAACGTGACTCTTACTCAGGTAGTGATCGAGGGCCAAGTTACGGTGGAAACCGTGGTGGTAATCGCGACGGTTGGAACAGAGTAGACAGTCGTGGCAGGCACTACAATAGAAGGAATGGAAGTGGACGGCGTGGTGGTCGTAATTAATATAAATCCGGTTTTTGGAATGTTCGTGGCTTTAATATGAATCCTGATTCTGATAATTTATTATTAAGATCTTCTTGTATTTTACAGTATAACTTTGATATATTAGCTTTAGCTGAAACTCATTTAATAGATGATAATGTTTTAACTGTTGAAGGTTACCGCTGGTTCGGTCATAACCGGAAACATATTCATAGAAATGCCAGGTCAGGTTCTGGTGGTGTTGGATTTTTAATTAAAGATACACTATGTGATATTTTTGATATTTCTATTTTGAGTGATTCACATGAAGGTATCTTTTGGCTCAAAATGGTTCACAAGTTTGAGCAGTTCACCTTGATGCCATGTGTCTGTTACTTGCCACCAGAACATTCATCTCGCTATTTTAACGTAAACACCTTTTATGATTGCCTTTTGACAGATATCTATGCTTTTCAGAATGATGGTATGATATATGTATGTGGGGATTTCAACAGTCGATGTGGGGGATTGGACGACTTTATTGCGGGCGTAGATAATATACCGCCTCGTAATATTATAGATTTCACAACTAACTTTTATGGAGAACTGTTCGTTGATTTCTTGATAAACACAAATATGTGTATGCTTAATGGTAGAGGTTCTTCGAATAATTTTACCTCCGTGTCTGTTAAGGGGTCGTCTGTTGTTGATTACTGTATTACTACTCATGATAATTTATGTAACATGATTGATTTTGAGGTTGTTTTAACATCACAACTAATAAATACATCTGGTGATATCCGGGTCTTAGCACCAACTTGTATACCAGATCATTCATTGCTGTCATGGAATATTGCTAGTGATACCAGTTCATATTATACGAAAGATATTTCAAATGAGGTTACGTCTTATGATAGATTTGATCTTAGTAATGTAAATAATTATTTCATGAATAGTCCTTCTGCTGTGTTACAGATAAATAACGTCATTCAAAAACTAGAACAAGGTTTTCGTTCGCAGAATGATATTGATCTCGTATATGAGGACTGGTGTAATGTAGTGAAACAAAACATGTATAAAGATATTCCTTTCAAAACTATAAAGAGTGGGTGCAGGAATAAAAAGCGTAAACCTGGTAAATCTTGGTGGAGTGAAAATTTAACTAACTTATGGTCTAATCTATGCATTTTGGAAGGTAGATGGTTAAATTGTTCCCATCGTAATGCTAACTTAAAATTCAAAACTGAATATGTTCAAGCACGTAAATTTTTTGATCGGGAAGTACAAAAGGCTAAACGATTTTATTGGTATTCCATGCAAAACGAACTTCTAACAGACTGTAATGTGGACCAGACTAAGTTCTGGAAGTCGATTGGGAAAATTGGCGTAGATAATTGTAAGAGTAAGCAAATACCAATGAAAGTTACATTAGAAGATGGGTCTACTTCTACTTGTGTCGATGATGTTCTATTTAAGTGGAAGAATGATTTCAGTTCTTTATTTAACAAAGACAGTGTAAGTGAGCCCGTGGCTACTGAAAATAGTAATAATATTGATGGTGTACCATTTAATGAACATATTTCTTTGTTAGAGGTCAAGAAGGCCGTAGAATAGGTCAAACGTGGTAAAGCTTGTGGAGTAGACGAACTTCCATCGGAAGTATTAAAAAATGATGCCACTATATTGTTTCTGCATGCCTTATATAATATATGCTTTGAGAATGGTATTACTCCATCATTATGGAATAGATGTATTATTAATCCAATTCCAAAGTCTACAACAGCTGATCCTACATACCCCATGTCTTATAGAGGCATTTCTCTAGCTTGTACAACATACAAGATATACTGTAATATATTGAATGATAGATTGAGTTCTTGGGTTGAAGACAATGGCATTTTGGCAGATGAACAGAATGGTTTCCGTAAGAAGAGAAGCACTTCCGATCAAATTTCGTCTTTAGTTAATTTAGTTGAAACACGAAAGAAACTTAAGCAATGTACTTATGCAGCTTTTATAGACTTCCGTAAAGCTTATGATTTCATTAATCGTTCTAAATTATGGACACGATTAAATGATATAGGTATTTCTGGTAAAATGGTTCTAGCCATAAAGTCACTATATTCATCTGTCGCCTCTTGTGTTAGAATTAACTCATTTAAAACAGACTGGTTTAATGTTCATTGTGGATTGAGACAAGGCTGTGTGTTATCACCTTTGTTGTTTAATTTATATATCAATGACCTAGCTGTATATCTTAAGTCCTTTGATATTGGTATTAATATAGATAATGAAAAGGTTTGCATACTCCTATATGCTGATGACATTGTTTTACTAGCTAAAGATGAATATGACTTACAAATTTTGCTAAATGCTCTGAACGATTGATGTTGTCTTAAGGACATGTCAATTAATGCCGATAAGAGTAAGATAGTGCATTTCCGTCCAGATAGCCGGGCGAGGTGTGAGCATATATTTAAATGTGGAAATGAACAGTTATCCGTTGTTGACAGATATACATACCTCGGTGTTGTTCTTCAGGAACACCTAGATTTTAATGTTACAGCTAAGATGGTTGCTCAGAGTGCAAGTCGTGCGTTAGGATTATTGATAGCTAAATGTAAAATTTCGGGAGGGATACCGTATAATGTATTCACCAAGCTATACGACACTGTTGTTTGGCCTGTAATTGCTTATGGTGCCTCAATATGGGGGTATAAATCCTTTCCTTGTATAAATGCTGTCCAAAACCGTGCTATGCGGTTTTATCTTGGTGTCGGCAAGTATACACCCAATGCAGCCGTTTCCGGTGAAATGGGTTGGCAACCTCCCATTGTCCGTCAATGGAAAACAGTTTCTACGTTTTGGGTACGAATTTCCAATACAAATAACTCGAGATTGAACAAACGAATTGCACTTTGGACAAACGAGAAATCTGCTTCCTGTAAAAACTGGTTCTATTTTGTTAAGAAATATTTTACGGATATTGATTTTGCAGAATTGTGTATGCTTATATGCTCCAATTTCTGAGCCTCATTGTGTCGAATGTGTGGGAAAATTTGGTATGAACAAATATATAGCAGATTGGTATGCCTCTATAAATAGCATTCATGGTACTACTGGACGAGGTCGTAACAAATTAAGAACGTATTGCAAGCTTAAGCATGTATTTGAACCTGAGGAATATTGTAAAATGATTTTACCTACACGACACAGGTCGGCATTTAGTAAATTTAGATGCGGTGTTGCACCAATCCGTATAGAAACCGGAAGGTATGAGAATTTAAGATTAGACGATCGTAAATGTCCTTTTTGTAATGTGATAGAAGATGAACATCACGTTTTATTGGAATGTGCCATATATAATGATCTAAGAACTTTACTATTGCAGAAGGCAATATTAGCTGACCATAATTTCTGTAATATGACAAAACGTGATCAATTTATATTTCTATTCAGTAATCAATCAGTGATAAGACTTTGTGCCAAAACCTGTTTTAATATACTACAGCGTCGTTACTTTTACCTTTGTAAATAATGCCCTTTTTTGTGTTAATTACTATATATCTATGATTTTTACGGACTACAAGAAGCAGCTGCTAATTAGGTCATTCTCGATCTGATCCTGGGTGATAACTGATTTTGTAAAATATTTCTTAATAGCGCACTAGTGCTTGTTTTTCGATTTAGTGTTTTATACCATTTTGTTTTATTTCGTATTTAAATATAAATTAGCAACTGTTTCTTGGCTTTAGAATGTAAATACGCATTAACTAATAGTAGTGTTGGATTTTATAATGTGATATGTTTTGTTGCAATATGTCTCTTATAATTCTATTCAGAATGGCTATGTACTTTTAATCTGATTATTTACATTTGTGTTTGTATTACATGTATGTACATAGATGAGACTTTAATAAAGATTAAAACCTAAAACCTGCAAAGAAACATATGGAAGTATGATCGTTTTCATTGCTTTCATAACATATGAAAAAGCGTGTTACTCTGTTGAGAATAGCTAGTGTAAGAGACTATTCGACTATATATATCAAATCTTTATCAATATTTCACTATGATATATAACCACGTACAACACCACAATTACATTTTTTTTACATGTGTAAGTACATGTATACGATTCTATGCATATCTGGTGTTTACAAAACGATAGTATGCAGAAGAATATAATTCGAGAGGATATGATCTAACAGTTTAACGCAATGCCGATACAATTATATACATACTATCTTTCGATTTCCCGTGACACAGGGATAACTAATGCTCATGCATGATGCATACTGTTTATTTGTTATACATTCTAGCATCATCGGTTATCCGTATGGTAGCTATTCATTGATGGGAACAGTTTAACACGGTGTGTTTAATCTTGTGATCGTCCATGTTATTCATTCCTGCATAACTGTATGCAGCTTAACATTAAAAACGTGACACTCTCATACTGCAGTCAAGTTGTTAGTGAGCGTCTCGGGTATGTGGTCATACCATGTTTAACCAGTGGTGGTACACTCTCATACTGCAGTCAGGTTGTTAGTGAGCGTCTCGGGTATGTGGTCATACCATGTTTAACCAGTGGCGGTACACTCTCATACTGCAGTCAAGTTGTTAGTGAGCGTCTCGGGTATGTGGGCATACCATGTTTAACCAGTGGTGGTACACTCTCATACTGCAGTCAAGTTGTTAGTGAGCGTCTCGGGTATGTGGGCATACCATGTTTAACCAGTGGTGGTACACTCTCATACTGCAGTCAAGTTGTTAGTGAGCGTCTCGGGTATGTGGGCATACCATGTTTAACCAGTGGTGGTATTCCTTGTATGCAACTTGTAACCCATCTTGTTCTTGTAAAATAGTTTACCATCGCAGGTCCACACCCCTTCAATTGCATCTGGCATTTTCCTCTTGGTGCATATTAACACATGTCGGTTTAGTTGTGTGAGGTCTTCATTTATGTAAATGTTGCTGCCTTTAAATTGCCTACGGTTTCTCATGATCACTTCACGCTTCAACCTTGATGTGAACTTCACAATAACAGGGCGTGCTACGCGTCCAGTCATTTCCCCAAGCCTGTGAGATATATCTATATCTGTGTTAGATAAATTTAGTCCCTCAATTTTCTGGTTCAAAATAGAAATAACTGTCTCAGTTGTTATGTCTGCATTGTCCTCACCATTGTCTTTAATTACATTGATTCTAATGTTATTATTGCGACTGTATTGCTCGGCATTGTTTAACTTTTCTGCATGTGTTTCAACAACTATGTTCATTTCTGCTATGTGTTCACAGTTGTCATCATGTTGTTGCTGTAGTTGTTTTGTAAGATCCAAAACAGATTTATTTAGTTTATCATTTTCTTGATCTGTTTCAAAGAGTTTTAATTCTAGCACATATATCTGTTTGCCACTGACTTAACCAGTTATTCTTTCATTTTATTTACTGCTACAGTTATCATATTTTTCAAATTAGTATCATTTTTTGTAATGACGTTAGACTGTTTGTTTTTTTAAATTTCTTTCAGTTCATAGCTGATATTTATAGCCCCTTCCTCTGTATTTCCTGCCATAGGTGCTGTTTTACTCTCCGTTGTTTCTCCAATACCACTATTTCCCTCTTTGCCTTTCTTTTTTTTTGTTTAACGTTCTACTGTTCAATGCTGTTGTCCAATTCACTTACACTAGTTCCATCATACCGTTTTCGTTTTTTTATCGTCTTCAATTTCATAATCAGCCATTATGTCCGTACTTTTTATTTGCACTATACCATTGTAAAAACTTGGCGTGGGTCATTTACCGCACATATCACTCAATTCAATAATGCCCTATGTCTGTATATACTGTTAAACAGATAGTATTGTGTGGCTAGCGGCCATAAGACCTCGATAAATTCATTGTCTACACAATGTTTTCAAAGTATATTTTAATGTCTAAATGATATCGGTTTTTAGAATAGGAAATGCTTACCGCCTCAATTAGTATCCAACATATCCAAAATCCACATCCTATTTCGAATCACTATTGATTTATTTTTAATATTTACTTCCAATACAAAAATGGACACCTTTGTCAAGGGACATAACTCTATGTTCAAATAATGTCAAATTTAGCAAATATATTGGTCATACCATTTGTACATATATTTTGTTTGTACATTGTTTAATACCTCTGCTGCATTTGTTGTAATACCGGAATTGTTCCACTACTAAAGAAGGAAGCCACACTAGTCCACCAGACATCGGAATAAGTACGAACGTGTTCAGGGACGACTATTCGACGGCGTATGGTACAAGTATGAGGGGGCAATTACTATGATAGATCAGAAGCATCGCAGTATTGGGACCAGCAACACCCAACGACGCCATACCCGACGAGCAGCAGTAAATTAGCATTGAATCTGATTCTTTGTAAAACTAATGTATAGTAATAATGTGAACATGCTGTGCAGACTGCGCCTACCAATCATAATCGTGACGTTGAACATTGTTTATGTAAATGTCAATATAAGCATGTTGTTACTTTGTCAAGTTGTCCTGTGTACCTGTACTTATTTGTATTGTTGGTAAACTGTCATGTAGCATTACAATGCATTGCTACCTATCTTGTTTATTGATTTATAATAAATAAATTATACTAATTATAGTTGGTCATGTTTCAATCATTAAGTAAATTATTATGTCCGAATAAACTAAGACCACAGTGATACACAGTGATACACGACGAATGCACCTGTCCAGTAGATGTTCATGCACATCAAATAAAGACATCACTATTCATGTAATGTTAGCAATATACAATTGTGCACGTACGCTTGTATAAATATATTATGCACAATATCCATTGAAACATACAATTAAAGTAGCACTGTGATGCATCCAATTACAATTCTAAGTGTTATGGGTGCCAGGTTTACAACACTGGAACGATGATATAGGCATTTCCTTTGAGACTTGAACAAGCAAATCAATAACAGATACCATGTTATGCGTTTATCGAAGCGTACGTTTTGCAGATCAACTGTATTTCCATTTGTGATGGATCTCACATAGCTGTTTGTTATTGGTTTTGTGATGGATCTCCCATAGCAGTTTGTTATTGGTTTTGTGATGGATCTCCCATAGCTGTTTGTTATTGGTTTTGTGATGGATCTCCCATAGCTGTTTGTTATTGGTTTTGTGATGGATCTCCCATAGCTGTTTGTTATTGGTTTTGTGATGGATCTCCCATAGCTATTTGTTATTGGTTTTGTGATGGATCTCCCATAGCTGTTTGTTATTGGTTTTGTGATGAACCTCCCATAGCTGTTTGTTATTGGTTTTGTGATGGATCTCCCATAGCTGTTTGTTATTGGTTTTGTGATGGGTCCCCCATAGCTGTTTGTTATTGGTTTTGTGATGGGTCTCCCATAGCTATTTGTTATTGGTTGTGTGATGGATCTCCCATAGCTGAAATTTGGGGCTATTGTGAAGGTAAAGATGTTGACATTATACACACCAAATTTTGTAGAAAAGTACTATGCGTCAAGCGGTCTACAAACTTAGAAGCACTTTACGGTGAACTCTGTAGAATCCCTATGAAAATCCATCGAAAATGTATTATGATAACATATTGGAGAACATTTTTATCGTTAAACACTCTTTATTATTTCGAACCTATAATATGCTTAAAGAAGATGTAGATACAGGGTTAACTTATTATACACACAATTGGGCATATCGCATTAAAACTATGGTAGACCAGTGCGGATTATCATATATGTGGGAAAACCAATTTATTACCCCTATAAATTATAATCTCATAAAACAAAGAATATTAGATATATATCACCAACGTTGGTATTCTGCAATAAATAATTCGACTCGCCTGGAAACCTATTCTATTTTTAAACATGAATTTGAAGTCGAAACGTATCTAAACAGTATAACGGATGCTAAATTCAGAATAGCCTTATCTAAATTTAGAACATCATCACATGACCTAGCAATTGAAAAGGGAAGATACTCAAATTTAAGTAGAAATTTACGAATTTTTAATAACTGTAATACCAACATGATAGAAAATGAATTTCATTTCTTTTTAGTCTGTCCGAAATTTAAAGATTTAAGAAGAAAATATTTAAAACGTTATTTTTGTTCTTGGCCTAACATGCATACATTCTTATCTTTAATGACTTATCAGTCACAAACACAGATCTTAAACCTTGCTAAGTATATTTATTATGCAAATCACACAAGAAATCAATAGATCATTACCATCATTCCTTACATTGCTATTATACTGTTATATGTCATGTTTCTCTGTAAACTGTGTATATATGTGATGCTATAAGCATCTGCTGATGTTTAATGCAATAAATATTGTAGTGTATTGTATCGTATATGCCACCCCCTCCCCCAACGACCGAACCTCGTGAAGAGACAATATTCCTATATTAACATGCTTACATGGCTGTCCGATTAGCGCAGTGGTAGCAAGCTTGTTTCTCACCAATGCAACCGGGTTCGATCCTCGGACCAGGAAGTATGTGAGATGATACCGAGTCCATTAAGTGAAAACAATCGCCAATGGTACTGCACACAAACAAACATCACGCTATAAAATACTAGTATGTTATGACGTCACTATGTATACATAATTGTCAATACAATAGTGTCATGTGAACTCATTAATCGTTGCGAACGAAGCTGGACTCGTACTTGGCACTAAATTGGTATGGAATACTCTACCTTTGCACATCGGTGTCCATTGGCCAGTTGGAAAACACGTGATAGTGTGTATACCATCACCCTGAAAGCACTCGTATTTAATCACAGCTGCCACGTGCAACACATTTCCTAACGCGAGTGATTTATAGAGAGATGGTTTGCGGTCACAGTCTGCAATCAAATAATAGAAAACAGACATTTTAATTGTATAATTATGTTTAATGTAATATGTATATGTATTGACATAGGAGGCATTTCAGGGTTTGTTTGTGTATGTGTTTGGAAACGATAGAAAGAAATACAACTAAGGCTGTTGTTTTCAGAGTGTCATGTGTTGTTGCCATGTTCACTATGAGCTACGTATACACGCACACACGTTGCTAGCTTTTATATCTTATAAGTTTATTCTTCGAATATTGTATTTGAATACAACCTAGAGGGAAGTCGGTATAGCGAATGCCTCCGAATATCTTAAGTTAAATCAATACATACATTTTGGATATTCTGTACATATACACACAAACATTGCATTTGAACATAATATCTAATATAACTGGGATATAGTATTTTATCTGTGCGGGCACATTGCAAGTGACAGGAGAGCATACACAAGCAATGATAAGGTATACCTGTCACAGCACACGTTCCACTGCAAACATCCCCGATATCCTGAAAATAGTAAAAGGTAAAACCACTATAATTGAAAGTGCCAGACATTTACGATGTATAAGCAACCTCTTACGAACAGCAGTACTTCCCATATGCTCATATTCATGGCAGCCCTGCATAGTCGGACTCCTTAACCACTAGTCAATGGATTAGCCATGCACAGCACAATATATACCACACATGTAGAAGTATTAATAATAATTCGTCCAATCTTCTTTCTCATCAAAATATATACTTATATTGTCGTAACCGAACATCGACATACTTATATTGTCGTAACCGAACATCGACATACTTATATTGTCGTAACCGAACATCGACATACTTATATTGTCGTAACCGAACATCGACATACTTATATTGTCGTAACCGAACATCGACATACTTATATTGTCGTAACCGAACATCGACATACTTATAATGTCGTAACCGAACATCGACATACTTATATTGTCGTAACCGAACATCGACATACTTATATTGTCGTAACCGAACATCGACATACTTATATTGTCGTAACCGAACATCGACATACTTATAATGTCGTAACCGAACATCGACATACTTATAATGTCGTAACCGAACATCGACATACTTATATTGTCGTAACCGAACATCGACATACTTATATTGTCGTAACCGAACATCGACATACTTATATTGTCGTAACCGAACATCGACATACTTATAATGTCGTAACCGAACATCGACATACTTATATTGCATATTAACCCTTTGCCTGATGAGTAAATAAAATCACATTTGCAAAGAACATAGCTCCAGATCAGCCGATTCAGATACATGATTTAACTCCACTATCCGAATTGCAAACATCATGCAGCCTGATCAGATGTGCCGTCAACGTCTAGTCTGGCTCTATGCTGTTTGCAAAAGTGATTTTATCTGCCGTTAGCGTGCAAAGGGTTAATATTTACATTGTTATTACGCCCGCTATGTTGAGATCCTTCTCGTCTACTGGGTTTACCGGTATATGTGTGTGTGTGTTTTACGTTTATTTATCATCGCTACCGGTTGCCCATATGAGCGACGCCTCCTGAAGATATTAGCCATTTTAGATTATGGAGGACAGTGCAATGATACAGACAGAGACCCATTCCAGAGTATCCTCTGGTTCTTTTACGTGCGGTGGGGGCTAGCGGGGGTCGAAACTGCCATCCCTGGATTACCACTTCAGCGTGTTACCACTGGACTACAAATTCGTCTGTGTTTACCGGTATGTAACCGCAGTGATCCTTTATAAGTTGCTGATTGGTTAGAGTTATGTTTGACGAATACCGTTGTCTATAATATCGCAAGGACCATTCAATTTAGTAAAGTCATTGTTCCATTAATTGAAAGGAAACGACATAATAGTATATGCACAACTTTGGTACCATTTCTGCTCATTTACAGTCTTGAAACCCTTAGAAAAGATAATGCGAAACAACCAATAGCATTACATGAGCCGCAGCATTTTGATAGGAAACTGTCCATATGTTGATTATGAAAATTAAACTTGGAGGCACATGACTGATGGTTGGACGCTATGTGTTCGGCTGTATGTTTGATCAAAAGGACATTTGACTTCAGCTCCGAGAGAACATCAATCATGAATGTGGTATGAATGGTGTTCTGTCACTGAAAACAATATGGTAAGCATTAGTCAGTAGTAGTTAAAACAAAGGTTTCTGGAACAAGGATATTCGTTGGTAGCATGCGCGTGTAGCCTGCGGAACCTACAGTCTACATATGACAACATAGTTCAAGCGCGTATTTAGGACACTGTGTCGTCTGATATAAATAGCGTCGTATGCTAGCCTGTAAGAACATGCATATATGACGTCACGATTCAATAGTGTCGCCTATATTTTAGCGCAACCCTTACAGAAAACGAAAACTTAGACTTATATGCGCCTTATACGGCGTTTATAAGGTGCATATAACTAACATCAACTCAGGTTTTAGTTTAATCATATTTTATTGCATTCATTCTATATATACAATGTACAGAACAAAACAAATATATATACAATGTACAGAACAAAACAAATATATATACAATGTACAGAACAAAATAAATATATATACAATGTACAGAACAAAATAAATATATATACAATGTACAGAACAAAACAAATATATATACAATGTACAGAACAAAACAAATATATATACAATGTACAGAACAAAATAAATATATATACAATGTACAGAACAAAATAAATATATATACAATGTACAGAACAAAACAAATATATATACAATGTACAGAACAAAACAAATATATATACAATGTACAGAACAAAATAAATATATATACAATGTACAGAACAAAATAAATATATATACAATGTACAGAACAAAACAAATATATATACAATGTACAGAACAAAACAAATATATATACAATGTACAGAACAAAATAAATATATATACAATGTACAGAACAAAATAAATATATATACAATGTACAGAACAAAATAAATATATATACAATGTACAGAACAAAATAAATATATATACAATGTACAGAACAAAATAAATATATATACAATGTACAGAACAAAATAAATATATATACAATGTACAGAACAAAATAAATATATATACAATGTACAGAACAAAATAAATATATATACAATGTACAGAACAAAATAAATATATATACAATGTACAGAACAAAATAAATATATATACAATGTACAGAACAAAATAAATATATATACAATGTACAGAACAAAATAAATATATATACAATGTACAGAACAAAATAAATATATATACAATGTACAGAACAAAATAAATATATATACAATGTACAGAACAAAATAAATATATATACAATGTACAGAACAAAATAAATATATATACAATGTACAGAACAAAACAAATATATATACAATGTACAGAACAAAATAAATATATATACAATGTACAGAACAAAATAAATATATATACAATGTACAGAACAAAATAAATGAACACACTTGTCTAATTGTGCTTAGTATTTACGATTTGTGTCATTGTTGTGCACTAGAATTGTAAATAAATATTGAAGCAAATGGGTTGGGCCACAAGTTTTAACAACATTAGTTACGGTCCTCCCAAAAAACTAGATTGTAACAAACTGAATATAGGTATTAGCAAAATATAGATAACAAGAATTTAGAACCAATAAAAAAATTAACAACTAACTATACAAACAGAAAAGGGATTAAGATAAGAAATTAATGCAATTGATTATTGCTACTCCAATAAAGTGCCCCATCGAACAAAGTTCCCCAGCCAGCCACACCCGTCACCACTCCTTGACATAAATCGTCGCTAGTGGAGAACAGCCAAACTGTATACACACATAAAATATACAGATCATGTATTTATTTGCTGAAAGCGTCGAGTCGTTGTAATTCCGCATCGGACAGGTGGATTTTATCCGGGTACTCCTGTTTTATCCGGGTACTCCTGTTTTATCCGGGCACTCCTGTTTTATCCGGGTACTCCTGTTTTATCCGGGTACTCCTGTTTTATCCGGGTACTCCTGTTTCCTCCGAGTACTCCTGTTTCCTTCCACAAGAATGATCACATACGTTTACGCTTCCATCCGCGCCAACGAGAATGATTAATATAACTTGTTAGAACTTGCTTCGCAATCTTTGTAAAATAAATAAAGTTTAAACATAAAATATATAACGGTATGTAAGTAGTACTTGTGTGGCCAAACGGTATCTATATACATAAACAATTCGACATATATACATGTAAGCAGTATATATATACATAAACAATTCGACATATATACATGTAAGCAGTATATATATACATAAACAATTCGATATATATATATATATACATACATGTAAGCAGTATATATATACATGTAAGCAGTATATATATACATAAACAATTCGATATATATACATGTAAATAGTTTATATATACATAAACAATTCGATATATATACATGTAAGCAGTATATATATACATAAACAATTCGACATATATACATGTAAGCAGTATATATATACATAAACAATTCGACATATATACATGTAAGCAGTATATATATACATAAACAATTCGATATATATACATGTACGCAGTATTTATATACATAAACAATTCGATATATATACATGTAAGCAGTATATATATACATAAACAATTCGATATATATACATGTACGCAGTATTTATATACATAAACAATTCGATATATATATATATATATATACATGTAAGCAGTATATATATACATAAACAATTCGATATATATATATATATATATATATATACATGTAAGCATATATATATACATAAACAATTCGATATATATACATGTACGCAGTATATATATATATGTAAACAGTATATATATACATAAACAATTCGATATATATACATGTAAGCAGTATATATATACATAAACAATTCGATATATATACATGTACGCAGTATAAATATACATGTAAGCAGTATTTATATACATAAACAATTCGATATATATACATGTACGCAGTATTTATATACATAAACAATTCGATATATATACATGTACGCAGTATTTATATACATAAACAATTCGATATATATACATGTACGCAGTATATATATATACATGTAAGCAGTATTTATATACATAAACAATTCGATATATATACATGTAAGCAGTATATATATACATAAACAATTCGATATATATACATGTAAGCAGTATTTATATACATAAACAATTCGATATATATACATGTACGCAGTATATATATACATAAACAATTCGATATATATACATGTACGCAGTATATATATACATAAACAATTCGATATATATATACATGTAAGCAGTATATATATACATAAACAATTCGATATATATACATGTAAGCAGTATATATATACATGTAAGCAGTATATATATACATAAACAATTCGATATATATACATGTAAGCAGTATATATATACATAAACAATTCGATATATATACATGTAAGCAGTATATATATACATGTAAGCAGTATATATATACATGTAAGCAGTATATATATATACATGTTCACGTGAGCTCAATATAAGTATGTCACGTGTTATAATTATTTACTGTAAATAACAAAACATTTATGTTGTGATTATATGGAGGGTGGAAACTTAACAACTAAACTGTTATCGCGAGGTATGTTTCAGTTATTTAAGTATTGTTTCATATCCTTACACTTGTTTTAGTAGATAGATAGATAGATAGATACATTTAAACACATGCGTCTACCATATTGGTCAAGTTCGTCCAGCTCAAGCATAGTATGAGAACGTGCATTCCTTAGAACATTATTTACGACCCTCCTCAAATTGTCGTTTACCTTTCTAAGTTTGGCCATCTCCTCGGAAGAAATGTTGTTTCAGCTTTTACTATAGCTTGTATTTCTCCTTTCACTGCTTGGATTAACATATTATCTTCATGTCATCATGAGTAGTAGCCATTGTGGTAGTGGTTGGGGTATTTGGATCAAATCTAGTATATGCGAGTTATAGGTATATGGCGCATATATGCGAGTTATAGGTATATGGCGCATATATGCGAGTTATAGGTATATGGCACATATATGCGAGTTATAGGTATATGGCACATATAATGCGAGTTATAGGTATATGGCACATATAATGCGAGTTATAGGTATATGGCGCATATAATGCGAGTTATAGGTATATGGCGCATATATGCGAGTTATAGGTATATGGCGCATATATGCGAGTTATAGGTATATGGCGCATATATGCGAGTTATAGGTATATGGCACATATATGCGAGTTATAGGTATATGGCGCATATATGCGAGTTATAGGTATATGGCGCATATATGCGAGTTATAGGTATATGGCGCATATATGCGAGTTATAGGTATATGGCCATATATGCGAGTTATAGGTATATGGCGCATATATGCGAGTTAGTTATGGCGCATATAATGATAGTATATGGCACATATAATGCGAGTTATAGGGATATGGCGCATATATGCGAGTTATAGGTATATGGCACATATAATGCGAGTTATAGGTATATGGCACATATATGCGAGTTATAGGTATATGGCGCATATATGCGAGTTATAGGTATATGGCGCATATAATGCGAGTCATAGGTATATGGCACATATAGCGAGTTATAGGATATGGCGCATATATGCGAGTTATAGGTATATGGCGCATATATGCGAGTTATAGGTATATGGCGCATATATGCGAGTTTATATGGCGCATATATGCGAGTTATAGGTATATGGCGCATATATGCGAGTTATAGGTATATGGCGCATATATGCGAGTTATAGGTATATGGCGCATATATGCGAGTTATAGGTATATGGCGCATATATGCGAGTTATAGGTATATGGCGCATATATGCGAGTTATAGGTATATGGCGCATATATGCGAGTTATAGGTATATGGCGCATATATGCGAGTTATAGGTATATGGCGCATATATGCGAGTTATAGGTATATGGCGCATATATGCGAGTTATAGGTATATGGCGCATATATGCGAGTTATAGGTATATGGCGCATATATGCGAGTTATAGGTATATGGCGCATATATGCGAGTTATAGGTATATGGCGCATATATGCGAGTTATAGGTATATGGCGCATATATGCGAGTTATAGGTATATGGCGCATATATGCGAGTTATAGGTATATGGCGCATATATGCGAGTTATAGGTATATGGCGCATATATGCGAGTTATAGGTATATGGCGCATATAATGCGAGTTATAGGTATATGGCACATATAATGCGAGTTATAGGGATATGGCGCATATATGCGAGTTATAGGTATATGGCGCATATATGCGAGTTATAGGTATATGGCGCATATAATGCGAGTTATAGGTATATGGCGCATATATGCGAATTCTAGGTATATGGCGCATATAATGCGAGTTATAGGTATATGGCGCATATATGCGAGTTATAGGTATATGGTGCATATATGCGAGTTATAGGTATATGGCACATATATGCGAGTTCTAGGTATATGGTGCATATATGCGAGTTATAGGTATATGGCACATATATGCGAGTTCTAGGTATATGGCGCATATAATGCGAGTTATAGGTATATGGCGCATATATGCGAATTCTAGGTATATGGCGCATATAATGCGAGTTATAGGTATATGGCGCATATAATGCGAGTTATAGGTATATGGCGCATATATGCGAGTTATAGGTATATGGCACATATATGCGAGTTATAGGTATATGGCGCATATATGCGTGTTATAGGTATATGGCGCATATAAGCTAGTTATAGGTATATGGCGCATATATGCGAGTTATAGGTATATGGCGCATATATGCGAGTTATAGGTATATGGTGCATATATGCGAGTTCTAGGTATATGGCGCATATAATGCGAGTTATAGGTATATGGCACATATATGCGAGTTATAGGTATATGGCGCATATATGCGAGTTATAGGTATATGGCGCATATATGCGAGTTATAGGTATATGGCACATATAATGCGAGTTATAGGTATATGGCGCATATATGCGAGTTATAGGTATATGGCGCATATATGCGAGTTATAGGTATATGGCGCATATATGCGAGTTATAGGTATATGGCGCATATATGCGAGTTATAGGTATATGGCGCATATATGCGAGTTATAGGTATATGGCGCATATATGCGAGTTATAGGTATATGGCGCATATATGCGAGTTTTACGGCGCATATATGCGAGTTATAGGTATATGGCGCATATATGCGAGTTATAGGTATATGGCGCATATATGCGAGTTATAGGTATATGGCGCATATATGCGAGTTATAGGTATATGGCGCATATATGCGAGTTATAGGTATATGGCGCATATATGCGAGTTATAGGTATATGGCGCATATATGCGAGTTATAGGTATATGGCGCATATATGCGAGTTATAGGTATATGGCGCATATATGCGAGTTATAGGTATATGGCGCATATATGCGAGTTATAGGTATATGGCGCATATATGCGAGTTATAGGTATATGGCGCATATATGCGAGTTATAGGTATATGGCGCATATATGCGAGTTATAGGTATATGGCGCATATAATGCGAGTTATAGGTATATGGCGCATATATGCGAGTTATAGGTATATGGCGCATATAATGCGAGTTATAGGTATATGGCGCATATATGCGAGTTATAGGTATATGGCGCATATATGCGAGTTATATGTATATG
>CM026402.1:3542061-3596341 GCA_014843695.1 Archivesica marissinica | reverse complement strand
ATACTACACGGGGGCCATCCGTACCTGCAATACTACACGGGGGCTAACCGTACCTGCAATACTACACGGGGGCTATCCGTACTTGCAATACTACATGGGGGCCACCCGTACCTGCAGTACTACACTGGGGGCCATCCGTACCTGCAATACTACACGGTGGGCATCCGTACCTGCAATACTACACGGGGGCCATCCGTACCTGCAGTACTACACGGGGGTCATCCGTACCTGTTGTACTACACGGGGGCCACCCGTACCTGCAATACTACACGGGGGCCATCCGTATCTGTAGTACTACAGGGGGGCCATCCGTACCGGCAATAATACACGGGGGCCACCCGTACCTGCAATACTACACGGGGGCCACCTATACCTGCAATACTACACGGGGGTCATCCGTACCTGCAGTACTAAACGGGAGCCACCCGTACCTGTAATACTACACGGGGGCCATCCGTACCTGCAATACTACACGGGGGATATCCGTACATGCAATACTACACGGGGGCCATCCGTACCTGCAATACTACACGGGGGCTATCCGTACCTGCAATACTACACGGGGAGCCATCCGTACCTGCAGTATTTAACTGGGGCCATCCGTACCTGCAATACTACACGGGGGCTATCCGTACCTGCAATACTACACGGGGGTCATCCGTACCTGCAGTACTAAACGGGAGCCACCCGTACCTGTAATACTACACGGGGGCCATCCGTACCTGCAATACTACACGGGGGATATCCGTACATGCAATACTACACGGGGGCCATCCGTACCTGCAATACTACACGGGGGCTATCCGTACCTGCAATACTACACGGGGAGCCATCCGTACCTGCAGTATTTAACTGGGGCCATCCGTACCTGCAATACTACACGGGGGCTATCCGTACCTGCAATACTACACGGGGGTCATCCGTACCTGCAGTACTAAACGGGAGCCACCCGTACCTGTAATACTACACGGGGGCCATCCGTACCTGCAATACTACACGGGGGATATCCGTACATGCAATACTACACGGGGGCCATCCGTACCTGCAATACTACACGGGGGCCATCCGTACCTGCAATACTACACGGGGGCCATCCGTACCTGCAATACTACACGGGGGCTAACCGTACCTGCAATACTACACGGGGGCTATCCGTACTTGCAATACTACATGGGGGCCACCCGTACCTGCAGTACTACACTGGGGGCCATCCGTACCTGCAATACTACACGGTGGGCATCCGTACCTGCAATACTACACGGGGGCCATCCGTACCTGCAGTACTACACGGGGGTCATCCGTACCTGTAGTACTACACGGGGGCCATCCGTACCTGCAATACTACACGGGGGCCATCCGTACTGCAATACTACACGGGGGGATCCGTACCTGCAATACTACACGGGGGCCACCCGTACCTGCAGTACTACACGGGAGCCACCCGTACCTGCAATACTACACGGGGGCCATCCGTACCTGCAATACTACACGGGGGGCATCCGTACCTGCAATACTACATGGGGGCTATCCGTACCTGTAGTACTACACGGGGGCCACCCGTACATGCAATACTACACGGGGGCCATCCGTACCTGCACTACTACACGAGGGGCATCCGTACCTGCAATACTACACGGGGGCCATCCGTACCTGCAGTACTACACGGGGGCCACCCGTACCTGCAATACTACACGGGGGCCACCCGTATCTGCAATACTACACGGGGGCCATCCGTACCTGCAGTACTACACTGGGGGCCATCCGTACCTGCAGTACTACACGGGGGGCCATCCGTACCTGCAATACTACACGGGGGCCATCCGTACCTGCAATACTACACGGGGGCTATCCGTACCTGCAATACTACACGGGGGCTATCCGTACCTGCAATACTACACGGGGGCCATCCGTACCTGCAATACTACACGGGGGCCACCCGTACCTGCAGTACTACAGGGGCCACTACCTGCAATACTACACGGGGGCCATCCGTACCTGCAATACTACACGGGGGCATCCGTACCTGCAATACTACACGGCGGCTATCCGTACCTGTAGTACTACACGGGGGCCACCCGTACCTGCAATACTACACGGGGGCTATCCGTACCTGTAGTACTACACGGGGGCCACCCGTACCTGCAATACTACACGGGGGCCATCCGTACCTGCACAACTTCACGTTGGCCACCCGTACCTGCAGTACTACACGGGGGCCACCCGTACCTGCAATACTACACGGGGCCACCGGTACCTGCAATACTACACGGGGGCCATCCGTACCTGCAATACTACACGGGGGCCATCCGTACCTGCACTACTACACGGGGGCCACCCGTACCTGCACTACTACACGGGGGCCATCCGTACCTGTAGTACTACACGGGGGCCATCCGTACCGGCAATAATACACGGGGGCCACCCGTACCTACAATACTACACGGGGGCCACCCATACCTGCAATACTACACGGGGGTCATCCGTACCTGCAGTACTACACGGGAACCACCCGTACCTGCAATACTACACGGGGGGCTATCCGTACCTGCAATACTACACGGGGGCCATCCGTACCTGCAATACTACACGGGGGCCATCAGTACCTGCAATACTATAAGGAGGGCCATCCGTACCTGCAATACTACACGGGGGCCATCCGTACCTGCACTACTACACGGGGGCCACCCGTACCTGCACTACTACACGGGGGCCATCCGTACCTGTAGTACTACACGGGGGCCATCCGTACCGGCAATAATACACGGGGGCCACCCGTACCTACAATACTACACGGGGGCCACCCATACCTGCAATACTACACGGGGGTCATCCGTACCTGCAGTACTACACGGGAACCACCCGTACCTGCAATACTACACGGGGGGCTATCCGTACCTGCAATACTACACGGGGGCCATCCGTACCTGCAATACTACACGGGGGCCATCAGTACCTGCAATACTATAAGGAGGGCCATCCGTACCTGCAATACTACACGGGGGCCATCCGTACCTGCACTACTACACGGGGGCCACCCGTACCTGCACTCCTACACGCGGGCCATCCGTACCTGTAGTACTACACGGGGGCCATCTGTACCGGCAATACTACACGGGGGCCACCCGTACCTACAATACTACACGGGGGCCACCCATACCTGCAATACTACACGGGGGTCATCCGTACCTGCAGTACTACACGGGAACCACCCGTACCTGCAATACTACACGGGGGGCTATCCGTACCTGCAATACTACACGGGGGCCATCCGTACCTGCAATACTACACGGGGGCTAACCATACCTGCAATACTACACGGGGGCTATCCGTACTTGCAATACTACATGGGGGCCACCCGTACCTGCAGTACTACACTGGGGGACATCCGTACCTGCAATACTACACGGTGGGCATCCGTACCTGCAATACTACACGGGGGCCATCAGTACCTGCAATACTATATGGAGGGCCATCCGTACCTGCAATACTACACGGGGGCCATCCGTACCTGCAATACTACACGGGGGCTAACCATACCTGCAATACTACACGGGGGCTATCCGTACTTGCAATACTACATGGGGGCCACCCGTACCTGCAGTACTACACTGGGGGCCATCCGTACCTGCAATACTACACGGTGGGCATCCGTACCTGCAATACTACACGGGGGCCATCCGTACCTGCAGTACTACACGGGGGTCATCCGTACCTGTAGTACTACACGGGGGCCATCCGTACCTGTAGTACTACACGGGGGCCATCCGTACCTGCAATACTACACGGGGGCCATCCGTACCTGCAATACTACACGGGGGCATTCGTACCTGCAGTACTACACGGGCACCCATACCTGCAGTACTACACGGGAACCACCCGTACCTGCAATACTACACGGGGGCCATCCGTACCTGCAATACTACACGGGGGGGCATCCGTACCTGCAATACTACACGGGGGCTATCCGTACCTGTAGTACTACACGGGGGCCACCCGTACATGCAATACTACACGGGCGGCCATCCGTACCTGCACTACTACACGAGGGGCATCCGTACCTGCAATACTACACGGGGGCCATCCGTACCTGCAGTACTACACGGGGGCCACCCGTACCTGCAATACTACACTGGGGCCACCCGTATCTGCAATACTACACGGGGGCCACACGTACCTGCAGTACTACACGGGAGCCACCCATACCTGCAATACTACACGGGGGCCATCCGTACCTGCAGTACTACACTGGGGGTCATCCGTACCTGCAATACTACACGGGGGGCCATCCGTACCTGCAGTACTACACTGGGGGCTATCCGTACCTGCAATACTACACGGGGCCATCCGTAACTGCAATACTACACGGGGCTATCCGTACCTGCAATACTACACGGGGCCACCGTACCAGCAGTACTACACTGGGGGCCATCCGTACCTGCAATACTACACGTGGGCCATCCGTACCTGCAATACTACACGGGGGCATCCGTACCTGCAATACTACACGGGGGCTATCCGTACCTGTAGTACTACACGGGGGCCACCCGTACCTGCAATACTACACGGGGCTATCCGTACCTGTAGTACTACACGGGGCCCCCGTACCTGCAATACTACACGGGGGCCATCCGTACCTGCACAACTGCACGTTGGCCACCCGTACCTGCAGTACTACACGGGGGCCACCGGTACCTGCAATACTACACGGGGGCCATCCGTACCTGCAATACTACACGGGGTCCATCCGTACCTGCACTACTACACGGGGGCCACCCGTACATGCACTACTACACGGGGGCATCCGTACCTGTAGTACTACACGGGGGCCATCCGTACCGGCAATACTACACGGGGGCCACCCGTACCTACAATACTACACGGGGGCCTTTATACCTGCAATACTACACGGGGGTCATCCGTACCTGCAGTACTACACGGGAACCACCCGTACCTGCAATACTACACGGGGGCCATCCGTACCTGCAGTACTACAGAGGGGCTATCCGTACATGCAATACTACACGGGTGCCATCCGTACCTGCAATACTACACGGGGGCTATCCGTACCTGCAATACTACACGGGGGGCCATCCGTACCTGCAGTATTTAACTGGGGCCATCCGTACCTGCAATACTACACGGGGGCTATCCGTACCTGCAATACTACACGTGGGCCACCCGTTCCTGCAGTACTACACTGGGGGCCATCCGTACCTGCAATACTACACGGGGGCTATCCGTACCTGTAGTACTACACGGGGGCCACCCGTACCTGCAATACTACACGGGGGCCATCCGTACCTGCACTACTACACGGGGGCATCCGTACCTGCAATACTACACGGTGGGCCATCCGTACCTGCAATACTACACGGGGGCATCCGTACCTGCACTACTACACGGGGGCATCCGTACCTGCAATACTACACGGGGGCCATCCGTACCTGCACTACTACACGGGGGGCCATCCGTACCTGCAATACTACACGGGGGCCATCCGTACCTGCAATACTACACGGTGGGCATCCGTACCTGCAATACTACACGGGGGCCATCCGTACCTGCAGTACTACACGGGGGTCATCCGTACCTGTAGTACTACACGGGGGCCATCCGTACCTGCAGTACTACACGGGGGCCACCCGTACCTGCAATACTACACGGGGGCATTCGTACCTGTAGTACTACACGGGGCCATCCATACCTGTAGTACTACAACGGGGGCCACCCGTACCTGCACTACTACACGGGGCCATCCGTACCTGTAGTACTACACGGGGGCCACCCGTACCTGCAATACTACACGGGGGCCATCCGTAGCTGCAGTACTACACGGGGGGCCATCCGTACCTGCACTACTACACGGGGGCCACCCGTACCTGCAGTACTACACGGGGGCCACCCGTACCTGCAATACTACACGGGTGCCATCCGTACCTGCAATACTACAAGGGGCCTTCCGTACCTGCAATACTACACGGGAGCCACCCGTACCTGAAGTACTACACGGGGGGCATCCGTACCTGCAGTACTACACGGGGGCCATCCGTACCTGCAATACTACACGGGGGCCATCCGTACCTGCAATATACACGCGTGGCCATCCGTACCTGTAATACTACACGGGGCCACCCGTACCTGCAATACTACAAGGGGGGCCATCCGTACAGGCAATACTACACGGGGCCATCCGTACCTGCACTACTACACGGTGGCCACCCGTACCTGCAGTACTACACGGGGGCCATCCGTACCTGCAATACTACACGGGGGCCATCCGTACCTGCAATACTACACGGGGGCCATCCGTACCTGCAATACTACACGGGGGCCAT
The DNA here is from genome assembly GCA_014843695.1 of Archivesica marissinica. Taxonomy (NCBI): domain Eukaryota; kingdom Metazoa; phylum Mollusca; class Bivalvia; order Venerida; family Vesicomyidae; genus Archivesica; species Archivesica marissinica. The sequence continues at coordinate 3,590,006 of CM026402.1, read as the reverse complement.
CCGTACCTGCAATACTACACGGGGGCATCCGTACCTGCAATACTACACGGGGTCATCCGTACCTGCAATATACACGGGGGGCATCCGTACCTGCAATACTACACGGGGGCCATCCGTACCTGCACTGCTACACGGGGGCCACCAGTACCTGCAGTACTACACGGGAGCCACCCGTACCTGCACTACTACACGGGGGCCACCCGTACCTGCAGTACTACACGGGGGTAATCCGTACCTGCACTACTACACGGGGGCCAACCGTACCTGCAGTACTACACTTGGGCCATCCGTACCTGCACTACTACACGGAGGTACCCGTACCTGCAACACTACATGGGGGCCACCCGTACCTGCAGTACTACATGGGGGCCATCCGTACCTGCAGTACTACACGGGGGGCTATCCGTACCTGCAATACTACACTGGGGCTATCCGTACCTGCAATACTACACGGGGGCTATCCGTACCTGCAATACTACACGGGGGCTATCCGTACCTGCAATACTACACGGGGGCTATCCGTACCTGCAATACTACACGGGGGGCCATCCGTACCTGCAATACTACACGGGGGCTATCCGTACCTGCAATACTACACGGGGGGCCATCCGTACCTGCAATACTACACGGGGGCTATCCGTACCTGCAATACTACACGGGGGCTATCCGTACCTGCAATACTACACGGGGGCTATCCGTACCTGCAATACTACACTGGGGCCACCCGGGGTAATCCTCCACCAATAATCGCTGGAGAAGCGCCATGTTACTGTAACCCCCCAAAACAAACCAACATTCATTAATTCGTGCGTTGTTTGTCTGTAGATGGAAAATAAATATGTGATTGATATGTACATTTATCCATGTTTAAGACCCATTGACATACAATGTGAAAGCGTAAAATAATAAATTACACAGTTGCAATCAGGTAAAAACACGTTAGTGTTATATTTGTATACACAAAGCTCATTATATGCATGTCCTTAGATCATACACGGGTCCTGGATGCCTTAATGAGATTAATGTTTCATATACAGTTATAGCATGGCTTCGTACTATTTAAAACACTGTTGTGATGTCATACCTTTGTAATTGTAGTCCATTATTATTAATATTGGACAGCTGTCAAAAGGCCAATGTATTATCTTAAATCCTACGTGTACATGTACGAAATTAACACTTTCAATTAGTCTTACCCAGTACCGTAGCCGGAGGCAAATTTCAACCGAAGCCTTGAAATCTAGGGGATACGGGGGCATGTTCCCCCTTAAAATTGTTGGGGTATAGAAACGATTTCCTGCGTTTTCTGATTTAATCAGTGTAGACGTATACAGTATGTACTGACCTATCAGCTCTCTAGCAGTCAACATTTTAAACAGCGTAGGAATATTATTTGCATTTTATTTGTTTAATTTGTTATATATATGTTTTTGTTTTGGACATTATAACCGAGGCAGTCGGTGTAAGAAATAAGCCTCAAGCCAATTCAATATGTATACGTGTCTCGTACAGTCCAATCTTTTACATATTGGATAGTTTTCGGCTTATATCCTATATATACAGTTGAGATATTTCTTATTTAACTATAGTTCGTTGGACAATCGGCTCGATGTATGTGGGATACTTATATTCGATGTATCGTTGTGATCCTTATATATGTAATCTAATTACATCCTTCTAAAAGTCGTTACCGAGTTGTTTGATTCTTGCAGATATCGTGGGGGTTTATACCCGTTTTGTTCATGTCATCATTATATATTTCCAATATCGCGTTCACAACAACCACATACATATATTTGGATGTTGCTGTTGTAAATGACGGGCCGTTGTCCGATGATGTATTGTCTTAATAATTAAATTTGGTCACATACTATAAATATAGAATTTTACATGAGTGGTGAGTTCATACCACATTTTATGGAACGATTTTTGCTATTAAGCGAGCTTTTTGGCGAGTGTAAGATCCTTTATATAACATTATCACAGTAACCGTACATATGAAAAAAAAAAAATTCTGCTTGTCTGTATACTTTGTGCCTTATTACATCTCAAGCAAATCAGTAGGGTGCATTCCTACGCTGTAGTAAATAGTCCTCGATAATAACTTCACGCACAAAATCGACACAATACTTTTAATCACTGTATATTCCGATAGTGCATATTTAACATTTTATTGATTTTCAACGCCAATGTTGCACACTATATGTCAAAGGTGTCAACAGCAAGCTCTCATACCGCGACCAATCAGAATCCACATTACACGTGTGTGTATTGATATAAGAAAATGTGTAATGGCTGTATTACACTACTAAGTAAATGTATATACATGTACTACAGTTCATACCGGTAGTATTCCAATAATCATAACCTACCATTTGTTGTCATAATTTTATGTTGTAAAATTTTATTTTTGCTATGTCACTAGAAACTGTATATATAGAGATAGTTCAGTTGCGGATAACATTTATTCTAGCTATTGGACACTTATATAAGTATTCAGACATAAGCCGTTATTTTGCAATCTAATATATGTAATGCCAAGGTATTTTGCAATAATAAAATACCGAATTAGCCAATGATTGGTTATTTGGTTTAAACATATATACATGTATTCGTTATAATGACGTACAGTACGTATATATTGTATATATATACCGACGGGTCTGTAATGGTCTGTACAGTGGTTAACACGTTGGACTGGTAATCCAGGATCGCCGATTCGATCCCCCGTCTGACCCTAATAAAATTCATAGTATTTGTGTCGGTGCTTTACATCGTGCACGTAAAAGAACCAGATGAGACTCTGGAATGGGTCTCTGTATCATTGCACTATTCTCCAAAAATCTCAAATGACTAATCTCTTCAGGCAACCGGTAGCGATGATATATAGATGTAAAAAACACACACATCTATTGTATACCAAACAATATTGGCTGTCCGGCACACTCGCTTCTCACCAATGCAACTCGGGTTCAATCATCGGACCGGGAAGTATGTGAGATGGTACGTTGATCCCCAGATCGGACACGTGGGTTTTCTTCGGATTCCTCCAACACGAATGACCAGAACCAGTCAATGAGAGTGATTAATATAAGTTGTTACAGATTGTTTCGAACTCTTTGTAAAATAAATAAAGTTTAGAATATACCAACAAAAAATAAACTTGATTTAATCGAAATCATGGTTAGAAATGGTTAGAACTTTTGAAATCGGACTACTCTATCCATTCCAGCTACCAGAACTGCGTGTGGCGAATAGAGGCGGACAATGTTACGCAAGCTATCATATTACAAATCAGAGATGCCGCAATAGAATACCACGATAATTGTGTGTATGACTACGGCGAGGTATTTGACGGTAAGTTGCTTATAGTACGCTTAACTTGTGCAATATAGATTGTAAATCAGTTGATAACTATGGTCCAACGGTAACGTGTTATTTACAAGCATTACTATAAATAGGTTTGGAATAAGCCAACTCAATACGTAGGGTGTAATAAATAATCCTGTGTGCCAAGTAATGCATACATAAATGATAATAAAGTAGTATATACAATGGGGGTTCTGGCGCACTTCCGGTGGGGCTAACCATTGGACTCGCAGGACCTCCCATTCCCAAGTACCCCTTGGTGGGCACTTTCAATGAAAGTAGATACAGAAATATACGTTCCTTTTAGAGATACCTACCCAATATGTATACCTGAGGTAAACGTATTACAATATGAAGGGTTACAATACCTGTGCTTGGATCAAAATCGGTGAAAAAGAATCGTGCGGAAAGAGTTGCTGCTGGTATTGTTGTAAGATTCACCGCACATATATCAAAAAGGGTAGCCGGATTCCCGTGTGCTGCAGGTCTTGTGGTAAGGGGGTTCAGAGTGAAATACACCTCTGTCGAGACTGCGGTAGAGATAAAGTCCGGCACAAACATATAGGTTTAGAGAAAACTGCTATAAAACAGTATACCCTGGTATTGGCTCAACTTCTCGTAGTTCGACCACACATTTAGACAAAGATGTGTAAGGTGTATACTCATCTGATATGGATGAATACATCGAACAACTGTTGGCAGAAATACCTGCGACTAACATTTTAGATGAGCCAATCCCCGAATCGATAAAGAAAAAATTACCCAAACCTATATCACCCGGAAAATATCGGCCTATAGCACAACCTAGATTGAAAAAAAGAGAGAAAGAGGAAGGCCATTCTAGAGGAGTTTGACCCCATTACTCCATCTAAAACGGCTCATCTGGCCTTCCGGCAGACTCGGTACGCTATCGGAAATGATCTGCGAGGCTGGGTAATAGATGTCGATAATAATCGTCCGCCGTTCGTAGACATTATAAAATTTCTGGACGATACATACTATAAAATAGTATCGAAGCTCAATAGCAAAATCAAGAATCTCGGTAGTATTAAATTTCAACTCGGAGTCAGAGTTCAGCTCGTTAAAGAGCTTCCCGGCGGAACGAAAGAATACACGAGTCCGGTGTTTAGGCATAATCAAGAGGTTCTTACCAGGAGAAGCGAAATCCAAAACGCGTTAAGTGAAATTATCCCGTGTATGAACGAACGGCTCGAAAATTGGGTAAACGAGGGATCGGGATGGAAGGTCGAAAAAATAGAAACTTTATGGCTAGACATCGCTAGATATATACATAGAGGCGATTCGTATATTCCGTCGCCGAAAGAAGTAAAAAAAATACGAAGGCAGTCGTAAACCTACAAAACAAAGATGATTACTGCTTAAGATGGGCACTTAGATCGTCGAAGTTTCCGGTGGCTAAAGACCCGCATAGACCGAGTAAGTATCCCACCCAGGATGGACTCAACTTTAAAGGAATTGACGCCCCGACACCTATATCCCAAATCCGGAAAGTCGAAAAACAAAATGAGCTAGCTATCAATGTCGGGTTGGATAAGGGGGTAATCATTCATCATCACATCAAACAACCCGCGAACATACCACGCACTAACTTATTACTAATCCATAAAGCCGGTAAAACTCACTACACATGGATCAAGGATCTCAATCGTTTACTTTACAATCAGAGCAAACATAAAGAACGCAAACAATTTTGCGACCGTTGTCTTCACGGCTATACCAAAAAAGATCTTCTAGAGAGTCACACACCGGATTGCAACGGAATAGGACGAACCGCGGCCAGAGTAGAGATGCCGAAAGAGGGTAAAAACAAACTTACCTTCCAGAATCATCATAAACAGCTTTCAGCTCCATATATCATATACGCAGACTTTGAAGCTCTGACAAGAAAAATTGAAGGTCAGGTGTTAGATCCCGCAAATAGCAACACGCAGAAAACGCAAGAACACGAAGCCTGTAGTTACTGTTATATTGTTGTACGATATGATGGACAAACGGAGGGGCCGGTAGAATACCGGTGGCCGGACGCGGCGGAACATTTCTTAGAATCGCTCCGGACGGAAGAGAATAAAATAAAAAAGGTACTAGCCAAACCAAAATCTATGCGGATGACGAAAGACGATCAGTATAATCACGGAGCAGCAACAACTTGTCATGTATGCGATAAACAGCTATACAACGACTCGGTCCGTGATCATTGTCATATTACCGGAAAATATCGAGGTGCCACGCATAATGCTTGTAATCTAAAGTTGCGATTAAATCCGAAACAAATACAGATTCCGGTGGTATTTCACAATCTACGTGGTTATGATTCTCATCTATTGATGCAGGCCATCTCGAAGGTGGATGGTAATATATCCTGTAATCCGAACAATACGGACAAATATATATCTTTCTCTCTAAGACAACTCCGTTTTATCGACAGCGCCCAATTCATGATGGCGTCGCTAGACAAGCTCGTCGGATCCAACCCGACAGACGCATTCCGAATCACGACACGATACGAGGGGGCCGAAGAGAGACGCAAATTGCTTATGCACAAGGGAATATATCCATGCGAGTACATGGACGCTTGGGAGCGTTTCAAAGAGCCACAGCTTCCGCCGAAGGAAGATTTCTACAGAAAACTATCTAACGAGCATATCAGCAATGACGACTACAAACACGCGCAACGGGTCTGGAAGGTATTTAAATGCGAGACATTAGGCGATTATCACGACATCTACAACCACACCGACGTACTACTGCTGGCGAATGTCTTCGAGACCTTTCGGAAGACCTGCCTGAGACAGTACGGTCTAGACCCGGCTCACTACTACACTAGCCCCGGCCTCTCCTGGGATGCCCTACTCAAAATTACTGGAGTAGAGCTCGAACTACTAACAGACTACGACGAACACCTATTCGTTGAGAAGGGAATAAGAGGCGGCATATCTATGGTTTCGAAGAGATACGCGAAAGCCAATAACGAATACGTAGAATGTTATGAACTCGAAAACCCCAATAGTCATATATTATACCTCGATGCCAATAACTTATACGGTTGGGCGATGAGTCAGCCTCTTCCTACGGGTAATTTTAGATGGGTCTAAGAATGTGATAACATTAACATCGGAGACCATCCAGCGGACAGCCCCGAGGGATTCATTCTAGAAGTTGATCTGGAGTACCCCGAAGAATTACATAAAACGCACAATTCGTATCCTCTAGCGCCCGAGCGCATGGTGGTCCGGGGAGAATGGATGTCCAAATATCAACTTAGTCTCTTCAGCAATAAAATGTCTCTATAAAGGTCGAACAACTCGTACCGAACCTGCGTAAAAAAGATCGTTACGTACTACACTACCGCATTCTGCAGTTATACCTTTCGCTAGGCATTAAATTTACAAAAATACACAGAGCGCTACGGTTCGATCAAAGTCCTTGGATGGAATCATATATCAGGATGAACAGGGAGTTGCGAAAAACAGCGACGTGCGACTTTGAAAAAGATCTTTACAAACTTATGAATAATAGCGTCTTTGGGAAAACGATGGAAACCCTACGCAAACGGGTGAATGTAAAACTAGTACGTGAACATGAGAAAGACAAACGCAGACGCCTTATCGCCAGCCCTTCGTTTGCCAGAGCCAACATCTTCGACGACGACCTAGCCGCCATCCAAATACATAAAAGCCGCCTAGTCCTTAACCGCCCGGTATATATAGGTTTGAGCGTTCTCAACTTATCCAAATATTTGATGTATGACTTTTACTACAACGAAATGAAGAAGCAATACGGAGATCGCTGCGAGCTCCTTTACACGGATGCCGACTCTCTACTTCTCGAGATCCAGACCGAGGACGTGTATGCCGATATGGCTAAGCACGCTAACATCTACGTATGATTACCCGACTGACAACCCGCTACACTGTATAATAAATAAGAAGGTATTGGGTAAAATGAAAGACGAATGCGCCGGCCGTCCGATAGCCGAGTACGTTGTACTACGTTCCAAGTTGTACAGCATTCTCGAGGCCTCCGGTAATAATATAAAGAAGGCCAAGGGCGTGAAGAAGTGTGTCGTGAAGAAGAATATCCGCCACGAGCAGTATAAAAAGGAGCTCTTTGCAAAACAGACATTTCGCCATGGTATGGATGTCCTGCGGTCAGTGCGTCACCGTATATACGGACAACACTTAAACAAGGTCTCGCTAACCCCGTTAGACACAAAGCGATGGATCGCCGAAAACGGGGTAGACACATTCGCGTACGGACACAAATACATCCTTAACGCTTGAGAACACCTGACGGTGGTAATTGAGTTTCAGGGGGTACAACCAGGAGTTCCTCGCGGACAAACCCCCGGAGTGGGCCGTCGAGTAAATAGTAGAGTACGGGCTCTTCCGGCTTGGTAACCGAACGCCCGAGCCGGTGGATCGTCAAAGACCAGACAGGGTCCGTAGCACGGCGACGGCCACCCTCCAGCTCGCCGGGTTGGTAAAGATAGCAGACGCTCGCGTCAGAAGGGACTTTTTGCTCCGATAAACCGACGGGTCTACCGGGAATAACGGAGGACGGCTTTTGCGTCACGGATTTGGTCCCGATGGCATCAGAGGGTTTTTTACCGGTCAAGCGAGTTACCTCACCGTTCAAAGCCGCGATGACCACGGCTAGCCGAGCTACCCACTCAGTCGACTTTTGGCCGGCGGGTAGTTCATCGCGACCGCATACTGGTGCCCGAAAAGCCGCTCCGCTAAAGTCCAGTTGAAGCGATCCGCGATACCCTGGTCCCGGTGATTATTTAGGCAGCCGCGTCTAAGCGAGACGCTATGTTTTGCTAGGAGCTGATTGACCGCGCCCATAAACTCTCGTCCGGGGTCAACTTGGAGCAGTTTGGGCCACTTCAACGGACTTCTCTCGTATATACGAGTCAGAGCGTTAGAAACCTCTTTAGACTCTTTTGTAGCCAGCGGCTATGCCTCTTTATAGCGCGACGCCACGTCAACGACGGTAAGGGCGTACTTATACGTATTGCGGCCCACCTTGTCATGAGGTAAAAATAATAAGTCGGCCTGATGAACTTCGTTCGGTACCGGTACGTCGAATTTCGGCCGCGGAATGCGTCGCGGAGATTGCAGATAGATCTGCCAGATGGCCTGCTTTTTCAACCAGTCCTTGCCAATGTTTTCAGAAACTTTTGCCTTCGCGGCCAGGTTCTTAATAGCCGTAATACCTTTCCAGTAGCCCTTGGTGCTGTAGTATAACGAGCTGAGTTTCTCAGCCATGATGTATTATGATAACATTATAAGTATCTAACAAAAAAAACTACTTTGCGACATAGTAGCCGATTAGACCCGTCGCAGCCATCCCCATGATGATGAATGCGATCTCGCGGTCCTTTTGGGCAACGGACGGTGAAGAGAAGTCCGATAGTTTGGGCTCCGGCGCCAGAGTTATATTCTTATTCGGAAATACCTTCGCGTATTCGCGGATGGCGACGTTAACGTCCTGGAAAGTTTGCATAGCGTGACTTTGACGGTGGAATTCTTCGTTGATCCAGTCGAGACGGTCAGTCCGTTTTTTCGACCATTTTATCTGAGCGGCTTGTAGCTGTTCTATCGCTTTATCATGGCGCTGCCGCTCCTCATCCGCGCCCGAGCGTAGCTTCGAAAATAAAAAGTTACTACCGCTAAAAGCGAGCGCATTTACTAAGGCCTAGCATCGAGATTGTAGCTATTACTTTATAATATCTATAGGAATAATCCCTTGTTTAATTAACATATCTTTAGTCGCCATGGCTACATCAAGAACGACCATACCGGCGTTATAAACGTTATAGTCCAACTTAGGTGTTGCTCCTTTGAACGCTATCTTTCCTAGGCCCACGTAGCCTATCGCCAGACCGGATACTATGGCCGAATGATATGCCGCATTAGCTAACATCTTTCCGTCGGTAGACATGTTTGGTTATTCCATTACGAACGGATCGTTTAAATGGACCGCTTGTGGCGGAGCGGTGTGTCTCGGTTTAGGCTGTAGTGGTGACACAATCCATAAGGCGCATGCAATACCGAGTCCGCCGATGATCCACGAGATCCAGTCGCTCGGCTGGGCAGTAGTATCATCGTTCCGGGGAGGCGGTACTTCCTCCTCCTCCTCCTTCGGAATTTATAATGCGCTTTTTGCTTCATTGAGTTCGGCGAGTAATATTTTTTGATTAAGTTTTCTAACTTCGGCCCCCGCCCTCCCTGCTGCTTGTTTTTAGGGTTCTTCCCCGTCACTCTCTCCGGATCTGTCACCTGCGGTTCTATCATTGTTATCATTACTCGGGCATACGTGTCCAAATTGACAATGTTTAACTGTGGTCAACGCGGTGGTTAACGGTGCTAAATACATGCCGTACTTGTGATATAGCTCGCACGTAGCAGAGCTTAGCGCGTGCGAAACAAACGGATCGGCTTCGAGGTCGGCAACCAATTTCGGTTGGCTTTGTATCGGTAAAAAAATACTTGCCGCTGCTGCGTAGAACTGAATGACTGCAGCCCATAAGGTTTTTGTCATTGCGGCCCCGAGCATCGCTTCGTACCGGGTATATATTTCCGTGTCTGTCACATTGTCAACATGGTCGGTTGTAAAGTGTCGTCCTAAATAGTGTTTGGACTGTCCCCCTGCTGCTAGTGCTACAAGCCTTTGACGCCGCTTGTCCGAGCCGGGTTGCCGAAGCTCTTCAGAAACTGGATCTTCCAACAACTGTTCAAGAATTTCATCGCAATCCATGATGATGTTATTAACTTTAGACAATACTATCTGTACTTTCCTCATTACTTTAATATATTGCCATATACACCACATTAATATAACTATCTGACCGAACAGTAATAATTCTACCCACATTGTACTTAGCAGTGTTAAGCACATTGCTTAGCGGTGTTAAGCACTTTGCTTAGTTAATCACTTTATAATCAGTTGGTTGGTCAGTCTTTAACAAAAGCTTGCTGTGCTTTGTTTCTGCACGCATCCACCGGACCGCGAGCCGATCTTCGCGTGTACGGATGACATAATTCTCCCGGAGGCAATCTTCGAACGAGTCACGGTCTTTGCAGTGGAAAAGGGCATTCCAACGTGTCTGTGCGCGGAGATCCTTCAGAACTGAGTTAAACCGCTGTGAACACACCCAGACACTTTGTTGCGCATGACGCCCGCTGAAGGCCAATTCCGAGAGCATGTCTTTTTTCTTAGTCATAGCCGCTTTAGCCGAACAATCATCAATCACGTAAATGGTGGGCTCACCCTGAAATATCTCGTAGAATGCTCGTAAATAATCGTGTAACTTTTCACCGGGGTCTAGTATGTAGACCTCGCGGTCTTCCCAGATCCATTTGGGGTCTTGATAAGTTTTATTATGCTTAATCGTGGGACATAATATCACTATGTGCCGGAAGACGCCGCGATAGTGGCCTTCTAGCAGATCTAGGATGAAGACAGTCTTACCACAGCCGGTTTTTCCCGCATATAAGGGCCGAGTTCGGGTCGTGCGGGAGCAGGTTAGTAAAGCGAGCTGATGAATCGACCATCTTCGATGTTGAGCTGCGCGTCTGTAATAATATATAAATACATATCTAATAGGCCGGCCGTTTCTGCCTCTTTATTGATCTGGATCGTTACACCCTCACTGGCGTTCTCCACCCTGCGGCCGCTACCGTGAAGCTGGTCATCATCGCTCGTCCGCATGTCCAGCCATAGTGCATACTTAGAAGTCAAATACTGTGCCAGAGAGACATATGCGAACTCCGGGTCTTTATCAACCACACCTACCTCAGGGGCACGCTTAGAACCACCCGCAAACTGCTTTTTGATCTCATCCCACTGTTGATGAGCGCGCATGCCCTGGCTGTAAAGTTGGTTCGGGACTCCCTCGATCGTCACCTCGACCTTGGTGAATTTCGGGTTATAAAATTGTTCGGTGTTTCTTTTCCCGGGATTACCGGGTTCCTCGAACAACATCAGTATGCCTTTCATGCTGCGGGCAGGAACGTTGATATTAACGTTCCACAGCGTGTCGCTTTTATCAAACGCTATTTTGCGGTGTTGGAGTATCCGGTCATACAGTATGCTGAGACGACCGGCGTACTGGGATCGGATCGATCCAGCGAGGTCAGGTATCGTGACCATATCGTATTCCAGCGAAATGTTGCCGATCGAATACGTAGATGCCGGGTCAGTGGTTATGAGAACGCGGTTATACGCGTTGAACGATAGTTCGTATTCTAGACGGTCCGCCAAAGCGCTCTGATAGAACGGCATGTGGGTCTCCAGTAGATCAAAGTCGAGCGGAATATAGAAACGATTACCGTAGGCTGCCGCGATCGCGTTGTCTTCCCAAATGGAATCTACCTTATTACCAACATTGATTCTAAGTCTAATTTATTATTATTTAGTTTAGTCTAGTTTATTAAATTATTTCTCTTGTAACACTTATTCTTATATGATATTTTCTGAATAAAATATGTTTAAACTAAGTCTAGTTACATTCATATTACGGCAGGTGTCGATACCTTGATATTGCGCATTAGCTCTTTCTCGCGCGGTCTTCCATAAGTCTTGGTAGCAGTAGTAGACGTCGGAGTAATCGACAGACATAATTTCGTTTCCGCTTATTTTAATAACGGTTTTCCTGACTACGGCGCGGCCCATATTCTGGACGACGGTTCGATCTACGTCTGTAGACGTTATGTCTATTGTGAACGCGAGGCGGACAGTCTCAGGAACAATTACATCGTTGGCCCCTAGGTTAGGAAATCGGACCAAGAACTGCTGGTTCTTGTCAATAGTCGACGGGTTATTAGTAATAGTTACGCTCTGTCTGATCCCCTTTACCCCGAGGGGTTCCCGCAATCTACGATATGGATTAAGTTTTCGCCCGTATTGAGTCGAAGCCATTGTTATATTAAACCTAGCGATATACATTCAATAGGTCGACATGGATGATTTTGATGTGGACGATTTCAGACTTGATGATGTCAATGATGACGCCGATGACACTCTACCGCTGTTCCAGCCGGAGGCTTCTGGTGTTCTTAGCCACGAACTCCTCGAGTCAGCTGTAAACGACTACTATGTCAAACTGACAGAAAAGGCTGCGGGTCGCGACTACTCCAAGTTCGAATTGGATCGGTTCGGAGGGCTACAACTAAAGGCCGCAGATATACTGATCATCAACGCTCGTACTAAAGAACCCCTATCATTGAACACTATTGCTGGAAAACCGGGCGGTGGCGGAGTCATGAGGGACGAACTCGGATTTGCGGATTGGACGCGGGGTAAAAAAATAACTGCCGCGGAAACCGCTGCTCTAAAAAAGACTGATGATGAGCTGTCCGGAGTAAACTTGGAAACTATTGAGCTCGCAGATCTTCCGCAGGCTACTACTAACGTAATCGACATAATGGAAACTACATTCACCGAAAGTCAGATAGACGACATACTCGGCACAATGGACGATCCGCCGTTAAACCTTCGCGAATTACGGGGGCTTAACAAAACCGTGCAAACTATGTGGGGCGAGCTAACAAACAATCTCGCCAGACTAACGGAGCTCGATAAACATATAGCGCTAGAAAACGGAAAACTAGCGGAGGCGGCTCCGGAAGATAGGGAGCGGATCACCGGACGTCAGAAAAGTTTACGGGATGAAAAGGCGGCTCGCACGGAGGCTGCCTCGGCTAGCCGCGGGGCCCTGAGGAGCCAAATTAGCAGGATCCACGAAACTATATCGCGAGTCCTAAATGATGATACCACACTAGGCGAGCGTCTCCGCATTCTGTTCAGAGAACAAGGTGTCACTATTGTGAGCATCGTGACAGCGATCGGGTTTATTGTGCACTTACGGGCGGCGGTGCAGCTGGAGCCGCTGCCCCGGCCGCTACGGGAGGCATCAAGAATATATTAACTGACCTCGGCCGGATTCTTCCGAAGCTCGTGGGGAAAGCTTTAGCGGCGCTACCCGGTGTTATAGGTAGCATCGTCTCCTGGATCCTCACCTTTTTGAGTAAGACGGCAGGGTGGTTCTCAGAAAATATATGGGCGCTGGCCGTTGCGCTTGGCGGACTATTATATATAGCCGTTAAACCAAATAAAGGCTAATGCCACGGCAATAGTACTTACAATGAGCGCAGTCTTTTCATATTCATGTCGCGACGCTGCAGTCGGGATCATGTCGTCCCGGTGTGTAGCGTTTACGGTTTTATTTTGGCCTAACAACATACCGGGTGCGGCTATTACTAGAAGATTGTTATAACCTTGACGACGGTCGATCCGTAACATCATATCACTAGGAACCATGTAAAGACCGCGGCAAAAAAACATAATCTACCTTGTTGTCCGCATACTGCAATACATCCTGATATCTCGCGATAGCGGCTGGTAGGTTTACCGGGGCGTTTATCGCGGCTTCCATATTCGCTAGAAACTGCTTCTGGGCATCAAACACCATACCAACTCCTACGATGCGGGACCTCGTCTGCGACTGAGCCCCTAGGAGAGCCCACACATAGGTCCGGATTGAATCATTCAGGCGAGCAACCCCGGCCTGAGTGAACCCCTTTGAATTATCTAACACAAATGTGCTCCAGGCACCGTCAACTCCCGGATCCTGCAGAATATGATCAATATGAGCTTTCACCGGAGGAGCTTAATATATTTTAGCTACGAAAGGCGTATGAAACTCACCGGGGACCTCAGGACCGATGGTCGCCGACGACCGATCTAAATTACCGACATTGGCCGATAATATTTGTTTGTGGTCTGCCATGCTCGTCCGCGCCCTCGTGCTATGACTTAGACATCTAATAGGAAAGGAGGTTTGCCGCCAATCCGTTAACGGATCGACATTAAATTCTGCGCATATCCGCTCGTAAGACCGCCGGTCGTACGTATTCGAGAAGGGATCGAAACTATTGTCTTGCGGTAACGCGACTCTGAGTTTGGTTAAAATTCTCCTCATAGTATAATACACGTGAAAATTAAAAACAGACTGCATCAGAGGATTATCACGGACAAGTTTGCCATTCAGATGATCATTAAAAGAAACGCCGCATCCGGCCGTGGCGCATCAAACCGCCAAGTTAAGTTGCTTCTGCCAGAATTGCATCGGGGCGCCATTCCATGCCCGGACAACGGCATCTTCTGTGACGGGAGGCAGAACATATTTAATACATACATTAGTTACTTCAGCTGTGAAGACTTCGCTATGGCCGGCCACGATTATCAGGACTATTAAGTTAGGAGTTTGGAGAAACCGCTTATATACACCGCCGGTTTTATAATTAGCTGAAGGATTATAGCCGAAAGCTCTATTTAAAGTATCAACCATATTTTATTATAACTATGTTTCAAACAATCACCGATGTTCAAAGGGGCGAGGCCACAAGCCTCCAACAATATATTGATAACCGCGGCGGGGATCTGCGCGTTGGCCTCAGATCAATAACACTTACGGTTGGTTGGCATAATATGAATGAACGGTGAGGGGTTCGGGTATAAGCGGGACGGTACTGTAGTCACGGTAAAGTTACCACAAGGGTTATGGAGTTTTAGCTGTTTACAAACGTTTGTTGACTCAGAATTTTCGACTTCGCTAGTATCGCAATTTGTAAAGCCAACGGACTTGTGACCCTGACGATCAAGCACGAAAAAATAACTATGAGTCGCGGTATGTGCGAAATACTCGGTATCTTTAATGTGTATGGCGCCAATAAAGGGTGGCTCGGACCCGGTTCGTATACCGGAGATAAACCCGTAAACTTCGCCATTACTAAAACCCTTCATGTACACCTGGGGCAGTTGAACACATCATATAACACATGCGACGGGGCGCCGAGTACGCTCCTCAAAGTAATAGAGGCGGGAAATGCCTTCTTCGGGGAAACCGTTACTATAGAGTTCCCTCACCCCGAATTCAAACGCTTGGAACGCGGTCGCGTCGACGAATTGAATATTACTATCAGAGATGATAGCGGACGAGCATTAAACAATAGCGAGTTTCCGATTTCGAAAGTACTTGAGATAAAATTAGTATATACGGACCTAGTACCTGCGGTGGCACGGTCCGGAAGCCTATCATTACAGTTTGGGCCGAGGAAAGGGGTCCGCTTCGTAACGGAGAATTCGAATGGTCTTTCGGTAACAACGCGAACAACCGGTAATCCTATGTTAACATCTGGCAGGATATTACGGATGTCACTCTCTTCCGTAAAGGCTTCGGGAACAGCTGTTGACATTGTCAATGTGAACCTCGTACTTAGCGGCGAATTACAAAATGCCGGCATTACGAAGCCAGCGGGTTTGAGGTCTGCATTTATAACTTTTGAAAATCCGATTGAAGTACCGGCGGGTAATGTTATAAATTTCAACATCAGGTCTGCTAGTGCACCGAGCTCCGCTAGTGTCGTCGCATTGCTTATCGAATTAGAACTGTAGCGGAGGATAGTTTATCTATCATGAGTATCTACAGTCCTTCCTATATCGCGCCGAGAAAGCCGGTCATTACAATTTATGCCGAGGAGTGGGGTATGTTACGCCCGGGCGAGCATGAATGGTCTTTTGGTAACAAAGCGAACAATCAGTATACGTTAGCATCTGGGACGATTCTGTGGATGTCACTCTCTTCTGTAAAGATCACGGGAATAGCTGCGGATGTAGTCAGAGTGAACCTCGTATTTAATGGCGTAGAACAAAATTACGAAACCCGCGAGTATAAAGTCTGCACTTGTCATTTTTAACACTGCTCCAATTAAAGTTTCAGCAGGAACAGTTATAATCTTTATCACCAGAACAGGCGATCCTTTAAGCTACGCTAGTGTCGTCGCATTGCTTATCAAGTTAGATATCTGATGGAGAACAAAACGCTATATCCTAGTTTGTCAGCCGATCCTGTTGCCGGACCGTCAGCGTTCAGACTGAACAGGATTCTGGAGATTCAAACTATACTCTTAAATGAACAATGTATCCGTAGCAGCCTAGCTAAAAATACAGACGAGTCGCTAATACCGTTGATGGTATCAATACGACGCTTGCTGCGGGATCAGTGGCTAGCGTTGGGAGCGTTACTGTACTATCCACATTTGTAGGCGCACCGATAGCTGTCGGTTTAAGCGCAGCCGCGGCGGTAGTCGGGCTTCTATGTATGGCCGGGCGTATGGTAGGCAGGCGGTTTGAATCTATCGTTAAAAAACACGACCGCATCGCAGTCGCGGCACGTGTAAAAAAGAATAGTATCGATGCTATAATTAGCGGTGCGATTCGAGACAATGAAATCTCGGATGCCGAGTTTAAGACCGTCATTGACGAGTGGGACAGGTATCAAGCCTTGAAGCATGACATCCGGACTAAATGTAAGGCACCTCAAATTCTGACGGACGAAAAGGTAAAAAAACTAGTCACAGAAGAGAGAGCAACGGAAAGGAGACTATTACTCGGCCGGCTCGCGACATAATATGCTTATTTATGTGTCTGGGTCGAGATGAATTGCCGCCGGAGTACACACCAAGAATTCCGACTGGGGCGGCCCCGCCTATAATGCATCATACTTATCCGGTGTTATAACTAAAAAAAAATACCTCCCTAAAAATCCAGCTAGTGTAAAAATATTATATTTTAACAAAATCCTTACTGCGGGATCGTGGACTTATGATCTTCGGTTGCATCGGTCATCGGGCATTGCCACGATCCCACAAGCTCTACACGGATTCCGAGCTTATCAGCTGTTATTGTGCACCCCAAACATACCAGTGTTTGTTGCAGAGGCGGGTTATACACACAGCGTCACCTCTGTAGTTCTGGATTCTCCGGCTTCATACCCCTGTTACCAGGTTACAGCACCGAATAATCCTTCTGGGGCACGGACTCCGACCCAACACGCATTGCCAAGCACAGTGATCAATCTGTACTTCTATGTTTGCATGGGCGAACTACTAATAATATATTGCGTCATGTCCGATTTATATACCTCACTCGAAAACTTTGTCTTTTGGACGAGTTTGTAAATTAACTTTATTCTTCCTGTAATGTAAACATGTATATAAAACCTCTATGCGGAGAATATCTTACCTCCCTGCCGTACAATTAATATTTAATACGTACATAATAATAAAGAATTACAATCTAAATTAATGTTTCAATTATAAATTCTCTATTATTAAATGTTCAATGTACTTATGCTTATGATCGTGGTTAAATAAATGCTTACAATACGGTCCGGTCCGTCTGATAACACAGATTAATATTTACTACACGGAAGTAAAACATTTTTACTGAATCGCGTTAGATGTGTTTACATTCATATTTATTTGATATGATATAATCCACAATACACGGAAACACGGTTTGGGCACCGTCTTGACCCAGATTCTTATAAACAGGTAAACAAACATTAAAACCGTTCGTTCGTAAATCACCGGTTTAGCGTATTTTGGCAATATACTACCTTCGACATTTACATTGGTAGGTTGTTTTGTAACTGTATTATATCCGTATTTATATAACTACTGATAACAGAAGTGAATATTAGAGAGTAAACACGAATTCACGTACTAGTTTCGTCTAAAAAACCCTTTAGTCTAACGATGATTTCGGGTAGTAACTTATTCATCCACATATGCTGGGTGCTCCAAGCACACACTACTGAGTATGACAGGGTGGCGCTTGTCGGGGACCGTTGATAAACATCTCATTTGAGACACTGAATGTTGAAAATAACCACATACTACGGTCAAAACAGTCCATACCTACCCTACTACCCTACCCTACTCTACTCTACCTCTACTCTACCTCTACTCTACCTCTACTCTACCTACCTACCTAAAACCGACCTACCTACCTACCTATCTTCCTTTAATGTCGAACCCCTTGCGGGGATGTAGACATGTTGCGCATCAAAAACCGCAAAGCAGTTAAAAGTATGAATAGTTAAAAGCATAATTTAAGAAAGTAATGAAAATAAGTTTAAAATAAGTGGCAAAAGTTTAAAAGCAGCCGCGCAGAATAACTAGGGACTGGCATGGTCAATATGGCAAACTGTCGTATTGAATTGCTCTGTGCTAGGGAGATGGACAATGTCAGGAGGGAGATGGTTCCAATGGTAGATTGTTCTTGGAAAAAAGGAAAACGTGTAGTAGTCTGTAGTTGCTGTAGTTAACCTATATCTTATGGAATGGCAATGGCGAGCAGGACGGGAGAGGGGAACTAGATACTTTTCAATGGGAATAGCAACAAGATCATTATGAATTTTATACAGAAGGGATAACCTATTGTCAATACGCCGTTGATCTAGTCTGCGTAGATTTAGGGACTGTAGCATGTATGTAACACTAGAGGTACACTAGAAGTCAGCCTTTATCCAAGGCGGTGTTGTCTCATATACCGCTGGACACATTCATATGGTCTATCAATAGTTGGGTATGTGGCAACCAGATCTCGGAGCCATATTCAAGCTGGGGTCTCACTAGTGTCTGGTAAGCCATGGATTTAAGGGGTTCGGATTTGACCTGGATGTTTCTACGTAGGAATCTAATGTTTGGTTTGCTTTCTTAGTTGACCTTTTTATGTGAGTGTCCCACGACAGGTTATTTGAGATATCCACGCCAATGTATTTGGCTGAGGTGACCTACTCAAGTAGGACTCCATGGAGTTTATATTGACTGGGATTGGATGCTTCCTTCTGGTGACGTGGATAACATGACATTTGTAGGGGTTAAAGTCCATGTCCAACTCCAACTCTTCTAATCTCTTAAGATCGTTTTGGAGTGTGACCGATTCATTTGCAGATGATAGATAGACTGCAGTGTCATCTGCAAAGATACGGACTTTGGAACTGATGTTTTGTGGGAGGTCGTTTAGATAGGCTAGGAAAAGCAAGGGTCCAAGTATGGATCCATGTGGGACTCCAGAGGAATGGCATCTGAACTAATACCATTAAGGACAACTGACTGGAGTCTATTCTCTAGAAAACTCTTAATCCACCTTAATGTTTGATCTCTGACTCCATAGTCATGCATTTTTAGTAGTACTTTCTCGTGATTGACCTTATCGAAAGCCTTACTGAAGTCTAATAGGATGAGATCTACCTGATGCTTATTGTAGACAGAGGTAACCAAGTCATTGATTAGCATTACTAATTGGGTCACGCATGACCGTTTTTCTCTAAAACCATGCTGCAACTGGTACAGAATACTGTGGTTAGTGAAGTGTTTTACTATCGAAGAGGAAACTATATGTTCTAGTACCTTGCATAGAACACATGTCAGTGAGATAGGCCTATAGTTGGCGGGGTGTGACTTGTCCCCTTTTTTGTAAATGGGAGCAACATTTGCTGACTTCCACTGGGCCGGTAGTGATCCTTCGTTGAGGGGAGGGAGGCCATTCCAATGTCGTGGGTTAATATAGTTAATATGGTGCGTGTGACCTAAATGTTAAGTACTAATGCATTCAATTACATATGTACATTGTATGTTTTATTGATGCCAAGCACCTTGTGGGGACCTCGACATGTTTTTTTGGACAGGCTTAGCAGACTTAAGTCACTAACCAGTACTGAGATGCCTCACTCAATGACACTATCTGTGCCCCAAACTAGTGTCAAACCCGGGACCCTTTGAATCCAAATAAGACACTGTTCCACTGTACCACTGGACAATGGGCGACACACAAAGTAATTCTCTGAACGATATAACCCATTTACATTCGTAGGAACAGATATTGCGTCTAACTACTGGTAAATTTTAAGATTATGTGACACTCGGGTGTGTCATTAATATACGAGTAATGCATATTTACGTTTGTTTACCTGTTAGTCTCGTTTTGGCGAAAGTAGGTCAAAACGGTGCGCACTATATAATAAGCCAAACCGTGTTTCCGTGTATTTTTTTCCAGTCTTTTGTAAGACAACTCTGTCAGGCTTACGATCGTTGTTAAATAAATGTTTACAATACGGTCGGTATGATAACATAGATTAACGTGTACTATGCGGAAGTAAAAACATTACCGTCGGTTTAAACAACAAAACATGCGATAAAAAAGTAAACTACGGTTTTCCTAGTATGAATACATACCCCAGCACACGATAACAGAATAACATTTAACTTGTATTTACCCCTAATTTTTCGCGTTACATAAAACCGTGTGTGTAATGTTACATGGAGACCACAGGGTGCCGGATAAAACGTCCGCTCAGATATCGGACAGGGGTGGGCCCTCTCGCATGTCCCATGCGGTACCTCGGGCTGTATCTGCACCGGGTTTGTATAGAGATGTCTCCGAGTCCCGAGGAGTGTGTGCTCCGCCCCTGGGAGGCCCGGATGTGTTCTGCGCCAGGTATAAGGAACTGCGTCAGAACCCCCATTGTATATACTACTAATAAACTTCTTTTTACCCATATAATAATATTAGCCCGTGCTATCTTTTTCGCGGGAATCGCGTTATCGTTGGGGTATATTATGTATGGTTTTGTTCTGTGTATAATGAGACCGACTATAATTTATACCGTTATCTCAGTAGTAAGGAACTGCATCAAAGTGACGGTTTAATTGCACTGTGCCAGGTTCAATCCAGGGTCCTCAGTGGTCGAGTGGTTACGGTCGAGTGGTTACGGTCGAGTGGTTACGGTCGAGTGGTTACGGTTGAGTGGTTACGGTCGAGTGGTTACGGTCGAGTGGTTAGGGTCGAGTGGTTACGGTCGAGTGGTCACGGTCGAGTGGTCACGGTCGAGTGGTTACGGTCGAGTGGTTACGGTCGAGTGGTTACGGTCGAGTGGTTACGTCGAGTGGTTACGGTCGAGTGGTTAGGGTCGAGTGGTTACGGTCGAGTGGTCACGGTCGAGTGGTCACGGTCGAGTGGTTACGGTCGAGTGGTTACGGTCGAGTGGCTACGGTCGAGTGGTTACGGTCGAGTGGTTACGGTCGAGTGGTTACGGTCGAGTGGTTACGGTCGAGTGGTTACGGTCGAGTGGTCACGGTCGAGTGGTCACGGTCGAGTGGTTACGGTCGAGTGGTCACGGTCGAGTGGTCACGGTCGAGTGGTCACGGTCGAGTGGTTACGGTCGAGTGGTTACGACGGTCGTTGACTTCAAATCAATTGAATCCCACTGAGGGTGTCGACTTCTCTCATGTGAGGAAGCTATCCAGCTGTCTTGCGGAAAGCCGTTGGTTCTACCTGGGTGTCCGTCCGTCTGAAATACTGTTTGAAGGAGCACCCGGGTCTTCCTCCATTTATAACCTAAACTGTTGCTGCGACCCCCCGCCCTAACCAAAAATAACAGAAGACATATTGATTTAACCATATCGTTTAGACTAGCATTCACATACTCACATGCTCGGTCAATGTCACAGCCAGTGTCATAAATGTAGCTCAATTTCAACTTTTTAGTGAGTCAGTTGATATATCTACACACTGCTTTAGATAAACTAGAAATACTAGCAGATATGTTAAAGCGACACTACATCGGTGAAAGCGCAAATGTCTGCAGAATGCCATTTACTATTGTTCCCAAATATTTGCCTCAAAAACTGAGTATTTCAACAAATAAACAAACGGTTTGTTCACATAACAAAATAATGTAATGCGTAATACAATTAGTTTATCCTGAATAACACGAGGCATGGTACATATTTACCGTGATATCTCACATGTGTGCCTATGCATATTTATTTGTAGACTAATCTTAGTTAAATTATCTCTAATCGAAAGTATCGCGTGTTTAGTATTGACTCCAATGACAAACACACATCAATTCAGGAGCGCGGATGACCGTTATGTGAAATCCTACTTTCACTTTTGAAAGTTTGTATACCACAAAAACAATGTTTATTGATTCAAATGTAGTGTTCGAATGTATTCAGAATAATGTGTAGTAGCTATGCATAAATACATGCACAAATGCATTTTATTTGCTTTGTTCAATATTTCATTTAATCATATGTTATTGCAAATCAATAGTACATATGTCATATACATAAAGATACATAACATAGCATGAAAATACAAATGGTTTGGGCCACAAGTTAATACAACATTAGACAACGGCCCAGATTCAATAAGAGATGGCCACTGTATATATTAATCACTCTCGTTGACGCTGCTGACATAGGTATGGACCCGAGGTAAGTTGATATCAGCCTGAGAACGAAGACCGAAGGTTGGTATGAAGTTACGAGAGTCCATACCTAGGCTGATATGAATTTACCGAGAGTCCATACCTAGGCTGATATGAATTTACCGAGAGTCCATACCTAGGCTGATATGAATTTACCGAGAGTCCATACCTAGGCTGATATGAATTTACCGAGAGTCCATACCTAGGCTGATATGAATGTACCGAGAGTCCATACCTAGACTGATATGAATTTACCGAGAGTCCATACCTATGCTGATATGAATTTACCGAGAGCCCATACCTAGGCTGATATGAATTTACCGAGAGCCCATACCTAGGCTGATATGAATTTACCGAGAGCCCATACCTAGGCTGATATGAAGTTACCGAGAGTCCATACCTAGGCTGATATGAAAATTGCCACGTAATAACTTACTTTGATATGAATTTGAACATTCAATAATCGAAATTATGTTCCCTGTTATACATTTATCTGGAATAAATTACTGAATTATATACACGAACACGATTGAAATATTACCACAGAACTATAAATATAGTAGATATATATATATTCTTTTAGAATAAATATATAGGCAAATTGGGTATAAACATTTTTTTAACATTTATTCTTTATTTGAGTCTCATCGTTGTACAATACATAAAATATACACAACAAATTATCGTGGCAAAGTACAACACTATTCATTATAAAAGAATTATAAGAGACTAATGTAATCACAGATAATCAAACTATCACAGTATATCGACATATTATTATATTTACATATTAAAACCGAGGAACAGTCGCTAATTGAAAATTAAATACTTATTAAAACCAGAAATTTTGAAATACTGAAATGGAAAAAAAGCACTAATGCGCAATTAAGAAATGATTTAAAAAATCAGTTATCAACCTCGATCAGATCGCGGTTGAACTAATTAGCAGCTGTTTCTCGGAATGGATAAGAGACACACACTCAATGAATCAAATGGATACATTATTTACATAAATAAAAGGATCGTCTTTGAAGAATATAAAAACAGGTTTTGGCAACAATTCTAATCAGAGTAAAAATAATTCTAAGCTGGTCGGATACAGGTTTGTTCCGAAAGTAATTTTCATATAATGAGGCTTTCTCTAAGAGAACAGCTCTCAAATCATCCGACAGTGAACATTCTAATAATACATGACTTTCGTCTTCTAATACATTACAGAATGGGCACTTACGTTCATCAAGTGGTAAATTCCGAATCAGTTTACAATATACTTCTGTTTGAAATTTAAATGTACAGTAGGTACTAAGCTTATTGCGACCACGTCCAGAAGCACCGATCACACTGTTAATAGAGGTAGTCAGTAACTTATTTCTCCATTACCGCATTTTCCACACTATCTACTAAATTGTTCTTATGTATAGATATGTATAGATAGGTTACAGTAATCCATCAAAGTAATGTCTGCAAACTGTCTCTTGACATAATAAAACCAGTTTTTATAACTTGTAGATTTAGCATTCGCTCATAGTGCAACTCGCTTATTTAATCTGGAATTGTAGGTATTAGCTAAGCGTGCCCAAACCCCAGATATGTGCTTCCATTGTCGCACAACTGGCGGCTGCCAACCCATTTCCCCGGAGACACTGCATTGGGAGAATATTTCCCAACACCAAGAAAGAAACGCATTTTGGATTGCATTAATGCATGAAAACGTTTTATATCCCCAAACCGGGGCGTCATAAGCCGGACAACAGAGTCATACAATTTGGAGAAAACATTATATGGTACACCCCCAACTAACTTACATTTAGCAATGAGCAGTCCCAATGCACGACTTGCACTTTGAGCAACACATTTTGCAGTAACATTGAAGTCAAGGTATTCACTCAAAACAATTCCTAAATAAGTATATGTACCTATAGTTTCCAGAACATTAACACCACATTTAAAAATAACATCAGATCTTGACATAGAAGCAGGACGAAAATGGACAACTTTATTTTTATCCCTGTTTATAAACATATCGTTTATATTGCACCAGTCATGTAAAGCATTCAATAATCTCTGCAAATCAAGTTGGTTTTCTGCTAGTAGGACAATGTCATCCGCGTATAATAGAATACCTATACAGTCATTATCGACATTAACACCGATATTTAATGATTTCAAAAATATCGTTAAATCATTAATGTACAAATTAAATAAAAGATGCGATAGAATGCATCCCTGTCTTAAGCCATAATTAACATCAAACCAATCAGTCTTAAAAGAGTTTAACCTAATACATGACGACACAGATGAGTATATAAACTTAACAGCTCGCCACATATTACCGGCAACTCCAATTTCATTGAGTCTTTTCCACAATTTATCTCTGTTAATAAAATCGTACGCCTTACTAAAATCAATAAAGGCACAGAATGTGGATTTTTTAACTTGTTTTCTTGTAGTTTAAAATATTACAATAAATCTTGTACATGGCTGAGGCCAGTGCTATGCCCCTATAAGACAGGGGGTCTCTTGAATCCGTCATTGAGGGTTTTGGTATCGGGTTTATAATACATTTGCCCCAGATAGACGGGACAGTCCCATTGGAGAAGCATACATTAAACAAAGTATGCAAAAATAGCACGGACGTATCGTTCTGTAAAACTTCACTAGGGATACCGTCTATGCCACAGGCTTTTCCCTTCTTGGCACCATCAATTGCCTTCTTTACTTCAAAAATAGTAATGTGTGCATTAAAAGACAGATCTGCATGATCAGTTACATCATTCAATACATTAGAGTTCTGTGATGAATATACATAATTATCATTTTTATATAAAGAGCTAAAATCATGTTTCCATTTGTTTAATACCTGTGACAAATCTGTAGAGATAGAACCATCATTTACTGTAACTTCTAGCGGTATACATTTTTTCTTACTCTGACCAACGCCGATTTTACCTACATATTTCCAAAAGTTTGACTGGTCTACATTACATTCATTCAGCAATACATTTTGTAAAGAATACCAATATAAACGTTTTGCCTTCTGTACTTCACGGTCAAACTGTTTACGGACCTGAATATACTCGGACTTGAGATATACATTTCGGTTTTTATTACATGCAACACAATTCAACTAATTTCGTTCTGCTGTACACACATTATTCCAGCTATCAGTATATATATGTTATCTGTCAAATTCGACACGCTGATACGCTACGGGAAGTAAACACACTATCACCGAGTGCTCATGCGTTATTTTTTGTCCATGAACTAGTTATGATACGACTTGTTCTGGTTTGAGTCGGGGTCGTTACCGTATCACACCAGCAAACGTAATATTAGACTGGAAAACACAGCGTATCAACCGGGTGGTAGAAAGTATTGTGGTAGTCAAATAATGACAAACGTAGGCTAAAATTCATATCTAGGCAATAAACTGTAATAGTAATTATATTACTGATTACAATTATGATTGAAACAAAGAAACAAAAACAAAAATCTGACTCTAATCGCATTCTGAAATAAAGCTTTAATATCAAGAATGTAGTGGCGTTCGTATTACTCCATATATAATATCAGTTTGTTGTGCATTTGATGGTAATATACCTGCTCGTTTGTGCAATTTTAGGCTATAATACGACTTCGGATTCTCTGGGCAAATTTTGCGGCACGGGGGAACCAGCATTTGTCAGCAACGGGAACTACATGACAATAACATTCGTGTCCGACTACAGTCTCACATCCAAAGGCTTCAAGGCGAGATATAAATCCGGACCAAGATGTAACTATTTCTATATTGTATTATAATTTAATAACGTGTCTATGTTTTATTTTCTTAATTGTATTATGATATAATGACTTTTCTATGTTTTATGTTCTTAATTATAATGACTTGTCTATGTTTTATATTCTTAATTGTAGTATTACATATTGACTTGTCTATGTTTTATATTCTTAACTGTAGTATTATATAATGATTTGTCTATGTTTTATATTCTTAATTGTAGTATTATATACTGACTTGTCTATGTTTTATATTCTTAATTGTAGTATTATATAATGACTTGTCTATGTTTCATGTTCTTAATTGTAGTATTATATAATGACTTGTCTATGTTTTATATTCTTAATTGTAGTATTATATAATGACTTGTCTATGTTTTATGTTCTTAATTGTATTATGATATAATGACTTGTCTATGTTTTATATTCTTAATTGTAGTATTATATAATGACTTTTCTATATTTTATGTTTTTAATTGTAGTATTATATAATTACTTTGGTGGGGTCCGTTGTAAGTTCGAATCCCACTTTCCATATGAGGAAGCTATCACAACGGTTTGTCTTTTAGTTAGTTATTTATTGGTGAGTACAACATGGCTTGTCCTTATAAGCGCCTGGATTTGTCTTCTAGTTAGTTATTTATTGGTGAGTACAACATGGCTTGTCGTTATAAGCGCCTGGATTTGTCTTCTAGTTAGTTATTTATTGGTGAGTACAACATGGCTTGTCGTTATAAGCGCCTGGATTTGTCTTCTAGTTAGTTATTTATTGGTGAGTACAACATGGCTTGTCGTTATAAGCGCCTGGATTTGTCTTCTAGTTAGTTATTTATTGGTGAGTACAACATGGCTTGGAGTTCTGACGTGTATTATCCACGCAGGCCGTATGTCTCAGTGGTTAGTTCGTATGCGTCAGAACTCCAAACCTTGTTTTATTCGCCTATATATAACTAAATTTAGGCCTACGGCCTGCGTGGATAATTCCTATGCTTCAGAACTCCAAACCGTGTTTTATTCGCCTATATATAACTAAATTTAGGCCTACGGCCTGCGTGGATAATTCCTATGCTTCAGAACTCCAAACCGTGTTTTATTCGCCTATATATAACTAAATTTAGGCCTACGGCCTGCGTGGATAATTCCTATGCTTCAGAACTCCAAACCGTGTTTTATTCGCCTATATATAACTAAATTTAGGCCTACGGCCTGCGTGGATAATTCCTATGCTTCAGAACTCCAAACCGTGTTTTATTCGCCTATATATAACTAAATTTAGGCCTACGGCCTGCGTGGATAATTCCTATGCTTCAGAACTCCAAACCGTGTTTTATTCGCCTATATATAACTAAATTTAGGCCTACGGCCTGCGTGGATAATTCCTATGCTTCAGAACTCCAACCCGTGTTTTATTCGCCTATATATAACTAAATTTAGGCCTACAGCCTGTGTGGATAATTCCTATGCTTCAGAACTCCAACCCGTGTTGTATTCGATAATAAATAACTAAAAGGCAAACTTTATTTCTTAAAATTTATAAACCATGGTTTAGCGCATGATGTCAAACGTGGTGTCATTTTATTATCATGTTTATAGCTTGGTGGCGTCATTTAAGCTTTCAGAGCGCCGGAATAAACCACTTAGGCCCTCGGGTCCTGTGTGAATAAATCCTATGCGTCAGAACTCCAAACCATGTTTTATTCGACAATAAATAACTAACTAAAAGACAAATAGTAGTTCTTAATTTTATAACGATTACAACATTCGAAATTTAAAAAATGACTTTGTTTACATTATTAGGAAATTAAGTTTCTTTTTATTTTATTTTAATTTAGCACTCCTTGTCGAAACTGATGATATACCGGAGCAGATTGGTATGGTAACAATCACCGGGGCATCAATCGGCTCCTTGGTGTTCATAGTTGTTGCATTGACACTATGTTACACATACATACAGGCGAAGAAAGCAAAGGAACTACGAAGGCATCCACACACGCGCCGCGGTTTGGGCTTAACACGAGTTCAACCGTTTGGTTATGGCGGTGACTGGAGCTACCTAGATGGTCCAGCCCCGCCTGCTTACGGGGAAATATATTCGTCGCCGATGTCTCCGCCCCCGGACTATTGTGAAATAGATCCAAATCCGAATCCATCGGAACGTTTGCCTGGTCGTGCAGAATTCATGTGTACCAGTCAAAACAACAGCGGACATGATGTAATTATCAACGAACAGAGACAACTTAGTCGGAGAGGTGATGCAAATGCAAATAATCGTTTAATAATTTTGAATAGTTTATACGGACCTGAGATTCATGTGAATAACAATACAAACAATATACGAACTTTGTCACAAGCTACAACAAGTGTTGTAACACCAAATACGGTACAAACATTGAACCAGGCTTCCTTTCATTGTCGGGCTCATACAGGAACCAGAACGACCGGAAGTGGTATATCTGACACTGTTTCAAATCAAATTGGTAGACATCAAATTGGTAGTCTACCAAATGCTGTAGCGCCATTATCTACCGAATCAGTAGTCAGGTCCGCTAATGTACATATACCGATCAATTCAAATGCATGCCAAAATGAAGGTGCCGTTACAACCACTCGCCAAATTATGCCTATATATACAGTTATCTCCCCTCGTCAAACTGTGCCTGCAGTTACCTCCCATAGCCATACCTTGCTTGCGCATAGTCTGAATCATCAAATAATGCTTAATCGTGAGGATACGTCTTCTACTGCATCAGATATGTCACTGTCGTCTAGTAGATCTATATCCATGGAGTCTGAATCATCATTGACTCTTGTTGCTTGATGCTATGATGTCATTTGTGTGTGTTTTACGTTTATTTATCGTCGCTACCGGTTGCCCAAATGATCCCTCCTGAAGAGATTAGTCATTTTAGATTGTTGGAGGATAGTGCAATGATATAGACAGAGACCAATTCCAGAGTCTCCTCTGGTTCTTTTACGTGCACAGTGTAAAGCACCGACACGAAACCTCGGTTTAACGTCCCATCTGAAAGTCTGTTAATTATATTAGGGTCAGACGGGGGATCAAACCTGCGATCCCTGGATTATCAGTCCAGCGTGTTACCACTGGACTACAGATCCGTCATTTTAAATGTCATTTTGTTTTTATATCAGTCTTTATAAATACAAAAACATGATAATATAATTAACAGAATGCTTAATCAATACCTAGGTCATTGATATAATCATGTCTTTTGCTGCAAATTGTATATACCTCAACTGATACAGAGGGCATTCACTTCTCTCCCAAATAATCGTTTTATTTAATAGATATAATTAACTATTTTCATACAAATTTCATATAATTCTAGCAGCCACAAATCATTAATCTAGCGTTCTTGTTTGTATCTGAAGCTCTTGAAATATGTTATGGAATTTCATTAGAATTGGGTCACTAAACAATTCTAATGAACTTACTTGATCTATTTGGTTGTTGTTGTCACCTCTGGCGTCCGCAGGGCTAATCACACTATAAATGTTTTAAATAGTTTATACAAATTTATTTTAGCTCATATTATATTTCATATAATTGAGAGAAGAGGCAATGTGACTTTTAAATGCCTTGACTAAGGGCACAATCGTAACGGCTCCCACGGGGAGCACCTAAATCGAATGAGCTACAACTGCGCTATCACGATTTCCACAAGTAGGCAGGTCTTGTAAACTATTAATTTCAGTGTTCATGGTTCAATACAAATAAGTATAATTTTTTCAGATGATTGTTTTATAATTTATTACATTTTTTATATAGCGAATAAGTTACTATTTGGGTCCTGGACTGCATAGTAAAGGTATAGATTTGTTATATTATTTCAGTTATATAGTTATTTTGCAGGAGTTGTTACATTAGAACAATGAACGATGAAATGGTTTGAACATTGTGTCGATATCTCCAAAAACAACAACTTTCGATTCTCCTTTATTGTAATTGTCGTTTAACCAATATTTTACTAACACACAATGGCTCTTTAGATGCCCACGAAATGCCCGAAGTGACCTAGTGCAACATAGCGAACATTAATGTACCCTTCCTGTTGGGATATAGGAACACTGTATAACACTAGTGAACCAGTGATGTACACTTCTTATTGGGGATATATGAACACTGTATAACACTAGTGAACCATTGATGTACCCTTCCTATTGGGATATATTAACACTGTATAACACTATTGAACCATTGATGTACCCTTCCTATTGGGGGATATATGGACACTGTATAACAATAGTGAACCATTGATGTACCCTTCCTAGTGGGGATATATTAACACTGTATACCACTAGTGAACCATTGATGTACCCTTCCTATTGGGATATATTAACACTGAATACCACTAGTGAACCAGTGATGTACACTTCCTTTTGGGGATATATTAACACTGTATGACACTAGTGAACCATTGATGTACCCTTCCTATTGGGGATATATTAACACTGTATAACACTAGTGAACCATTGATGTACCGTTCCTATTGGGGATATATTAACACTATATAACACTAGTGAACTATTGATGTACCCTTCCTATTGGGGATATATGGACACTGTATAGCACAAGTGAATCAGTGATGTACACTTCCTATTGGGGATATATGCACACTGTATAACACTAGTTAACGAGTGATGTACCCTTCCTATATGTGATATATGGACACTGTATAACACTAGTGAACCAGGGATGTACCCTTCCAATTGGGGATATATGGACACTGTATAACACTAGTGAACCAGTGATGTACCCTTCCTATTGGGATATATTAACACTGTATACCACTAGTGAACCAATGATATACCATTCCTATTGGGGATATATTAACACTGTATACCACTAGTGAACCATTGATGTACCCTTCCTATTGGGATATATTAACACTGTCTACCACAAGTGAACCAGTGATGTACCCTTCCTATTGAGATATATTAACACTGTATAACACTAGTGAACCAATGATGTACCCTTCCTATTGGGGATATATTAACACTGTATACCACTAATGAACCAGTGATGTACACCTCCTTTTGGGGATATATTAACACTGTATAACACTAGTGAACGAGTGGTGTACCCTTCCGATTGGGGATATATGGACACTGTATAACACTAGTGAACCAGTGATGTACCCTTCCTATTGGGATAAATTAACACAGTATAACACTAGTGAACAAGGGATGTACCCTTCCTATTGGGGATATATTAACACTGTATAACATTAGTGAACCAATGATGTACCCTTCCTATTGGGGATATATGAACACTGTATAACACTAGTGACCCAGTGATGTACACTTCCTATTGGGGATATATGGACACTGTATAACACTAGTGAACCAGTGATGTACCCTTCCTATTGGGGATATATGGACACTGTATACAACTAGTGAATCATTGATTTACCCTTCCTATTGGGATATATTAACACTGTATACCACTAGTGAACCAGTGATGTACCCTTCCTATTGGGATATATTAACACTGCATAACACTATTGAACCATTGATGTACCCTTCCTATTGGGGATATATGGACACTGTATACCCCTAGTGACCCAGTGATGTACCCTTCCTATTGGGGATATATGGACACTGTATACCACTAGTGAACCAGTGATGTACCCTTCCTATTGGGGATATATGGACACTGTATACCACTAGTGAACCAGTGATGTACCCTTCCTATTGGGGATATATGGACACTGTATAACACTAGTGAACCAGTGATGTACCCTTCCTATTGGGATATATGAACACTGTATACCACTAGTGAACCACTGATGTACCTTTCCTATTGGGATATATTAACATTGTATAACTCTAGTGTACCACTGATGTACCCTTCCTATTGGGATATATTAACACTGTATACCACTAGTGAACCAGTGATGTACACTTCCTATTGGGATATATTAACAGTGTATAACACTAGTGAACGAGTGATGTACCCTTCCTATTGGGATATATTAACAGTGTATAACACTAGTGAACGAGTGATGTACACTTCATTTTGGGGATATATTAACACTGTATAACACTAATGAACGCCTTCCTATTGGGATATATTAACACTGTATAACACTAGTGTACCAGTGATGTACACTTCCTATTGGGGATATATGGACACTGTATACCACTAGTGAACCAATGATGTACCATTCCTATTGGGGATATATTAACACTGTATACCACTAGTGAACCAGTGATGTACCCTTCCTATTGGGATATATTAACACTGTATAACACTAGTGAACCATTGATGTACCCTTCCTATTGGGATATATTAACACTGTATAACACTAGTGAACCAGTGATGTACACTTCCTTTTGGGGATATATTAACACTGTATAACACTAGTGAACGAGTGGTGTACCCTTCCGATTGGGGATATATGAACACTGTATAACACTAGTGAACCAGTGATGTACCCTTCCTATTGGGATATATTAACACTGTATAACACTAGTGTACCACTGAGGTACCCTTACTATTGGGTATATATGGACACTGTATAACACTAGTGAACCATTGATGTACCCTTCCTATTGGGGATATATTAACACTGTATACCACTAGATTACCAGTGATGTACACTTCCTATTGGGGATATATTAACACTGTATAACATTAATGTACCAGTGATGTACCCTTGCTATTGGGATATATTAACACTGTATAACACTAGAGTACCAGTGATGTACACTTCATATTGGGGGATATATGAACACTGTATAACACTAGAGTACCAGTGATGTACACTTCCTATTGAAGGATATAATAACACTGTATAGCACTAGTGAACCACTGATGAACCCTTCCTATTGTGATATATTAACACTGTATAACACTAGTGTACCAATGATGTACCCTTCCTATCGGGGATATATGGACACTGTATAAAATGTGAACCATTGATGTACCCTTCCTATTGGGATATATTAACACTGTATACCACTAGTGAACCAGTGATGTACCCTTCCTATTGGGATATATTAACACTGATACACTAGTGACCAGTGATGTACCTTCCTTTTGGGATATATTAACACTGTATCACTAGTGAACCATGATGTACCCTTCCTATTGGGATATATTAACACTGTATAACACTAGTGACCATGATGTACTTCTATTGGGATATATTACACTTATACACTAGTGAACTGATGTACCTTCTTTGGGATATATACACTGTATACACATGAACAGGATGTACTTCTATTGGGATGATGTACCCTTCCTTGGATATATGGACACTGTATAACACTAGTGAACCAGATGTACCTTCCTTGGGGATATATGGACACTGTATAACACTAGTGAACCAGTGATGTACCCTTCCTATTGGGATATATTAACACTGTATACCACTAGTGAACCAATGATATACCATTCCTATTGGGGATATATTAACACTGTATACCACTAGTGAACCATTGATGTACCCTTCCTATTGGGATATATTAACACTGTCTACCACAAGTGAACCAGTGATGTACCCTTCCTATTGAGATATATTAACACTGTATAACACTAGTGAACCAATGATGTACCCTTCCTATTGGGGATATATTAACACTGTATACCACTAATGAACCAGTGATGTACACCTCCTTTTGGGGATATATTAACACTGTATAACACTAGTGAACGAGTGGTGTACCCTTCCGATTGGGGATATATGGACACTGTATAACACTAGTGAACCAGTGATGTACCCTTCCTATTGGGATAAATTAACATAGTATAACACTAGTGAACAAGGGATGTACCCTTCCTATTGGGGATATATTAACACTGTATAACATTAGTGAACCAATGATGTACCCTTCCTATTGGGGATATATGAACACTGTATAACACTAGTGACCCAGTGATGTACACTTCCTATTGGGGATATATGGACACTGTATAACACTAGTGAACCAGTGATGTACCCTTCCTATTGGGGATATATGGACACTGTATACAACTAGTGAATCATTGATTTACCCTTCCTATTGGGATATATTAACACTGTATACCACTAGTGAACCAGTGATGTACCCTTCCTATTGGGATATATTAACACTGCATAACACTATTGAACCATTGATGTACCCTTCCTATTGGGGATATATGGACACTGTATACCCCTAGTGACCCAGTGATGTACCCTTCCTATTGGGGATATATGGACACTGTATACCACTAGTGAACCAGTGATGTACCCTTCCTATTGGGGATATATGGACACTGTATACCACTAGTGAACCAGTGATGTACCCTTCCTATTGGGGATATATGGACACTGTATAACACTAGTGAACCAGTGATGTACCCTTCCTATTGGGATATATGAACACTGTATACCACTAGTGAACCACTGATGTACCTTTCCTATTGGGATATATTAACATTGTATAACTCTAGTGTACCACTGATGTACCCTTCCTATTGGGATATATTAACACTGTATACCACTAGTGAACCAGTGATGTACACTTCCTATTGGGATATATTAACAGTGTATAACACTAGTGAACGAGTGATGTACCCTTCCTATTGGGATATATTAACAGTGTATAACACTAGTGAACGAGTGATGTACACTTCATTTTGGGGATATATTAACACTGTATAACACTAATGAACGCCTTCCTATTGGGATATATTAACACTGTATAACACTAGTGTACCAGTGATGTACACTTCCTATTGGGGATATATGGACACTGTATACCACTAGTGAACCAATGATGTACCATTCCTATTGGGGATATATTAACACTGTATACCACTAGTGAACCAGTGATGTACCCTTCCTATTGGGATATATTAACACTGTATAACACTAGTGAACCATTGATGTACCCTTCCTATTGGGATATATTAACACTGTATAACACTAGTGAACCAGTGATGTACACTTCCTTTTGGGGATATATTAACACTGTATAACACTAGTGAACGAGTGGTGTACCCTTCCGATTGGGGATATATGAACACTGTATAACACTAGTGAACCAGTGATGTACCCTTCCTATTGGGATATATTAACACTGTATAACACTAGTGTACCACTGAGGTACCCTTACTATTGGGTATATATGGACACTGTATAACACTAGTGAACCATTGATGTACCCTTCCTATTGGGGATATATTAACACTGTATACCACTAGATTACCAGTGATGTACACTTCCTATTGGGGATATATTAACACTGTATAACATTAATGTACCAGTGATGTACCCTTGCTATTGGGATATATTAACACTGTATAACACTAGAGTACCAGTGATGTACACTTCATATTGGGGGATATATGAACACTGTATAACACTAGAGTACCAGTGATGTACACTTCCTATTGAAGGATATAATAACACTGTATAGCACTAGTGAACCACTGATGAACCCTTCCTATTGTGATATATTAACACTGTATAACACTAGTGTACCAATGATGTACCCTTCCTATCGGGGATATATGGACACTGTATAAAACTAGTGAACCAGTGATGTACCCTTCCTATTGGGATATATTAACACTGTATAACACTAGTGAACCAGTGATGTACCCTTCCTATTGGGGATATATGGACACTGTATAACACTAGTGAACCAGTGATGTACCCTTCCTATTGGGATATATGGACACTGTATACCACTAGTGAACCACTGATGTACCTTTCCTATTGGGATATATTAACATTGTATAACACTAGTGTACCACTGATGTACCCTTCCTATTGGGATATATTAACACTGTATACCACTAGTGAACCAGTGAAGTACACTTCCTATTGGGATATATTAACAGTGTATAACACTAGTGAACGAGTGATGTACCCTTCCTATTGGGTATATATTAACACTGTATACCACTAGTGAACCAGTGATGTACACTTCCTTTTGGGGATATATTAACACTGTATAACACTAGTGAACGAGTGATGTACACTTCATTTTGGGGATATATTAACACTGTATAACACTAGTGAACGAGTGATGTACCCTTCCTATTGGGGATATATGGACATTGTATAACACTAGTGAACCAGTGATGTACCCTTCCTATTGGGATATATTAACACTGTATACCACTAGTGAACCATTGATGTACCCTTCCTATTGGGATATATTAACACTGTATAACACTAGTGAACCAGTGATGTACCCTTCCTATTGGGATATATTAACACTGTATAACACTAGTGTACCACTGAGGTACCCTTACTATTGGGTATATATGGACACAGTATAACACTAGTGAACCATTGATGTACCCTTCCTATTGGGGATGTATGTATGTACACTGTATACCACTAGAGTAAAAGTGATGTACACTTCATATTGGGGATATATTAACACTGTATAACACTAGTGAACCATTGATGTACCCTTCCTATTGGAATATATTAACACTGTATACCACTAGTGATCCATTGATGTACCCTTCCTATTGGGATATATTAACACTGTATACCACTAGTGAACCAGTGATGTACCCTTCCTATTGGGATATATTAACACTGAATAACACTAGAGTACCAGTGATGTACACTTCCTTTTGAAGGATATAATAACACTGTATAGCACTAGTGAACCACTGATGAACCCTTCCTATTGTGATATAGTAACACTGTATAACACTAGTGTACCAGTGATGTACACTTCTTATTGGGTATATATTAACACTGTATAACACTAGTGAACCAGTGATGTACCATTCATATTGGGATATATTAACACTGTATAACACTAATGAACCAGGGATGTACCCTTCCTATTGGGGATATATTAACACTGTATACCACTAGTGAACCATTGATGTACCCTTCCTGTAGGGGATATATGGACACTGTATAACACTAGTGAACCATTGATGTACCGTTCCTGTTGGGGATATATGGACACTGTATAACACTAGTGAACCAGTGATGTACCCTTCCTATTGGGATATATTAACACTGTATAACACTAGTGAACCATTGATGTACCCTTCCTATTGGGATATATGGACACTGTATAACACTAGTGAATCAGTGATGTACCCTTCTTATTGGGGGATATATGAACACTGTATACCACTAGTGAACCAGGGATGTACCCTTTCTATTGGGGATATATGGAAACTGTATAACACTAGTGAACGAGTGATGTACCCTTCCTATTGGGGATATATGGACACTGTATACCACTAGTGAACGAGTTATGTACCCTTCCTATTGGGGATATATGGACACTGTATAACACTGGCGAACCACTGATGTACCCTTCCTATTGGGATATATTAACACTGTATAACACTAGTGTACCACTGATGTACCCTTCCTATTGGGGACATATGGACACTGTATAACACTAGTGAATCACTGATGTACCCTTCCTATTGGGATATATTAACACAGTATAACACTAGTGTACCACTAATGTACCCTTCCTATTGGGGATATATGGACACTGTATAACACTAGTGAACCACTGATGAACCCTTCCTATTGGGATATATTAACACTGTATACCACTAGTGAACCATTGATGTACCCTTCCTGTTGGGGATATATGGACACTGTATAACACTAGTGAACCAGTGATGTACTCATCCTATTGGGATATATTAACACTATATAACACTAGTGAACCATTGATGTACCCTTCTTATTGACGGATATATGGACACTGTATAGCATTAGTTAACCAGTGATGTACCCTTCCTATTGAGATATATTAACACTGTATAACACTAGTGTACCACTGATGTACCCTTCCTATTGGGGGATATATGGACACTGTATAGCACTAGTGAACCAGTGATGTACCCTTCATATTGGTATATATTAACACTGTATAACACTAGTGTACCACTGATGTACCCTTCCTATTGGGGAATATATGGACACTGTATAGCACTAGTGAACCAGTGATGTACCCTTCCTATTGGGATATATTAACACTGTATAACACTAGTGAACCAGTGATGTACCCTTCCTGTTGGGTATATATGGACACTGTATAACACTAGTGAACCAGTGATGTACGCTTCCTATTGGGATATATTAACACTGTATACTACTAGTGAACCAGTGATGTACCCTTCCTATTGAAGGATATAATAACACTGTATAACAATAGTGAACCACTGATGAACCCTTCCTATTGTTATATATTAACACTGTATAACACTAGTGTGTGTGTTTTTTGGGTTTTTTGTTTGTGAACCAGTGATGTACCCTTCATATTGGGATATATTAACACTGTATAACACTAGTGAACCAGTGATGTACCCTTCCTATTGGGGATATATTAACACTGTATACCACTAGTGAACCAGGGAGGTACCCTTCCTATTGAGGATATATGGACACTGTATAACACTAGTAAACGAGTGATGTACCCTTCCTATTGGGGATATATGGACAATGTATACCACTAGTGATCGAGTGATGTACCCTTCCTATTGGGGATATATGGACACTGTATAACACTAGTGAACCACTGATGTACCCTTCCTATTGGGATATATTAACACTGTATAATACTAGGGTACCACTGATGTACCCTTCCTATTGGGGATATATGGACACTGTATAACACTAGTGCACCACTGATGTACCCTTCCTATTGGGATATATTAACACTGTATAGCACTAGTGAACCACTGATGAACCCTTCCTATTGGGATATATTAACACTGTATACCACTAGTGAACCATTGATGTACCCTTCCTGTTGGGGATATATGGACACTGTACAACACTAGTGAACCAGTGATGTACTCATCCTATTGGGATATATTAACACTATATAACACTAGTGAACCATTGATGTACCCTTCCTATTGGGGGATATATGGACACTCTATAGCACAAGTGAACCAGTGATGTACCCTTCCTATTGGGATATATTAACACTGTATAACACTAGTGTACCACTGATGTACCCTTCCTATTGGGGGATGGATATATTGACACTGTATAGCACTAGTGAACCAGTGATGTACCCTTCCTATTGGGATATATTAACACTGTATAGCACTAGTGAACCAGTGATGTACCCTTCCTATTGGGATATATGGACACTGTATAACACTAGTGAACGAGTGATGTACCCTTCCTATTGGGATATATTAACAATGTATACAACTAGTGAACCATTGATGTACACTTCCTATTGGGGATATATGGACACTGTATAGCACTAATGAATCAGGGATGTACCCTTCCTATTGGGGATATATGGACACTGTATAACACTAGTGAACCAGTGATGTACCCTTCCTATTGGGATATATTAACACTGTATAACACTAGTGAACCATTGATGTACCCTTCCTATTGTGATATATGGACACTGTATAACACTAGTGAATCAGTGATGTACCCTTCTTATTGGGGGATATATGAACACTGTATACCACTAGTGAGCCAGGGATGTACCCTTCCTATTGGGGATATATGGACACTGTATAACACTAGTGAACGAGTGATGTACCCTTCCTATTGGGGATATATGGACACTGTATACCACTAGTGAACGAGTGATGTACCCTTCCTATTGGGGATATATGGACACTGTATAACACTAGTGAACCACTGATGTACCCTTCCTATTGGGATATATTAACACTGTATAATACTAGTTTACCACTGATGTACCCTTCCTATTGGGGATATATGGACACTGTATAACACTAGTGAACCACTGATGTACCCTTCCTATTGGGATATATTAACACTGTATAACACTAGTGTACCACTGATGTACCCTTCCTATTGGGGATATATGGACACTGTATAACACTAGTGAACGAGTGATGTACCCTTCCTATTGGGGATATATGGACACTGTATACCACTAGTGAACGAGTGATGTACCCTTCCTATTGGGGATATATGGACACTGTATAACACTAGTGAACCATTGATGTACCCTTCCTATTGGGATATATTATCACTGCATAATACTAGTGTACCACTGATGTACCCTTCCTATTGGGGATATATGGACACTGTATAGCACTAGTGTACCACTGATGTACCCTTCCTATTGGGTATATATGGACACTGTATAGCACTAGTGAACCAGTGATGTACCCTTCCTATTGGGATATATTAACACTGTATAACACAAGTGAACCATTGATGTACGCTTCCTGTTGGGGATATATGGACACTGTATACCACTAGTGAACCATTGATGTACCCTTACTATTGGGATATATTAACACTGTATAACACTAGTGAACCAGGGATGTACCCTTCCTATTGGGGATATATGGACACTGTATAACACTAGTGAACGAGTGATGTACCCTTCCTATTGGAGATATATGGACACTGTATACCACTAGTGAATGAGTGAGGTACTCTTCCAATTGGGGATATATGGACACTGTATAACACTAGTGAACCACTGATGTACCCTTCCTATTGGGATATATTAACACTCTATGATACTAGTGTACCACTGATGTACCCTTCCTATTGGGGATATATGGACACTGTATAACACTAGTGAACCACTGATGTACCCTTCCTATTGGGATATATTAACACTGTATAACACTAGTGAACGAGTGATGTACCCTTCCTATTGGGGATATATGGACATTGTATACCACTAGTGAACGAGTGATGTACCCTTCCTATTGGGAATATATGGACACTGTGTAACACTAATGAACCACTGATGTACCCTTCCTATTGGGATATATTAACACTGTATAATACTAGTGTACCACTGATGTACCCTTCCTATTGGGGATATATGGACACTGTATAGCACTAGTGTACCACTGATGTACCCTTCCTATTGGGTATATATGGACACTGTATAGCACTAGTGAACCAGTGATGTACCCTTCCTATTGGGATATATTAACACTGTATAACACAAGTGAACCATTGATGTACGCTTCCTGTTGGGGATATATGGACACTGTATACCACTAGTGAACCAGTGATATACCCTTCCTATTGGGATATATTAACACTGTATACCACTAGTGAACCATTGATGTACCCTTCCTGTTGGGGATATATGGACACTGTATAACACTAGTGAATCAGTGATGTACCCTTCTTATTGGGGATATATGAACACTGTATACCACTAGTGAACCAGGGATGTACCCTACCTATTGGGGATATATGGACACAGTATAACACAAGTGAACGAGTGATGTACCCTTCCTTTTGGGGATATATGGACACTGTATACCACTAGTGAACGAGTGATGTACCCTTCCTATTGGGGATATATGGACACTGTATAACACTAGTGATCCATTAATGTACCCTTCCTGTTGGGGATATATGGACACTCTATAACACTAGTGAACCAGTGATGTACCCTTCCTATTGGGATATATTAACACTATATAACACTAGTGAACCATTGATGTACCCTTCCTATTGGGATATATGGACACTGTATAACACTAGTGAATCAGTGATGTACCCTTCTTATTGGGGATATATGAACACTGTATACCACTAGTGAACCAGGGATGAACCCTTCCTATTGGAGATATATGGACACTGTATAACACTAGTGAACGAGTGATGTACCCTTCCTATTGGGTATATATGGACACTGTATACCACTAGTGAACGAGTGATGTACCCTTCCTATTGGGGATATATGGACACTGTATAACACTAGTGAACAACTGATGTACCCTTCCTATTGGGATATATTAACACTGTATAATACTAGTGTACCACTGATGTACCCTTCCTATTGGGGATATATGGACACTGTATAACACTAGTGAACCACTGATGTACCCTTCCTATTGGGATATATTAACACAGTATAACACTAGTATACCACTG
The DNA here is from genome assembly GCA_014843695.1 of Archivesica marissinica. Lineage (NCBI taxonomy): Eukaryota > Metazoa > Mollusca > Bivalvia > Venerida > Vesicomyidae > Archivesica > Archivesica marissinica. The sequence goes on along the minus strand of CM026402.1, from coordinate 3,547,859 downwards.
ATGTACCCTTCCTATTGGGGACATATGGACACTGTATAACACTAGTGTACCAGTGATGTACACTTCTTATTGGGTATATATTAACACTGTATAACACTAGTTAACCAGTGATGTACCCTTCCTATTGGGGATATATGGACACTGTATAACACTAGTGAACCACTGATGTACCCTTCCTATTGGGATATATTAACACTGTATAACACTAGTGTACCACTGATGTACCCTTCCTATTGGGGATATATGGACACTGTATAACACTAGTGAACGAGTGATGTACCCTTCCTATTGGGGATATATGGACACTGTATACCACTAGTGAACGAGTGATGTACCCTTCCTATTGGGGATATATGGACACTGTATAACACTAGTGAACCACTGATGTACCCTTCCTATTGGGATATATTATCACTGCATAATACTAGTGTACCACTGATGTACCCTTCCTATTGGGGATATATGGACACTGTATAGCACTAGTGTACCACTGATGTACCCTTCCTATTGGGTATATATGGACACTGTATAGCACTAGTGAACCAGTGATGTACCCTTCCTATTGGGATATATTAACACTGTATAACACAAGTGAACCATTGATGTACGCTTCCTGTTGGGGATATATGGACACTGTATACCACTATTGAACCATTGATGTACCCTTCCTATTGGGATATATTAACACTGTATAACACTAGTGAACCAGGGATGTACCCTTCCTATTGGGGATATATGGACACTGTATAACACTAGTGAACGAGTGATGTACCCTTCCTATTGGAGATATATGGACACTGTATACCACTAGTGAATGAGTGAGGTACCCTTCCTATTGGGGATATATGGACATTGTATAACACTAGTGAACCACTGATGTACCCTTCCTATTGGGATATATTAACACTGTATGATACTAGTGTACCACTGATGTACCCTTCCTATTGGGGATATATGGACACTGTATAACACTAGTGAACCACTGATGTACCCTTCCTATTGGGATATATTAACACTGTATAACACTAGTGTACCACTGATGTACCCTTCCTATTGGGGATATATGAACACTGTATAACACTAGTGAACGAGTGATGTACCCTTCCTATTGGGGATATATAGACATTGTATACCTCTAGTGAACGAGTGATGTACCTTCCTATTGGGAATATATGGACACTGTATAACACTAATGAACCACTGATGTACCCTTCCTATTGGGATATATTAACACTGTATAATACTAGTGTACCACTGATGTACCCTTCCTATTGGGGATATATGGACACTGTATAGCACTAGTGTACCACTGATGTACCCTTCCTATTGGGTATATATGGACACTGTATAGCACTAGTGAACCAGTGATGTACCCTTCCTATTGGGATATATTAACACTGTATAACACAAGTGAACCAGTGATGTACTCTTCCTATTGGGATATATTAACACTGTATAACACTAGTGAACCATTGATGTACCCTTCCTTTTGGGGATATATGGATACTGTATAAGACTAGTGAAACAGTGATGTACCTTTCCTATTGGGATATATTAACACTGTATAACACTAGTGTACCACTGATGAACCCTTCCTATCGGGAATATATGGACACTGTATAACACTAGTGAACCAGGGATGTACCCTTTCTATTGGGGATATATGGACACTGTATAACACTAGTGAACCAATGATGTACCCTTCCTATTGGGGATATATTAACACTGTATACCACTGATGAACCCTTCCTATTGGTAATATATGGACACTGTATAACACTAGTGAACCAGGGATGTACCATTTCTATTGGGGATATATGGACACTGTATAACACTAGTGAACCAATGATGTACCCTTCCTATTGGGGATATATTAACACTGTATACCACTAGTGAACCAGTGATGTACCCTTCCTATTGGGATATATTAACACTGTATAAAACTTGTGAACCGGTGATGTACCCTTCCCATTGGGATATATGGACACTGTATACCACTAGTGAACCACTGATGTACCCTTCCTATTGGGGATATATGGACACTGTATAACACTAGTGAACCACTGATGTACCCTTCCTATTGGGATATATTAACACTGTATAACACTAGTGTACCACTGATGTACCCTTCCTATTGGGGATATATTAACAATGTATAACACTAGTGAACCAGGGATGTACTTTTCCTATTGGGGATATATGGACACTGTATAGCACTAGTGAACAAGTGATGTACTCATCCTATTGGGATATATTAACAATATATAACACTAGTGAACCATTGATGTACCCTTCCTATTGGGAGATATATGGACACTGTATAACACTAGTGAACCAGTGATGTACCCTTCCTATTGGGATATATTAACACTGTATAACACTAGTGTACCACTGATGTACCCTTCCTGTTGGGGATATATGGACACTGTATAACACTAATGAATCAGTGATGTACCCTTCTTATTGGGGGATATATGAACACTGTATACCACTAGTGAACCAGGGATGTACCCTTCCTATTGGGGATATATGGACACTGTATACCACTAGTGAACTAGTGATGTACCCTTCCTATTGGGGATATATGTACACTGAATACCACTAGTGAACGAGTGATATACACTTCCTATTGGGGATTTATTAACACTATATAACACAAGTGAACCATTGATGTACGCTTCCTGTTGGGGATATATGGACATTGTATACCACTAGTGAACCAGTGATGTACCCTTCCTATTGGGATATATTAACACTGTATACCACTAGTGAACCATTGATGTACCCTTCCTGTTGGTAATATATGGACACTGTATAACACTAGTGAATCAGTGATGTACCCTTCTTATTGGGGATATATGAACACTGTATAGCACTAGTGAATCAGGGATGTACCCTTCCTATTGGGGATATATGGACACTGTATACAACTAGTGAACCATTGATGTACACTTCCTGTTGGGGATATATGAACACTGTATAACACTAGTGAACCAGTGATGTACCCTTCCTATTGGGGTATAATAACACTGTATAACACTAGTGAACCATTGATGTACCCTTCCTATTGTGATATATGGACACTGTATAACACTAGTGAATCAGTGATGTACCCTTCTTATTGGGGGATATATGAACACTGTATACCACTAGTGAGCCAGGGATGTACCCTTCCTATTGGGGATATATGGACACTGTATAACACTAGTGAACGAGTGATGTACCCTTCTATTGGGGATATATGGACACTGTATACCACTAGTGAACGAGTGATGTACCCTTCCTATTGGGGATATATGGACACTGTATAACACTAGTGAACCACTGATGTACCCTTCCTATTGGGATATATTAACACTGTATAATACTAGTTTACCACTGATGTACCCTTCCTATTGGGGATATATGGACACTGTATAACACTAGTGAACCACTGATGTACCCTTCCTATTGGGATATATTAACACTGTATAACACTAGTGTACCACTGATGTACCCTTCCTATTGGGGATATATGGACACTGTATAACACTAGTGAACGAGTGATGTACCCTTCCTATTGGGGATATATGGACACTGTATACCACTAGTGAACGAGTGATGTACCCTTCCTATTGGGGATATATGGACACTGTATAACACTAGTGAACCACTGATGTACCCTTCCTATTGGGATATATTATCACTGCATAATACTAGTGTACCACTGATGTACCCTTCCTATTGGGGATATATGGACACTGTATAGCACTAGTGTACCACTGATGTACCCTTCCTATTGGGTATATATGGACACTGTATAGCACTAGTGAACCAGTGATGTACCCTTCCTATTGGGATATATTAACACTGTATAACACAAGTGAACCATTGATGTACGCTTCCTGTTGGGGATATATGGACACTGTATACCACTAGTGAACCATTGATGTACCCTTCCTATTGGGATATATTAACACTGTATAACACTAGTGAACCAGGGATGTACCCTTCCTATTGGGGATATATGGACACTGTATAACACTAGTGAACCACTGATGTACCCTTCCTATTGGAGATATATGGACACTGTATACCACTAGTGAATGAGTGAGGTACCCTTCCTATTGGGGATATATGGACACTGTATAACTCTAGTGAACCACTGATGTACCCTTCCTATTGGGATATATTAACACTGTATGATACTAGTGTACCACTGATGTACCCTTCCCATTGGGGATATATGGACACTGTAAAACACTAGTGAACCACTGATGTACCCTTCCTATTGGGATATATTAACACTGTATAACACTAGTGTACCACTGATGTACCCTTCCTATTGGGGATATATGAACACTGTATAACACTAGTGAACGAGTGATGTACCCTTCCTATTGGGGATATATGGACATTGTATACCACTAGTGAACGAGTGATGTACCCTTCCTATTGGGAATATATGGACACTGTATAACACTAATGAACCACTGATGTACCCTTCCTATTGGGATATATTAACACTGTATAATACTAGTGTACCACTGATGTACCCTTCATATTGGGGATATATTAACACTGTATAACACAAGTGAACCATTGATGTACGCTTCCTGTTGGGGATATATGGACATTGTATACCACTAGTGAACCAGTGATGTACCCTTCCTATTGGGATATATTAACACTGTATACCACTAGTGAACCATTGATGTACCCTTCCTGTTGGTAATATATGGACACTGTATAACACTAGTGAATCAGTGATGTACCCTTCTTATTGGGGATATATGAACACTGTATAGCACTAGTGAATCAGGGATGTACCCTTCCTATTGGGGATATATGGACACTGTATAACACTAGAGAACGAGTGATGTACCCTTCCTATTGGGATATATTAACACTGTATACAACTAGTGAACCATTGATGTACACTTCCTGTTGGGGATATATGGACACTGTATAACACTAGTGAACCAGTGATGTACCCTTCCTATTGGGATATAATAACACTGTATAACACTAGTGAACCATTGATGTACCCTTCCTATTGTGATATATGGACACTGTATAACACTAGTGAATCAGTGATGTACCCTTCTTATTGGGGGATATATGAACACTGTATACCACTAGTGAGCCAGGGATGTACCCTTCCTATTGGGGATATATGGACACTGTATAACACTAGTGAACGAGTGATGTACCCTTCCTATTGGGGATATATGGACACTGTATACCACTAGTGAACGAGTGATGTACCCTTCCTATTGGGGATATATGGACACTGTATAACACTAGTGAACCACTGATGTACCCTTCCTATTGGGATATATTAACACTGTATAATACTAGTTTACCACTGATGTACCCTTCCTATTGGGGATATATGGACACTGTATAACACTAGTGAACCACTGATGTACCCTTCCTATTGGGATATATTAACACTGTATAACACTAGTGTACCACTGATGTACCCTTCCTATTGGGGATATATGGACACTGTATAACACTAGTGAACGAGTGATGTACCCTTCCTATTGGGGATATATGGACACTGTATACCACTAGTGAACGAGTGATGTACCCTTCCTATTGGGGATATATGGACACTGTATAACACTAGTGAACCACTGATGTACCCTTCCTATTGGGATATATTAACACTGTATAATACTAGTGTACCACTGATGTACCCTTCCTATTGGGGATATATGGACACTGTATAGCACTAGTGTACCACTGATGTACCCTTCCTATTGGGATATATGGACACTGTATAGCACTAGTGAACCAGTGATGTACCCTTC
>CM026402.1:3440710-3541061 GCA_014843695.1 Archivesica marissinica | reverse complement strand
CCTTTTTTACGTCCGATTGATATTCGACCTTATTTTATACCGGATTGATATTCGCTCGTCAGCGGTGCGTTGGCGCCCGGGGTACGACCAAAAAGCTTAATAATCATTGAGATTCACCCCCGATGGTGCATCATAGTTATCCGGTGTTATAACTAAAATAAATCCCTAAAAAATCCAGCTAGTGATATTATATTTGCATCGGTCATCGGGCATTGCCACGATCCCACAAGCTCTACACGGATTCCGAGTTAATCAGCTGTTATTGTGCACCCCAAACATACCTGTGTTGCAGAGGTGGGTTATGCACACAGCGTCACTCTGTATTCTCCGGCTGCATACCCCTGTTACCAGGTTACAGCACCGAAAAATCACGGGCACGGATTTCGACCCAAACACGCATTGCCAAGCACAGTGATCAATCTGTACGTGTATGTCTGCATGGAGGAACTACTAATAATATATGTGGTAAAGTCCGATTTATATACCTCACTCGAAAACTTTGTCTTTTGGACGAGTTTGTAAATTAACTTTATATTTCCTGTAATGTAAACATGTATATAAAATATGTAACCTCTATGCGGAGAATATTCTACCTCCCTGCCGTACAATTAATATTTAATACGTACATAATAATAAAGAATTACAATCTACATTAATTTTTCAATTATAAATTCTCTATTATTAAATGTTCAATGTACTTAATATGCTGATGATCGTGGTTAAATAAATGCTTACAATGCGGTCCGTCTGATAACATAGATTAATATTTAATACACGGAAGTAAAAACATTACCGTCGGTCCGATCGAACGGCTCGTCCTTTTATGTCCGATTGATATTCGCCCTTTTTTTATACCCGATTGATATTCGCTCGTCAGCGGATGGTGAGAGCTGCGTTGGCGCCCGGGGTACGACCAAAAGGCTTAATAATCATTGAGATTCACCCTCGACAGGTAAGTGGTTTGTTGGCACGTATTGTCTGAGAGTCCTGGGTCGGCGATGGTTGTGGACCGTCCCTTAGCTGGGAGCCTCCTCGGCCCAAATTAAGAGGTCACCCGGAACATGGAGGGAGGGCTCAACGGGGGGCGCGGAGGCTCCCATTTTTTTGGTTATTCACCCCCCCCCCCCCCCTGCTGCTAAAGGTAATTCGCAAGTGATCTGTAAATTCAAATCATGGAAGACAAAAGATATTGTGTTTAAAAATAAGAAATTGCTCAAAACATGTAAAACAACCAATTTCAATGAGTGATAATGGTACAATCCATAGAACAAGTGAACTACTTGTTGCCAGGTACAGGCTCAGACACCATGGATCAATAGGCCCAGTTAAAACATACACGAATTCCAGATTACAACACGTGACGTGAAACATTTATAATATACAACACTTTTTATATAATGAGCTTAAATGACAATGTACCTGTATCAGTTTACTGCTTTTAGCTGCTGTTAGCATCCAACTGCATGCATCACAAAACTAATATATTTTGTATCCGTCTAAATCCAGATAAATCCACAAATTAGTATGTAACATTTATTTCACTACGATCCCGTATTATCATTGTCGTTTGTGTACTTTAGTTCACTTGATACACCATTAGCTCGCTGTATATATGTCCAAACACACATAATTAGTAGTTGAGCAACTTCCTTGCTCAGTAATAACTCAACCATAAACACCCTATCTCTCTAGAATAATCGTCCACATGTTCCAATCAGAAGAATTGCTCAGATTGTGTTATGTATTGAACTAACTACAACATTTTACTAATTTGTAACAGATATTGTATATAATGAGGATTTACATTGCCTACCGTTTAGATTATATGTAGCATGTTTACTGAACTTGCATTCTCAGTTTCCTAAGTCCTACCTGTAGCCCGTGCTTCCACAGTTTATCACTGGATAACAATGGGGCTTTCCGTTATTCGATGTGATCCTCCTTGCAGTATTATATTGTTAGCTCGGATTATAAACATTCCATATGTCTACCCTATAGATTATATAAATATTATGAATTAAATATGTTCCCATAAGATTTAATGTTAAAGGTGTATACGGTCACTCGTCGATTTATGCTCATTCTTATAGTATTGTATAAATATAGAATTTATATTATGAGAAAATCATGTGTATTGAAATTATTGACCTTCAACATTAAGGAATGCACATTGGTATGAACATATAGTTACGATTGCGAATGCATACGTATGCATATACGTATACTAGTGCATGTACACATGTGCATACGCATATACGTATACTAGTGCATGTACACATGTGCATACGCATATACGTATACTAGCGCATGTACACATGTGCATACGCATATACGTATACTAGCGCATGTACACATGTGCATACGCATATACGTATACTAGCGCATGTACACATGTGCATACGCATATACGTATACTAGCGCATGTACACATGTGCATACGCATATACGTATACTAGCGCATGTACACATGTGCATACGCATATACGTATACTAGCGCATGTACACATGTGCATACGCATATACGTATACTAGCGCATGTACACATGTGCATACGCATATACGTATACTAGCGCATGTACACATGTGCATACGCATATACGTATACTAGCGCATGTACACATGTGCATACGCATATACGTATACTAGCGCATGTACACATGTGCATACGCATATACGTATACTAGCGCATGTACACATGTGCATACGCATATACGTATACTAGTGCATGTACACATGTGCATACGCATATACGTATACTAGTGCATGTACACATGTGCATACGCATATACGTATACTAGTGCATGTACACATGTGCATACGCATATACGTATACTAGTGCATGTACACATGTGCATACGCAAATACGTATACTAGTGCATGTACACATGTGCATACGCATATACGTATACTAGTGCATGTACACATGTGCATACGCATATACGTACACTAGTGCATGTACACATGTGCATACGCATATACGTATACTAGTGCATGTACACATATGCATACGCATATACGTATACTAGTGCATGTACACATGTGCATACGCATATACGTATACTAGTGTATGTACACATGTTCGTGTATATGTGCACACTAATGTATAAATCATATGTTGTTGTAATTCGACTTTTCCTACCAAAACTCTTACCGTAATCTACATGAATACGGTTATTTCATTGTTTTCTATTGTTCTAGTCTTTCTTTCATTCTTTCTAATTCTATGTATATGTCTGTCCCGTGTCGAGCTGTCTCAAATTGAAAACACAAGTATACCCGTTTTGCTTCTCGGTACGTATACACTGATGATTGTCTTGTATCCCAATAGGTGAGATTAATTCGTACCGAGCAGCAATTGGGATTTTCTATTCTCGTACTCAGAGGGTTAACAAATCTGAACATTTTGTAACTTACCCATTTTTGCAGTTGTTTTATTATTTAACAGTCTTTATAAAAAACTTGAAATGTGTATTGAATATATCGATAACCGCTCTATTCATGTTACAATCGACTATGCAACTACACGTTGCATCATGTGTTTTCTTACATGTATATACACAACTTAATGATTCCGTAAATTATATTATTATAACTGACAGGAAATGAGTGCTGTCCCACTGATGAGTTTTTAAATATCCAATTTAGAATGATTGTATTAAACTTTATTATAATAGCTGGGGATGTTGAATTGAATCCTGGTCCTTCCCAACTTATTCCTAAATACTGTTTATCAATATTACATCAGAATATACGTAGCATCAGAAACAAATTGGATTATATTGAGAACAATTTTAGCGATTTCCACATTCTGTTTTTCACAGAAACTCACTTAAGTGATATAATTTTAAATGAATCACTAAGTATACCAGGTTTTACTACGATGTACAGAAAGGATAATACTGCTCACTCAGGTGGTTTTCTTACATACGTTACCTCACAACTTCTCACAAATAGAATTACTGTCTTAGAAGACATATTACCGGAATCCTTATGGATCAGTATCAGAACTAGGACAGACACGTATATTGTAGGTAGTTTGTACCGGTCACCGAACTCCACTAATGAATTGTGGGATAAATTAAGCGTATGCTTAGAAAATGCTTTTGACCTATCGAACAAAGTACTTGTTTTAGGCGATGTCAATGAAGATCAATTAAATCCGAGAAATCATAAGTTTAAGGATATTTTAACAATAAATGATTTGCACAATGTAATTAACGAACCAACTCCAGCTTCAAATCATTCGACCACTTTACTGGACCCCATTGCAATCTCTAATAACATTGTTGCATTCAATTCTGGAATATTCCCAACCAGTAATGATATCAGTGATCATGTTAGTACTTACGCACATATTCATTGCAGCGGCAGTACATCAATGCCCTTTAAGCGTTGTGTCTGGAACTACAAGCGGGCTGATTTTGTAAAACTGAATGGACTAATTACTCTAACCGACTGGTATTTTTTACACTCTGAATCTATTCATATAGCAAGTGAAGCGTTTAGTAAACAAATACTAGAACTAGCCACTGAATGTATTCCATCTAATTTTGTTACAATCCGGCCCAATGATAGACCATGGTATGATTCGATAATTCGCCGTTCATCGAGACAAAGGGATAGACAAAAAGAAAAATCTCTTACCAGTAATAAACTATCAGATTGGAATTTATATAAGAAGTATCGAAATAAAGTTAATAATTTAAAGAAACATGCCAAAGAAAAATTCTTTAGTATTCTTGAAACATCTATTAATGACCTACAATCAAACAACCCCCGCTAGTACCGGAAAACTGTAAGAATGCGTGTGAAGAGAAACAATAACAACTGTGATATAATATCCCCGCTGGTCACCAATATCAATAACGAAGACGCTCTTTACATATCTGATGCCGAAAAGGCGAACTGTTTGAACAATTATTTTACCTCAATATCAACTGTTGACGACTCTCAAACTGGTCTTCCACCTTTAACAAGGAAAACTCATGCCACTCTAGAAGTTATTACAATTTACGAACGAGAAATCACCGATATTCTTAGGTCACTGCTTATTAATAAAGCTAACGGACCAGATGAAATAAGTCACAGATTATTAAAAGAAACGGCTTTTACAATAATATGTAAACCACTTTGTATAATTTTCAATAGATCTTTATCCGAATGTTGCTATCCGAATGCATGGAAATCTGCAAATGTTATGCTATGTTATTCAAGAAAGGTGACAGAAGTTCTCCCTCTAATTATATACCTATTTCTCTTATTAGCTGCGTCGGGAAGGTTATGGAACGCGTAATTTATAAAAACATATACAACCATTTATGCGATAACAACTTATTGTATGAGAAACAATCCGGATTTTTACCCGGCCACTCAACAATATATCAACTAATAGACATATATAATCAAATTTGTCAGTGTTTTGATGATAGATCGCCCACGTGCATGGTATTCTGTGACATATCGAAGGCCTTCGACAGAGTTTGGCATAAAGCTCTTCTTTTTAAACTAGAACAATATGGCATTAAGGGTCCCCTTCATACTTGGATATTAGATTACCTTTCATTAAGAAATCAAAAAGTATTTGTTGGGTCTGAATTTTCAGAGTCATTGAAAATTAAAGCCGGGGTTCCTCAAGGCTCTGTCCTTCGTCCTTTGTTCTTTTTAATATATGTCAACGATATAGCAGAAAATCTACTAAGCCTGACACGTTTATTTGCTGATGATAGTTCATTAGCAGTTACGTCCCAAAACATAGAATATATGGAGCGTACCTTAAACAATGACCATCAATCTATATTGAATTGGTCAAAACAATGGCTTGTAAATTTTAACCCTGCTAAAACTGAAGTTCTCTTTTTTTCATTGGGATCACATCGTCGTCCCGATCTTTATTTTGATGATGTTCACTTAGATTTCGTACAACATCACAAACATTTAGGTATAACACTTAGTGAAGACGGTAAATGGCACGAACATATCAATAATGTTATTTCGTCGGCTTCTAAAGTTTTGTCATCGATGAGGGCTTTAAAATTTAAACTGAAAAGACACTCATTGAACCAGATATATTTGGCATTCATGAGACCTATCTTAGAATACGGATCTGTTGTATGGGACGGTTGTACTGAATACGAAACGCTAACTTTAGAAATATTGCAATATGATGCTGCTCGCATAGTAACAGGTTTAACACGCTCAGTGTCGATATCAAGATTATTGCTCGAAATAGGCTGGGTTTCACTTACTGATCGTCGAAATATACAAAAATTGCGTATAATTTACAAAGCAAAGATTGGCATTTTGCCGGATTACCTAAGTATAATTATTCCAGACACTGTTGCTAATAGTACACCATACAATCTTAGAAATAACAATAACTACATGACTGTTGCAAGACGTACAGAAATTGATTCCAAATCATTCATTCCCTCAGCAATTTCTCTTTGGAATGACCTTCATTTAGATATTAGAAATTCCCCTTCATTGAAAATAGTTCAATATAGACTAAAGGAGTTGTTCAAGCCACGACTCGTACATAGTTATGTTTACCAAGGTGAACGCGTGTATTCTGTTATGCATGCACGATTAAGAAATTTATGTAGTAATCTGAATAACGATCTCTATTTAAACCACCTGTAACCGGGGAGTTTATAGAAATAACAAACTCTGGTTGTTTCCGTATTTTCGTATTCCTTATATATGGATATATAGAGCCTGTAAAATACAATACATACATAATATTATTATGTACAAATCATTCTACTTAATTTCACAATACAAAATATACAATTCCAATTCAAGCATTTCAAATAAATATTTTACAATGTAAAATATCAAAGATAAAACATTACATTACCAGAGTCTGGCTATCAGCTGACACATATAATGTATATAGTTACTAGTATAGTATATGTAAATCTTAATGTAAACAGGATAGCTTCGCAACTTATCCGTTTGACTAGTAGAGTAAGAGTGTGGGATAAGGGTCTTGAACAAGTTAGTTGGAAAGTGCACCTAATTAGTTGAGTTAGTTCACTCATTCACACATCTGACCTGATCGTCACTCACAATCACTCACCCATAATACGTTGTACACAATAGTAGTGAAGACTAGTATATATTATACAAAGACATAGTATGGGACCAGGCTATATAGTTATGATATGTTTCAGACCAGTGATTTTATTAGGCCATATAGGGGAAACTATTGGGTGGTAAGCTTGCAGCAGGGTTTGGAAACATTATAATCTACATGTACTAAATATCAATAATTATTTCCCTTTAACATAAATATGACATGGGTTACATAGTTCCCCCTCTTGGAGAAAAGGTCTCCTGACGTTTTAATTACCTGAAACTAAATGAATATTGTAGATCAATCCAAATAATCAAGCTATATAATAACAATTTTATTTACTGCATCATTCACTATCCAACATCCGACATTGTCAACTGAAATAATTTTACAAACTGAAATAAAAACATAACAACCAATACAATGTAATTAAAGATACTGATGTAACGATCATTAGTTAAGTATTACACCGTACATGGGGATGTTCAATATGGCTGGCTTAAAGGTATATGTCCACAATAATGGACATAATATTATGCTACAAATCTGTTCCAACTATGTGGAGACCTGTAAAGTTAAGATTAACCTTCAAATTGTACAAACATGAACATTTACTATGAAATAAAAACAACCATTTCAAATGACATAATGAAATGTAATACTAATGTACGCGCATTGTATATATACTGACATAGAATGATTCAAACATTGCACTTGCACAGTAAAATACCAGAATACAGTATATTTTGAAACAATTAAAAACTCAATATCTGACGCTGTCTTACACATAGTACACAACCTTGTCAGTGTTTGGTACTGCCGTCAATGGGACCACCCATTCTCCATACCGGTCCGGTGGCTTCCTTTGGCGCACCGGACGACGGGTCGGTTCAGGAGTTTGGGCATTACCAGCAGGGACGACAACAGGTTGGTCTATTATGGACTCTAAATGTGAGACAGATCTCTGTACCGATGGTTCCGAGGTGGTGTTATCAGATATATCATGAATCTGTGAAGATTCAGGTATCGCACTACCGGTACCAGGTACACTGGGTACAGAGGGTTCTGAGCTCGATGTCGCAGAGTTAGATCTGGTTGAGTGTTGCACTCCTGGATTGTTCTCGACGATACGGCTAGGAATATGGGTTGGACTATCAGTAGTCGCAGAAACCATCCTAGGTATCGTCGGAGGCAGCAATCCAGGGTGATTATGCTTTCGCAAAGCTGGAGGTCTGTATAGTTTGACGCTTTCGCCTTCGCTATCTAAATCGGAACTATCATATTGGATTGCGTGAGGTACATGTACTGGTGGTGTCCGCCTGTTTATCTTGAGATTGGTTCTGGACAAATCCTTGCGGATAGGGCCTATCACAGATTCTAGACTTACATCCACCGTCGGTGTATCTCTGGGTACACTATTGAATGGCAGGAGCATATTCCTATGCAAAGTCCGGATTGGTCCTTTGCCATTCTCAAGTTGTACACGAAATACTGGTATGTCGGGGTTCGGCATAGCTAGCACAACATAAGGGTCGCGATCCCATCTGTCTGCTAGTTTATGTGTCTCCTTGATACCGACTTTCTTTACAAGTACACGGTCTCCAACTTCTATCTTGGACTCACGAACTTTACAGTCGTACCTGTCCTTGTTCTTGGCAGCCTGCCTGCCTGCCAGCTTCATTGGCAGCTGCCCTATATGCATATTCTAGCCGGTTCTTGGCTACATAGGTCGTAGGTGTGAATTCACCAATGTCTTGTGGATCTGTGCCTAAGTAGGCATCGACAGAAGGTCGAGGATGCCACCCAAACTATAAATAGTGTGGCCAAAAACCGTTTGCGTCACTCTTGGTACCATTGTATGCCTGAACAAGAGGGGCGATATACGATTTCCAGTCGCTCTTTTGGTGTTCCTCTAAGGTACCAAGCATGCGCAGAAGAGTGCCATTGAATCGTTCTGCTGAACCATTACACATAGCGTGGAATGGCGTTGTACGGCTTTTACGAATGCCCGTGAGCTTGCACAGCTCCTGTATAGTCTTACTAAGAAAATTTCGACCTTGGTCACTGTGAAGTCGCTCGGGAAAACCATAAAAACGGAAATAATGGTCATACAATGCCTTGGCAGTGGTTTGTGCAGTCTGGTTGCGACATGGCACTGCTTGAGCATATCTGGTGAAGTGATCCACTATAACCAGTATGTTTTCCACAGCACCTTTGCTAGGTTCGAGCTTTAAAAAGTCGATGCACACTAGCTCAATAGGTCTAGAGGTAAAAATTGGTACAAGCTCTGCGAAAGGTTTGACAGGCGTCTTTCGTCTAATACATGAGCTACAATTGGTGGTGTACTTGTTAACATCCTCTTCCAACCCAGGCCAGTAAAACCGTTGTCTGGCCAGCCAAAGGGTCTTTTCCTTGCCCTGGTGACCAGCATCGTCATGAATACCCTTCAAGGTAATAGTCCTGTGGGATACAGGTAAAACAAGTTGACGAACTGACTGGCCGTCCAAGAAAGCGGTTCTGTACAGAATGCCCTCATCGAGATGGAGTCTGTTCCATTATCGGAGAAAACTCTGTACAGCTTTTGACTCGGATCCCCTCCCTCTGGGAAGAAAACCGCTTTCGAGGAGGTCAATCACCCTTAAAATGGTAAAATCATTCAATTGCTCAGCTTTCCAGTCAGTCAATCTTGTTAACATGTTCAGACTCAAACATCTCCTCATCGGCCGAATGGGGAGCTGCCGAATATGATACACAGTCGACAAATGGTGTAGCATTTACAGCACCTTGAAAAATCGCTTTCATTTCTTCTTGAAAAACGTATCGACGAGATAATTCATCTGCGTCTCCGTTTTGGCTGCCACTACGGTATTCAATATAAAAATTGTAATTGGCTAATTCTGCCAGCCAACGGTGGCCGGTCGCATCAACCTTTGCAGATGTTTTGACATAGGTTAAGGGATTATTGTCAGTAACCACCTTAAAGTCATTCCCACACAAGTAGTCATGGAATTTTTCTGTGATACTCCACTTAAGGGCTAGAAATTCCATCATGTGTGCTGGATAATTCCTCTCACTGGGTCTCAAACTTCGGGATGCGTATGCAATAACACGCTCCTTCCCGTCTTGGACCTGGTACAGTACTGATCCTAATCCAAGGGAGGATGCATCCGTGTGCAGATTAAAAGGTTGGGAATAGTCTGCATATGCCAAGATTGGGTGTGATGTTAATTTATCTTTGATTGTATCAAAAGCAGCTTGCTGAGCATCACCCCATATCCATGGAACGGGTGTCTTGGTCTTCTTCTTGGTCTTTTTCTTGGATTTTTTCTGGTTAAAACCATGTCCTTCTAATAAGGAGTTTAACGGCTGTACAATCTGGGCATAATCCTTTATAATTTTTCTGTAGTAGCCCGCCCGTGAGAGATTTCAGATCGTGACATGCTGGCCAATCTTTAACGGCGGAAACTTTACCAGGATCCGTAGAAATACCTTGATCAGAAACGACATGACCCAGGTAAGTTAAAGATTTCTTGAATAATTCGCATTTTGAAGGTTTAAGCTTCAAGTGATGCTGATCCAACCGTTGAAAGACGGATTCAATCCTCTCTAGGTGTTCCTCAAATGTAGATGAGAAAATAAGGATGTCATCTAAGAAAATTAAACATTCTCTAAGATGCATATCACCCATGCATTTTTCCATCAGTCGCTGGAAGGTTGCGGGTGCATTGGTGAGTCCGAAACCCATCCGGTTCCACTCATAAAACCCCAGTGCTCCGACACTAAAAGCTGTTTTGGCCTTATCCTCTTCTGCAACTTCGACCTGCCAATAGGCTGAATGCAGGTCAAGTTTACTAACATATTTGGCAGAAGAAAGGATATCAATAGTGTCGTCGAATCTGGGTAACATAAAAGCATCCTTACGGGTCTTGTTCAATCGACGCCAATCCACACAAAACCTGAGTGCACCGGAGGATTTTCTAATTAAAACAACGTTAGAAGAGTAAGGACTATCAGACTCTCGAATAACGTCTGCCTCCAATATTTCCTTTATGTGCTGACGCACTTCCTCATACATGGCTGGAGGGATTCGTCTGTATGGGTCATTAAAAGGTGTATTGTCCTCTAACACTATCTTGTGCTGTACAAGATTTGTTTTACCCAAGTCCTGACTGTCTTTTGAACATACATGTTTCCATTTACCCAGGACTTGTTGAAACCGCAAAACTTGAGACGGAGACAAATTTGTATTGTCAACGTTGACACCCAGGTCTTCGAGAGAGGTATCTGAAGATGTATCCTGGCAAATATATGTAGAAAGATCATCCACAACTGTTGCTTCAGAAATTTCACAAATCTGTGTTTTGGGTTTAAAAGATAAAGTCTTCGCAGTCATATTACAAATCCTGATTGGGACTTTAACTGTGGATTGTTGATTGACTTTAACAATCCGAGGACATACTGTATAACCTGTAACAGTTTCAGGTGTCTCAGTGACAACAGATGAGATGTTGTTGTCGAAATTACGAACTATCCCATTGATGGTAACTGTCTCATATGGTGCTACCGTAATCGTTTTGGTACCGCACGCTTTTACTGAGAAGGTCCGGGAGTCGAGGCTATCCATCGCCGACTTCCATTCTACTGGGATGTCAACAGTAGAATTGTCTGAAGATGGGGACAAAAATGTCTTACACCTTCCAAGAACGTTTGTTCCCACAATGACGGGACACGTTCTGTTAAAACTATTGTCTGGGATGACCAGAACAGGAATATCCAATTTAAAAACAGATAAAACGGTAATGTGATGGTAGACTCAAAATAACCTGAGTACTCCATGCGTGAGCCATCAGTAATTGATAAGTCAAGACCAAGAGTGGTGAGAGGTTGTAATACAACATCTGAAAGTATCTTGAAACAAGAAAGAGAAAGAGTGGTTACTTGACTACCAGTATCAATCAAGGCTTTAAAAGAACTGCCGTTGATAACAATATCATGTTCATTCGGTGAATCTATAAGACGGTTCACAAATTGTTGTTCTGGTGGGTGTGGGTTCGTTTGGGCAACTTGATCACCAGTCCCTGTTTGGCCCTCAACAGAGACGGTATCTAGTTTAACGATTGGCGATATTGGGAAATGCCTCTTCCGCGACCAAATGACCTTGGTCCGGAGTTCGGCTACAGGTGTGATCCTTGCGGATTGTAATCCTGCTGACTATAACCAGAAGCTTGGTTGCCACCACTGTATCTCCCAGGTCTATGACCGCGACCTCTGTTGGTACTAAATGGTTGTGGTGGTAGAGAGAATGACTGATGTTGTTGTTGCTGGTTGTGGGTAGAGTCCAGCCTCTGTAAAATCTGGTCGAACTTGGAGTTGATCTTCTTGTCCATCATGTTCTCCCAGGAAGTGATTTTCGTATCGAACTGATCCAAGCGAGAATGCATTTTCTTTTCCAATAAAGAAAACTGTTGTTGCACGTCTGAGTCCGCAGTAACTGTATTGTTCTTAACAGAAACCTTCTTAGAAAAAGGAGTTGTCTGTAGAACATTACCAGTTGAAGAAGAGTTGAGATTAGAAGAAGTCGAAGTGCGCAACATCTCTTTCTCAACTTTGCGGATTTCTCGAAGTAATTGGTTGTAGTCCGCCAGGGTATCATACTTTTGGCGGGTTTGCAGTCGCAACATATCCGAGGATAACCCTGTCCAGAACTTATGACGAAGTATGTCATTCCTGGCAACACCTGGTAACTGACCCTTATTGATGATGGCCTGTAACAACGTTTCTAGGCGACATGCGTAGGATGTTACAGATTCGTCCGCTGCCTGAGAGGAATTAAAAAATGCTGTCATCAGGTTCTCTTTGGTCGATGCATCTGTGAACATGCAGTCTAGCTTATCCATAATCTGGACAAGTGTTGACTCCTGACCTAGTGGAATCACCATCATACGGGCAGAACCACGAAGGGAACTGCGCACAGTGTACAACAGGTTGGTGACTGATATTTCCGGATTGTTCATCATACATTGGACTTCATATCTCCATATAACGTACGGCACCTCCCCCTTGTTGATAGGTTCATCACCCGAGAAGCTGGGTATCTTAGGAGGGTTGGATGAAAACTGTGTCGGATATGGAAGTACATTGGGGGTTGAAACAAAATGAAATCCAGAAGGTGGTCTATTCAGAAAAGACTGCACTGATGGGGTACTATCTGCACCGTTGTCTGGAATGTCAAACCGTCTGCCTATGAAAGAAGTGAAGGGCAAGGGCGGTGGGGGTGCTTGAGCTGACTTTGGAACCAAGTCAAAATGCTCACTCAACTGTTTATAAACCTGGTCCATCATCCCCGGGGGTAATCCTCCAGGAGTGCTCTCCTTTCCTGGTGTAGCCATTATAAAAATTATAACCAGGATATAAGGACAATAAATACAAGAGTTGCACACGCGAATACGGCGCAAAAATACCGTCGCAACCGTACGTAATATCGCGATAAATAATTGTTGAAACGCAAAATATTTCGCCAAAAAAATTACAAACGCAAGAATTATATATGCTATAAAATAAATGTATGGTTGGCCTTTAATACTCTGTTGAGAATCAACAGTAGCTAATTATAACTGTCTATACAATGTAACACCTTCAATATAAAGGCTGAACTGACCAATAAATAAGTATGTCACAATGAAAAGGTGTAAACTGATTGTATGTAAACAGATCAGGAATTTAACCTATCCACAATCAATACTGTATACCTGTAAATAAACACAGACTATATTTTAACACAATACACACAACACAAAATTTAATGGACTGTAAAAGAATACACAATTACTGGACTGTAACACAATATACATATAATCCTGAAAATAAATTTAATTGATTTAACAGTGATTATGCAATATGTTGTATGGCAATAGAGATTGGTGCTCCAACTGGCATCTATCTATACTTGAAATTCGAAATTTGGAACAACATTACCCTCTGAAAAGAATGACAACCGCAGGCCTTAGCAAAGGCGTATATATAACCTAGTTATATGGGTAATATTATACTGGGGCGTAGGAATATATGGGGTAACACAGATCACATAAATATAATATACAATATAGATCTATCCGATACTACAACAACATCTACTCACTTACATACCTTTCTTTCTGCTACTCACGATTCAATGTTGCCGGAACAATAAGTTTAATTAATATGTGCAACTTGTGAATAATGACATACAGGGATGTGTGTTAGTAATACAGAATAAAGAAACCCTATTTATACAACCAGGTTATCGAACTTCTATGTCGACACCGATTTGTATAGATAACTTATACACTTAATTGAATAAATATGGTACTGTATTTTTCAGAAGTAGGTCACTACCAAACTCTAGTGACACATTCACAGAATGATGATGACAATTACATAATGTATAGTAAATGAATTTACAAATGTAGCACACTAATTACATGTATACCATTTTGAAATATATCGGTTCACAATCACACGAGAATACAATACGTGGAATCAAATATAACCGTCAATGAATTTACTATGACTATCAATTAATAGATCATGTACAGTTTTGACAATAACTACACACCTAGTATGAAAAGCCTAGTAAATGAAGTAGACTAATGAAATACAAATGCTTTTAAAATGAAATTTACAAAATGACTGGTACGAACCGATACCTTTCAAAAACACAACAATATAGACAATACATAATACAAAACACTTACGTGACAATATCCTTAAACAATATTCCTGTATACACACAGTTTTAACACTTCAGATTAATGAATCACTGTACACCTAAATATTTACACCTTACACTTAAAAAAACACACACACGCGTAAACACACTTTCCTGTTTTAAAAAAACACTTCCACTTGAATCCTCATATCTCCTGGCGCCTTTCGACTCCACAGTGGTGATATCACTACTTTTCCCATTCGTGATGATTTGCCGTAGACCCCAACTTCCTCGTGCGCAGTTTTATGGCTTGTAAGCATGTTGCCGACTCTGGCTCTTTTCTATCATTCCTTGACGGGGAGCCATTTGTAACCGGGGAGTTTATAGAAATAACAAACTCTGGTTGTTTCCGTATTTTCGTATTCCTTATATATGGATATAAAGAGCCTGTAAAATACAATACATACATAATATTATTATGTACAAATCATTCTACTTAATTTCACAATACAAAATACACAATTCCAATTCAAGCATTTCAAATAAATATTTTACAATGTAAAATATCAAAGATAAAACATTACATTACCAGAGTATGGCAGTAGTAATGTCGTCTATTTGCTTTTTCAACAAACGGGCGCCATTTTGAATACGATTTATAGTAACTCATTTGCATATAAGGTAATATAAAGTAGGTCACGCGCGTGCGGGTTTATGTTTAGTATAGAGCCACCTGATGACGTATCGCGCAACTAACGAGCTTTGTGTACGAAGGCGTAACGTTCGGTGCCCATCTCGGACGATCTAGTAACAGCGTATAAGTCTCTAAGCGTTTTGGATGACCTTATAAGACCATGACGTAAAATAATCTTTAAATACGTTCGTTCCGTCTCGAGACACGAACCGCTCTATAAATAGCGATTACGTACACAAATGCCTGGATAAGCCTGATGAAGTTAAGCAAAACGGGAAACGAACTGAACTGACAAAAACGTTCTTTTACGACATCGGTATAATGGGATATACTGATAGGTAACATAGTAAAAGTGGTGTATAAGAAAACGAAGCGCCTACCCTACGTTATTACTACATACCCGATTGCACCGACCAATGAGAGCTATAAATAGACATCAATGGGAACGAACCGCTCTATAAATAGCGATCGCGTACGTTTCTATAAATATCGACTACGAACCCATCTATAAATAGCGATTACTTACGCTTCTATAAATATCGACCGATTAGAACGGACTTAGGCCTCAAACTTCAACCATGCTGTCAACGGGTAAGTTCATTATATTATTCAAACTCGGCGTACGTTTTTATCGCGCAGGAAATCCTAATTATACGCTATATACAAACTTAACCTATGTACTTTAGCGAAAATGAATAATATATATCTTATCTCGTTACGTATAATTCCATAAAAACGCGATAAATTATTAATAATCCGTAATGTACGTTTTAGAGGGCGATGGATTCCATCAGGAATGAGATATCCAGAGCGATTAATATAAGTTGTAAGAATTTGTTTCGCGATCGAGCAAATATAAATTTGTAATAAAATCAAATAATATTATCCATCCAACATATTCGCATATTAAGGAATATGAGACGCGGGATGGAACGATTAATATAAATGTCTAATAATCGGTGTTCAAATTATAAAGCCCGTCTGGTGGCAATCCAGGATTGTCATATAAATACCGTATATATCTCAGAATAAATCCTATCGTTTCGTATGACGCATCCTAGTTGTCTGGTCCACGGCTCAATACATTGGAATGACTCGATAGTACATGCGCGGTGCTATATATCTCGAAAACCCAGTGTGTCATATCTAAATATCTTTGAATACTTGGAATATTATTCACTATACAGAGGAACTTCTCACTAACGGTAGAACATCATAAGTTTATCTAGGAATGCGAGAGAGATGTTTAACCATCACGAAAGTAGCATGGAACCAAAACTGACACATTCATACAGGTAATTCTAAATAGCTCGCATGTCGAATTGTTTCATGATTCTAAACAAATTGAAGTAATTAATACGTTTACATACCACAGTTGCCAATGTCAGACGTTAACATCTAACGGTAAGACGGGTAATTAACAAGCAACATTTCTCTGAGCTACAACATAGCGGATTATCTCATAAGCCCAGAGTGCGAAATCAGCTGTTTGGGGAGATGTAGCACACTTGTATAGCCGCAAAAATGCATTAGCTTAGATAAACAGACTTGACGTATTTTGTATACGTTAGAAATCAAAATCCAGGTAACTGTCTATTTAATGAATGGAAATGCTCTCTCCGAGAGAAGCAGATCCGCACGCATCACCATTTTAATTATAATCTTAATAAATGAGTCACAAAGTGATTATTTATCACCGGGTCAAACAACATGCTCTGGCGCAGTGGTTAGCGCTCTCGATAATAACAATTATAGTAACAATTAGTGAACGAATAATTCGCAGCAGCGGGAAAAGGGTTACTACGTATATGTACGTGCGCACGTGCGTATGTGTGCGCGTGCGTGGTTGTAAAGTTGCCGCTGTTTGCAGAATGCCCCGTGTGTCACCTCAAACATCCTCAATCTGAATACAATCGCCAGTACATCTATGTTATCAACATCGCCATCATATTAAGCAGGCATATCTGTATTTAATCTTCATTATAATCTCTGACCCCAGGCGGTTAGAGCCAGTCACGAGACAATCCTAGCGTAATTTACATAAATACTTGTAACAAATAAACATAATTTTTGATAATGCGCCATTGGGACTATTTCTGGGTGAATTGGCAACCATCGAAAACCTCACGTCATTTACATGTTATGTAGTACAGTGGTCAACACGCTGGATTGGTAATCCATGGATCGCAGGTTCCATTCCCCCGTCTGACCATAATAAAATTAACGGTATTTCAGATGGGACGTTAAACCGAGGTCTCGTGTCGGTGTTTTACACAATGCACGTAAAAGAACCATATCAGACTCTGGATTGGGTCTCTGTCTGTATCATTGCACTATCCTCCAAATATCTAAAATGACTAATCTCTTCAGGAGGCGTCGCTCATATGGGCAACCGCTGGCGACGATAAATAAACTTAAAGAACACAACATTAGATATTGTATTCCCGCACACGATGTATGCATATCCTCATCCACAGTACTATATTATAATATTGCACTGCTTTTAATAGTCTGCTTTCTAAATCCTATATATAAATTTACGAAGGTCTCAAATGTATGTATGTTCACCATATCTACATACATTACTACAAGATATACTCACACTATCTCACAATATCTACATACATTGATACCAGATATACACATTGTCTCACCATAAATACATACATTACTACAAGATATACACACTAGCTCACCATATCTACATATATTACAACAATATAAATCCACTATCTCACCATATCTACGTACATTACTAATAGATATATACACTATCTCACTATATCTACATTCATTACTACAAGATCTACACACTATTTCACCATATATACATTCATTACTACAAGATCTACACACTATTTCACCATATATACATTCATTACTACAAGATCTACACACTATATCACCATATCTACATACATTACTACAAAATATATCCACTATCTCACCATATTTACGTACATTACTACAAGATATACACAGTATCTCACCATATCTACATACATTACTACAACAAATTATTCACTATCTCACCATATCTACATTCATTACTACAAGATATACACAGTATCTCACCATATCTACATACATTACTACAAGAAATATTTCACTATCTCACCATATCTACATTCATTACAACAAGATATACACACTATCGCACCATATCTACATACATTACTACAATAACTACACACTGTCTCACCATATCTACGTACATTACTACAAGATATACACACTATCGCACCATATCTACATACATTGCTACAAGATATACACGCTGTCTCACCATAAATACATACATTACTACAAGATATACACACTATCTCACCATATATACATACATTACTAATAGATATATACACTATCTCACTATATCTACATTCATTACTACAAGATCTACACACTATTGCACCATATATACATTCATTACTACAAGATCTACACCCAATATCACAATATCTACATACATTACTACAAGATATATCCACTATCTCACCATATTTACGTACATTACTACAAGATATACACAGTCTCTCACCATATCTACATACATTACTACACAAAATTATTCACTATCTCACCATATCTACATTCATTACTACAAGATATACACAGTATCTCACCATATCTACATACATTACTACAAGAAATTATTCACTATTTCACCATATCTACATTCATTACTACAAGATATACACACTATCACACCATATATACATACATTACTACAATAACTACACACTGTCTCACCATAGCTACATACATTACTACAAGATATACACACTATCGCACCACATCTACATACATTACTACAATAACTACACACTGTCTCACCATATCTACATACATACTACAAGATATACACACTATCGCACCACATCTACATACATTACTACAAGATATACACACTATATCACCATATCTACATATATTACACCAATATAAATCCACTATCTCACCATATGTACATACATTACTAATATATATATACACTATCTCACAATATCTACATTCATTACTACAAGATCTACACACTATTTCACCATATATACATTCATTACTACAATATCAACACATTATATCACCATATCTACATACATTACTACAATATATATCCACTATCTTACCATATCTACATACATTACTACAATATATACA
This sequence comes from Archivesica marissinica, assembly GCA_014843695.1. Lineage (NCBI taxonomy): Eukaryota > Metazoa > Mollusca > Bivalvia > Venerida > Vesicomyidae > Archivesica > Archivesica marissinica. The sequence continues at coordinate 3,521,447 of CM026402.1, read as the reverse complement.
CAATATCGCACCATATCTACATACATAATACAATAACTACACACTGTCTCACCATATCTACATACATTACTACAAGATATACACACTATCTCACCATATCTACGTACATTACTACAAGATATACACACTATCTCACTATATATACATACATTACTACAATATATACACACTATATCACCATATCTACATACATTACTACAATATATACACACTATCTCACCATATCTACATACATTACTACAAGATATACACACTATCTCACCATATATACGTACATTGCTACAAAATATACACACTATCTCACCATATATACATACATTGCTACTAAATATACACACTATCTCACCAAATCTACATACATTACTACAATATATATACACTATCTCACCATATATACATACATTACTACAAGATATACACACTATATCACCATATCTACATACATTACTACAAATATATCCACTATCTCACCATATTTACATACATTACTACAATATATACACAGTATCTCACCATATCTACATACATTACTACAAGATATACACACTATCTCACCATATCTACATACATTACTACAATAACTACACACTATCTCACCATATCTACATACATTACTACAAGATATACACACTATCTCACCATATCTACATACATTACTACAAGATATACACACTATCTCCCATATCTACGTACATTACTACAAGATATACACACTATCTCCCATATCTACGTACATTACTACAAGATATACACACTATCGCACCATATCTACATACATTACTACCATATATACAAACTATCTCAACATATCGACATACATTACTACAATATATATACACTATCGCACCATATATACTTACATTACTACAATATCTACAAACTATCTCACCATATCTACATACATTGCTACAAGATCTACACACGATTTCACCATATCTACCTACATTACTATAAGATATACACACTATCTCACCATATCTACAAACATTGCTACAAAATATACACACTATCTCACCATATCTACATACATTACTACAATATATATATACACACCATATCACCATATATGCATACATTACTACAAGATATACACACTATCTCACCATATCTACGTACATTACTACAAGATATACACACTATCTCACCATATCTACGTACATTACTACAAGATATACACACTATCTCACTATATATACATACATTACTACAATATATACACACTATATCACCATATCTACATATATTACAACAATATATATCCACTATCTCACCATATCTACATACATTTCTACAAGATATACACACTATCTCACCATATATACGTACATTGCTACTAAATATACACACTATCTCACCATATATACGTACATTGCTACTAAATATACACACTATCTCACCAAATCTACATACATTCCTAATATATATATACACTATCTCACTATATCTACATTCATTACTTCAAGATCTACACACTATTTCACCATATATACATTCATTACTACAAGATCTACACACTATATCACCATATCTACATACATTACTACAAGATATACACACTATCGCACCACATCTACATACATTACTACAATAACTACACACTGTCTCACCATATCTACATACATACTACAAGATATACACACTATCGCACCACATCTACATACATTACTACAAGATATACACACTATATCACCATATCTACATATATTACACCAATATAAATCCACTATCTCACCATATGTACATACATTACTAATATATATATACACTATCTCACAATATCTACATTCATTACTACAAGATCTACACACTATTTCACCATATATACATTCATTACTACAATATCAACACATTATATCACCATATCTACATACATTACTACAATATATATCCACTATCTTACCATATCTACATACATTACTACAATATATACACAATATCGCACCATATCTACATACATAATACAATAACTACACACTGTCTCACCATATCTACATACATTACTACAAGATATACACACTATCTCACCATATCTACGTACATTACTACAAGATATACACACTATCTCACTATATATACATACATTACTACAATATATACACACTATATCACCATATCTACATATATTACAACAATATATATCCACTATCTCACCATATCTACATACATTTCTACAAGATATACACACTATCTCACCATATATACGTACATTGCTACTAAATATACACACTATCTCACCATATATACGTACATTGCTACTAAATATACACACTATCTCACCAAATCTACATACATTCCTAATATATATATACACTATCTCACTATATATACATTCATTACTACAAGATCTACACACTATATCACCATATCTACATACATTACTACAAGATATATCCACTATCTCACCATATTTACATACATTACTACAATATATACACAGTATCTCACCATATCTACATACATTACTACAAGATATACACACTATCGCACCATATCTACATACATTACTACAATATATACACACTGTCTCACCATATCTACATACATTACTACAAGATATACACACTATCTCACCATATCTACATACATTACTACAAGATATACACACTATCTCCCATATCTACATACATTACTACAAGATATACACACTATCTCCCATATCTACGTACATTACTACAAGATATACACACTATCGCACCATATCTACATACATTACTACCATATATACACACTATCTCAACATATCTACATACATTACTACAAGATATATACACTATCGCACCATATATACTTACATTACTACAATATCTACAAACTATCTCACCATATCTACATACATTACTACAAGATATACACACTATCTCACCATATCTACCTACATTACTATAAGATATACACACTATCTCACCATATCTACAAACATTGCTACAAAATATACACACTATCTCACCATATCTACATACATTACTACAAGATATACACACCATATCACCATATCTACATACATTACTACAAGATATACACACTATCTCACCATATCTACATATAGTACTACAATATATATCCACTATCTCACCATATCTACATACATTACTACAAGATATACACACTATCTCACCATATCTACGTACATTACTACAAGATATACACACTATCTCACCATATCTACATACATTACTACAATATATACACACTATATCACCATATCTACATATATTACAACAATATATATCCACTATCTCACCATATCTACGTACATTACTACAAGATATACACACTATCTCACCATATATACATACATTGCTACTAAATATACACACTATCTCACCATATCTACATACATTACTACAAGATATATCCACTATCTCACCATATCTACATACATTACTACAAGATATACACACTATCTCACCATATATACATACATTACTACAAGATCTACACACTATCTCACCATATCTACATACATTACTACAAGATATACACACTATCTCACCATATTTACATACATTACTACAATATATACACACTATCTCACCATATATACATACATTACTACAAGATATACACACTATCGCACCATATCTACATACATTACTACAATATATACACACTATCTCACCATATCTACATACATTACTACAAGATATATCCACTATCTCACAATATCTACATACATTACTACAATATATACACACTATCTCACCATATCTACATACATTACTACAAGATATACACACTATCTCAACATATCTACATACATTACTACAAGATATACACACTATCGCACCATATATACATACATTACTACCATATATACACACTATCTCAACATATCGACATACATTACTACAAGATATATACACTATCGCACCATATCTACTTACATTACTACAATATCTACAAACTATCTCACCATATCTACATACATTACTACAATATATACACACTATCGCACCATATCTACGTACATTACTACCATATATACACACTATCTCACCATATCTACCTACATTACTATAAGATATACACACTATCTCACCATATCTACAAACATTGCTACAAAATATACACACTATCTCACCATATCTACATACATTACTACAAGATATACACACCATATCACCATATCTACATACATTACTACAATATATACACACTATCTCACCATATATATATAGTACTACAATATATATCCACTATCTCACCATATCTACATACATTACTAAAAAATATATACACACTATCTCACCATATCTACATACATTACTACAAGATATACACACTATTTCACCATATATACATACATTACCACAAGATATACACTATCTCACCATATCTACATACATTTCTACAAGATATACACACTATCTCACCATATATACGTACATTGCTACTAAATATACACACTATCTCACCATATATACGTACATTGCTACTAAATATACACACTATCTCACCAAATCTACATACATTCCTAATATATATATACACTATCTCACTATATCTACATTCATTACTACAAGATCTACACACTATTTCACCATATATACATTCATTACTACAAGATCTACACACTATCTCACCATATCTACATACATTACTACAAGATATATCCACTATCTCACCATATCTACATACATTACTACAATATATACACAGTATCTCACCATATCTACATACATTACTACAAGATATACACACTATCGCACCATATCTACATACATTACTACAATAACTACACACTGTCTCACCATATCTACATACATTACTACAAGATATACACACTATCTCACCATATCTACATACATTACTACAAGATATACACACTATCTCCCATATCTATGTACATTACTACAAGATATACACACTATCTCCCATATCTACGTACATTACTACAAGATATACACACTATCGCACCATATCTACATACATTACTACCATATATACACACTATCTCAACATATCGACATACATTACTACAAGATATATACACTATCGCACCATATCTACTTACATTACTACAATATCTACAAACTATCTCACCATATCTACATACATTACTACAAGATATACACACTATCGCACCATATCTACGTACATTACTACCATATATACACACTATCTCACCATATCTACCTACATTACTATAAGATATACACACTATCTCACCATATCTACAAACATTGCTACAAAATATACACACTATCTCACCATATCTACATACATTACTACAAGATATACACACCATATCACCATATCTACATACATTACTACAAGATATACACACTATCTCACCATATCTATATATAGTACTACAATATATATCCACTATCTCACCATATCTACATACATTACTAAAATATATATACACTATCTCACCATATCTACATTCATTACTACAATATATACACACTATTTCAACATATATACATTCATTACCACAAGATATACACACTATATCACCATATCTACATATATTACTACAAGATATACACACTATCGCACCATATCTACGTACATTACTAAAATATATACACACTATGTCACCATATCTACAAACATTGCTACAAAATATACACACTATCTCACCATCTCTACATACATTTCCAGGAATCTGGAACATTTCATGAGTCCCATATTGTACGAATCGATTCTAAATGAGCGCAAATGTTTTAATAACGGATAAATTTGATATATATCATCAAGACAAACGGCTGTATTGTGTAATTTATTAATTGCATCAATGCATATTTGGACTTATTGTAATTGTATACATTACATGAATCGAAAGGTTAGTTTTATATTTTCCTTCGTATATTTAATATTTAGAAATCGTTTATCGTCAGTTACAGAGATATAGAATCAGTTCTCCTCTATAGCGTTAATGTTTTTACATTCCCATTCATCTTTTAACATTACCTAAGATAATAAAGATTAAGTACAGAATATCCTTATTTAAATGACAGAAGAATATCTTTATGATGAGTTCTGAAATCCTGGCAATTCCACTGAATAATAATTTGTCTATTTTTCGTTTTAAATGTTGCATTTCATCCTGAGGGTTCAGTGTTGACAGAGACGGTCAGTTTCCGTATCTAACGTTTCAATTTTTTGACAGTAGCGTTTCAGTTTCTGACACAAGAGTTTCAGTTTTTGACACAAGCGTTTCAGTTTTTGTCATTAGCGTTTCAGTTTTTACCCGTTAACACGTAATTCTCCATAGAGTCCGTTTCAGTTTTTGACACTAGCGTTTCAGTTTCTGACACAAGCGTTTCAGTTTCTGACACAAGCGTTTCAGTTTTTGTCATTGTTATTTCAGTTTTTGTCTCCGTCGTTTCGATATGCGACGCTACAATCGCATTTTTGTGTCGTTAATCTGATAAAAAAAAATTGATGTGTCCCTTTAAAACAATATTTTTATGACAATGTCCCTTTAATGCAAAATCTTCAAACATCAATATCTGGAAAAGTATACGTAGTACATATATAAAAGTATTTCGTGTAGATCCGTAAATGTTTGAAAATTATTTTATTTGTTATACCTGTCACCGAACCCCCGAGACTGCTTCCTCGTTGGACCAGCTAAATTTTACCGGATACAATCAAAACACCAGATGCGCTTGGTTTGCATTTATTGTATCAACTGATGGTAAAAAACCGCAAGATACAAAAAACAGACATAAAAATACAATCCACAACTTACATGTACAAGTTTATTCTTACCGTCAACATAGTCGGTTCCTAATTAAATTCCTATCAAAAATGAAATACAAATGTTAACTAGAAGTACTTTACTTATCAACCAAAATTATACCACCATTTTTCTTTACGTTTAAAGAAACCGATTGACACAAAGTGGCTCGAACCTTCTCGAGTACGAATCATTAAATTTATACGGAACTCAATATAGCTAGTACTTTCGCTGCATATTAAACAATTACTTATACACATTAATAAGGCAAATGATTAAATCTCTTGATTAACTTACACCAAGAGGCACCATGAGAACTCTGGGCGGCTAAACGGCTGAACACCCGCTGAAAATGTGCTTCCTTTTCATAAAGGTAAAATGTCTGACAAGTTTAAATAAACCTAACTTGCTACATTTCCCGAAAAGATGCGAAGCGGCGGAAAGGATATCTACTGGATGCATCACACTCCCCACCTGATATCAGAAATTTGATATCACTATTATCTGACATAAAAAAGCATAGGTCGAACCGTTACAAAACATAAAGACCTATGCACATCATAAATATTACGACATATTACAGTACAGTACAAAGGTACTTAATCCTAGATCAAGTATACATCATATATACCCTACTTCCATTAATATCTGACTAGTAAGACCACTTCAACAACCGGCCTCACCAAAAAGACCTGCTTGTCTTCTTTTATCACACAAAGTTCTACTTTGCGTACCCTGTAATCGGAAATAGGAAAGATTCTGGTCACCCTACCCATAGGCCAGTAGTTACGGGCAACATCCTTGTCTTTCAGAAGGACAACATCGTTCACTTTAATAGGGGTCTGCTCATAATGCCATTTTGACCTAGCTTGCAAGGACTGGAGAAACTCTTTTCTCCAACGTAGCCAAAATTGAAAGTATTAATTAATATTATTTTATTTTATTACAAATTTATATTTGCTCGATCGCGAAACAAGTTCTTACAACTTATATTAATCGCTCTGGATATCTCATTCCTGATGGAATCCATCGCCCTCTAAAATGTACATTACGGATTATTAATAATTTATCGCGTTTTTATGGAATTATACGTAACGAGATAAGATATATATTATTCATTTTCGCTAAAGTACATAGGTTAAGTTTGTATATAGCGTATAATTAGGATTTCTTACGCGATAAAAACGTACGCCGAGTTTGAATAATATAATGAACTTACCCGTTGACAGCATGGTTGAAGTTTGAGGCCTAAGTCCGTTCTAATCGGTCGATATTTATAGAAGCGTACGTAATCGCTATTTATAGATCGGTTCGTAGTCGATATTTATAGAAACGTACGCGATCGCTATTTATAGAGCGGTTCGTTCCCATTGGTGTCTATTTATAGCTCTCATTGATCGGTGCAATCGGGTATGTAGTAATAACGTAGTGTAGGCGCTTCGTTTTCTTATACACCACTTTCACTCTGTTACTGTACCTATCAGTATATCCCATTATACCGATGTCGTAAAAGAACGTTTTTGTCAGTTCAGTTCGTTTCCCGTTTTGCTTAACTTCATCAGGCTTATCCAGGCATTTTTGTACGTAATCGCTATTTATAGAGCGGTTCGTGTCTCGAGACGGAACGAACGTATTTAAAGATTATTTTACGTCATGGTCATATAAGGTCATCCAAAATGGCCGCCGCTTAGAGACTTATACGCTGTTACTAGATCGTCCGAGATGGACACAGAACGTTACGCCTTCGTACACAAAGCTCGTTAGTTGCGCGATACGTCATCAGGTGGCTCTATACTAAAAATAAACCCGCACGCGCATGACCTACTTTATATTACCTTATATGCAAATGAGTTACTATAAATCGTATTCAAAATGGCGCCCGTTTGTTGAAAAAGCAAAGAGACGACTTTACTACTTCTGGCTATCAGCTGACACATATAATGTATGTATGTATATAGTTACTAGTATAGTATATGTAAATCTTAATGTAAACAGGATAGCTTCGCAACTTATCCGTTTGACTAGTAGAGTAAGAGTGTGGGATAAGGGTCTTGAACAAGTTAGTTGGAAAGTGCACCTAATTAGTTTGAGTTAGTTCACTCATTCACACATCTGACGTGATCGTCACTCACAATCACTCACCCATAATACTTTGTACACAATAGTAGTGAAGACTAGTATATATTATACAAAGACATAGTAGTATGGGACCAGGCTATATAATTATGATATGATTCAGACCAGTGATTTTATTAGGCCATATAGGGGAAACTATTGGGTGGTAAGCTTGCAGCAGGGTTTGGAAATATTATAATGTACATGTACTAAATATCAATAATTATTTCCCTTTAAGATAAATATGACATGGGTTACACACCTGAAGGATGATCCAGTTTGCCAATGTGGTTTTAAATATGAAGACGCGGAACATTACCTTTTTAAGTGCCCACACTTTCACATGCAAAGAATCGAGTTATTTAGAGCTACGCGGCAATTCCATCCGCTAAGCACACGAATATTACTATTTGGAGATGATCGGCAGTTACCTGAAGAAATTGAACTTATTTTTTCATCGGTCCATAAATATATAAAACAAACTCAACGCTTCTAATTATATCAAAAAGACAAACACAATGTTATTGATAATGCACATCGTAACACCCTATGCCCTATAGTAAATGTTCATTGTGACAGAGTGACACGGAACGGGACATCACTTTAGTATAAATACATGTATCTCTAACATGGCTAATCTCTACTATTACTCATCTTTCTTCTCTTTACTAAGTTACCAGTTGGCTTTATTATTTTGTCATTCTCTTCTATGCTTCTTCATATTTGTTTGCTTCTTTGCAGAATGCCGGTTTGCCAATTATTCATATATTCTTCTTGGGGAGGGCAGTTTACTAATGTTGATAGAACTTGTTGCCCAACCCATTTTGCATTTTGTCACGTATAATGAATGTTAATTCTATATGTACTATTTATGTAAAATAGCAAATAAAATATGATTAAACATAAAAACCAAAATGAAAAATGAACTATTTTAGTTATTTGGACTACATTCGACCGCGGATGCACTCTGCCTATTTACGTATGTACAACCACAAGCAAATTTAACTTCTTTTCTTCAAATATTGGGGTAAAAAGGGGGACCCCAGTTGCAGTTTAATGTTTCTTGTCTTTGTAAATGACATAATTGATGATATCGATGCTAACATTGAAGTCATTTATCAATAATTACTTTGTAACGTGTAGTTGAACAAAGCCAACTCCTTGATCCACCCCAAAGGAGGTATTTTTATATTTTTCCAATTGAAACAAGATAGTTTAAAAGGTTTATCTATCTAGCCATACAGATATTCTCAAAATATAATTAAAAGGGTGGATCACCACCTTTGATACGTTACCATTTAGTATTTAGATACTAAATATTTCTAATTTACGCCATTGACAAAATAAATATGCTCGACTCTCCGTGAATCCCCAAATCTATTAAATTTCTTGTACCAATGAACAGAAAGACAATTGTTCATTTCACGATCTCCTCTAGTATACTGCACCTGAAAATCGAATAATTCTCTATCTCATCAATAATAGTACTATAATGTTTATATTCTCTATTGTAATACATGGCGGCCTGACAATAAATATAGTAAAAACAAACATTATGATATTTGAAAAGGGGCGACACACGAGTTACAATTTTACACTAAACAATTCTGTAATAGAAACAGTCAATACATTTAAATACCTATAGACATACATTTCTTCAAAAATGGAAACTAGTTTCGAACGCAAAAACGACTAACAAAATGCAACTTATGCGCTACATAACCTATTTATAGTTTCTAACCAAATGAATGTGCATGTAAAGGGAAATTGTACAGCTTATTTGAGTCAATCCTAAACTATAGCTCGGAAACATGGGGTAGCCATGAATCAAAAGACAGAATTAATCCATTGTAAAGTTCTAAGAAAGATTATATGCGTAAAAAATAATTCCAGTAGACTATCGTCGTACAATATTTATAAACACGAATTCGGATTAGAAAAGTATATGTCTTGTATCCATGGAAATAAATATAGAATAGCGTTATCGAAATTTCGGCTCCCATCGCATGATCGTATGGTAGAAACTGGAAGATACAACTATTCCAAAGAATGATCGAAAATGCGCCAACTGTTCGATGAATGTAATTGAAAACGAATATCACTGTTTACGTGTATGTCCGAAATATAGGCAATTACATAAAGTTTGTATGAAACCATATTATTGCAGATGACCAAATACGAAAAGCTAATGTCAAATAAATCAGTAAACAATCTCGCGAAATATATCTGTTTTGCTTTTAGATTAAGAAAACATCAAGATAATGCATAGATACACGAAACAGTTGGAGAACCTCTGTGACAACACATGAACATGAAGGCGAAAAACGGGCGAAAATTAAGTTTTCATAAGGACCCCCTGTGTATAAATAGGCTAATAGCAGACGAAACTATTAAAGAACAGTGATACTATGATGACATTATTTATTAGTAAATATAGTTGTGTTGCAGACGACGTATATGCCATTTTGAACAAATATTATTTATATGGGGACATGAATTGGAATAGTGAACTTAATGATATGGGATAGGTTTGAAGTTCCATTGTTTATTTACCTGCCTGATCTCCATTATCGCGAAAAAGCGACATTGAATGTTAAATGCATTTCTAATTTTCATTGCCGGTAAATGGAGTGTAAACTATCGCGTGATTTCTCGCGATTACTATTCCCGCAGTTCGGTGAAAACATGTTCTCGTCGAAAACTCTTCAAGCTGGGATATATATATTCCTCTATGTGTTTCTAAAGGCAACGGGATACTCCTCAGTCTGTCAGACAACATATCTATAGTCCTGCTGGATTGGGTTGTTGATTAGTTTGATTGACAGGTGGCGACTGGTCAATTGCACATGTGATAAGACTTTTAAAATAACGTACAGATGAAGTATTAAAGCGACACTACATCAGTGAAAACGCAAATTTATACAGACTGCAATTTCCTATTATATGGTATCATTTGTCACTCAAATATTTGTCTAAAATAACTGAGTAGTTCAACTAACAAGCGTTGTATACGCGGTTTGTTGACATAACTAAATAATGTAAACAGGGTCGACACACATGCGTAATACAACATGTATATCCTGAATAACGAGAGTTATGGTACAGATTTACCGTTATATCTCACATTTGTGCTTATGCAAATTTATTTGTAGACTAATCTTAGTTAAATTTATTATCTCTAAGCGACAGTATCAAGCATTTAGTATTGACTACAATGACAAATAATGTCGTTTCAGGAGTGTGGATGACCGGTATATGAAATCGTACATTCACGTTTGAAATTTTGTAGACCACAAACACTGTTTATTGATTAAAAATTTGTGTTCGAATGTATTCGGAAGAATTTGTAGTAGCAATGTATTTATAAGTGAACAATGCATATTTTGGCTTTTTGCGATGTAATGTCACTTTAAGGCATTGATTGATGTTGAAATAATTGAATACAATAATTGTATATTTCATGTTCGATAAATATAGTAGCTTCCATATTCCTACAGTCATGTACATACATTATTACAACGCAAATAAAATAATGAAGTATAACTGCTTGTATGTGTTTTATCTACAACGTATAGATGCTAATATTCTTTATTAAATTTTGAGAATGCATAGCTGCGAAATGCCTTCCCCCGAGTACATTATGCATGTATCCTTTACCTGACAGAATATAGCAAACGTTTCTACTGGATTGGTGCCCGTTATAATGCCCAGCATGGCGGGTATATATGGTACGATGGTACAACGATCGATTATAACGGATGGTCCCCAAACCGGACGAACATTATCAACGGGTGTGTAGATTACGTTATTAATATGGACTGGCAATGGAACGATCATTGGGACTGTGTGGCAACATACGGTGGTAGTATTTGTGAGAAAGGTACGTTGACAACATTTATCTTTTAAGGAACATCCTTGTTTCCTCCCACACGATTGTTTCCTCCCACACGATTGTTTCCTCCCACACGATTGTTTCCTCCCACACGATTGACCACATATACTCTTTCATCCATTTATCATGCCGACATATCTTGTTATTCCAAGTCCAATTATCATTCAGACATCTCTTGTTATCCCAAGTCCAATTATCATTCAGACATCTCTTGTTATCCCAAGTCCAATTATCATTCAGACATCTCTTGTTATCCCAAGTCCAATTATCATTCCGACATCTCTTGTTATCCCAAGTCCAATTATCATTCAGACATCTCTTATTATCCCAAGTCCAATTATCATTTCGACATCTCTTGTTATCCCAAGTCCAATTATCATTCAGACATCTAGTGTTATACCAAGTCCAATTATCATTCAGACATCTCGTGTTAGCCCGAGTCCAATTATCAATATCTGTATTTCAGGTATGTTTGATTAGGGTCGGCGACAGGGAACCGGCATACAATCGTTGGTCACCAGCCGTATTTACAAGAATCCATGAACTAGAACTGACAGAAACTCGATGTAGTTCGAGAAATGCATCATGTATTGTTCAAAAGAATGTATCCCTTCTGTGCTGAACAATGTTATGTTCGTATTATCTGTAGACGTTTCCTAATTGGAAGAATATTATATTTGAAAAACAATTCTAGAAAATAAAATAGTGTTATAGATCAAATTGTTTGTTTCTGTGCGTTAGTTACGTTGTTTAATGTGTGTTGCTATGCGTTAGTTGGGTTGTTTAATGTTTGTTGCTATGCGTTAGTTACGTTGTTTAATGTGTGTTGCTATGCGTTAGTTACGTTGTTTAATGTGTGTTGCTATGCGTTAGTTGGGTTGTTTAATGTTTGTTGCTATGCGTTAGTTACGTTGTTTAATGTGTGTTGATATGCGTTAGTTGGGTTGTTTAATGTTTGTTGCTATGCGTTAGTTGGGTTATTTAATGGTTGTTGCTATGCGTTAGTTACGTTGTTTAATGTGTGTTGCTATGCGTTAGTTACGTTGTTTAATGTGTGTTGCTATGCGTTAGTTTGGTTGTTTAATGTTTGTTGCTATGCGTTAGTTACGCTGTTTAATGTGTGTTGCTATGCGTTAGTTACGTTGTTTAATGTGTGTTGCTCTGCGTTAGTTGGGTTGTTTAATGTTTGTTGCTATGCGTTAGTTGGGTTGCTTAATGTTTGTTGCTATGCGTTAGTTACGTTGTTTAATGTGTGTTGCTATGCGTTAGTTGGGTTGTTTAATGTTTGTTGTTATGCGTTAGTTACGTTGTTTAATGTGTGTTGCTATGCGTTAGTTACGCTGTTTAATGTGTGTTGCTATGCGTTAGTTGGGTTGTTTAATGTTTGTTGATATGCGTTAGTTTGGTTGTTTAATGTTTGTTGCTATGCGTTAGTTACGTTGTTTAATGTTTGTTGATATACGTTAGTTGGGTTGTTTAATGTTTGTTGCTATGCGTTAGTTGGGTTGTTTAATGTTTGTTGCCATGCGTTAGTTGGGTTGTTTAATGTTTGTTGCTATGCGTTAGTTGGGTTGTTTAATGTTTGTTGATATGCGTTAGTTACGTTGTTTAATGTGTGTTGCTATACGTTAGTTTGGTTGTTTAATGTGTGTTGCTATGCGTTAGTTGGGTTGTTTAATGTTTGTTGATATGCGTTAGTTGGGTTGTTTAATGTTTGTTGATATGCGTTAGTTGGGTTGTTTAATGTTTGTTGCTATGCGTTAGTTGGGTTGTTTAATGTTTGTTGATATGCGTTAGTTGGGTTGTTTAATGTTTGTTGATATGCGTTAGTTACGTTGTTTAATGTTTGTTGCTATACGTTAGTTGGGTTGTTTAATGTGTGTTGCTATGCGTTAATTGGGTTGTTTAATGTTTGTTGATATGCGTTAGTTGGGTTGTTTAATGTTTGTTGATATGCGTTAGTTGGGTTGTTTAATGTTTGTTGCTATGCGTTTGTTGGGTTGTTTAATGTTTGTTGATATGCGTTAGTTGGGTTGTTTAATGTTTGTTGATATGCGTTAGTTGGGTTGTTTAATGTTTGTTGATATGCGTTAGTTAGGTTGTTTAATGTTTGTTGCTATGCGTTAGTTGGGTTGTTTACTGTTTGTTGCTATGCGTTAGTTGGGTTGTTTAATGTTTGTTGATATACGTTAGTTGGGTTGTTTAATGTTTGTTGCTATGCGTTAGTTGGGTTGTTTAATGTTTGTTGCCATGCGTTAGTTGGGTTGTTTAATGTTTGTTGCTATGCGTTAGTTGGGTTGTTTAATGTTTGTTGATATGCGTTAGTTACGTTGTTTAATGTGTGTTGCTATACGTTAGTTTGGTTGTTTAATGTGTGTTGCTATGCGTTAGTTGGGTTGTTTAATGTTTGTTGATATGCGTTAGTTGGGTTGTTTAATGTTTGTTGATATGCGTTAGTTGGGTTGTTTAATGTTTGTTGCTATGCGTTAGTTGGGTTGTTTAATGTTTGTTGATATGCGTTAGTTGGGTTGTTTAATGTTTGTTGATATGCGTTAGTTACGTTGTTTAATGTTTGTTGCTATACGTTAGTTGGGTTGTTTAATGTGTGTTGCTATGCGTTAATTGGGTTGTTTAATGTTTGTTGATATGCGTTAGTTGGGTTGTTTAATGTTTGTTGATATGCGTTAGTTGGGTTGTTTAATGTTTGTTGCTATGCGTTTGTTGGGTTGTTTAATGTTTGTTGATATGCGTTAGTTGGGTTGTTTAATGTTTGTTGATATGCGTTAGTTGGGTTGTTTAATGTTTGTTGATATGCGTTAGTTAGGTTGTTTAATGTTTGTTGCTATGCGTTAGTTGGGTTGTTTACTGTTTGTTGCTATGCGTTAGTTGGGTTGTTTAATGTTTGTTGCTATGCGTTAGTTGGGTTGTTTAATGTTTGTTGCTATGCGTTAGTTGGGTTGTTTAATGTTTGTTGATATGCGTTAGTTGGGTTGTTTAATGTTTGTTGATATGCGTTAGTTACGTTGTTTAATATTTGTTGCTATACGTTAGTTGGGTTGTTTAATGTGTGTTGCTATGCGTTAATTGGGTTGTTTAATGTTTGTTGATATGCGTTAGTTGGGTTGTTTAATGTTTGTTGATATGCGTTAGTTGGGTTGTTTAATGTTTGTTGCTATGCGTTTGTTGGGTTGTTTAATGTTTGTTGATATGCGTTAGTTGGGTTGTTTAATGTTTGTTGATATGCGTTAGTTGGGTTGTTTAATGTTTGTTGATATGCGTTAGTTAGGTTGTTTAATGTTTGTTGCTATGCGTTAGTTGGGTTGTTTACTGTTTGTTGCTATGCGTTAGTTGGGTTGTTTAATGTTTGTTGCTATGCGTTAGTTGGGTTGTTTAATGTTTGTTGCTATGCGTTAGTTGGGTTGTTTAATGTTTGTTGTTCAGGTCACAACAAAAGCTTAGGTCATACGGTGACTCTCCAGCTAATAATGGTGGAGGAATACTCCGGGTGCCCAATTCGGGCAGGTAGAACAATCAGACCTACCGCAAGCCAGTTGGATAACTTCCTAACGTGAGATTCGAGCAGGTAGAACAATTAGACCTACCGCAAGCCAGTTGGATAGCTTCCTAACGTGAGATTCGAACTGGTAGAACAATCAGACCTACCGCAAGCCAGTTGGATAGCTTCCTAACGTGAGATTCGAACTGGTAGAACAATCAGACCTACCGCAAGCCAGTTGGATAACTTCCTAACATGAGATAATTTTAATTTAATAATATTTTATTGCAACTTTTTTTTCCCCTCAGCATGTACAACACAATTTACATTTCACAATATCATTTCATCAATACAATCAAATTTACACATACATAAATCATGACAATTGTTCCTTACATATATATAACATTTTCAAAAGTGCAAAAGGATCGGGCTACAAGTTTTGACAACATTAGTAACAGCCCTTTCCCAGAGTTCAATTTTGTTATACAATAAATTCCGATGTATGTAGTTCTACTTTATTAAATTTACCAAGATAATTATTGCTTAGAATAAATAAGAAAAAGACGGGACATTTTGAATAAAATAATAAATAGATGAACAAAGTAAACTGAAAGAAAAAAAAAGTGTTTTTTAAGAGCTGCCCTCACCATCTACTTCACTGCCTATCCCTGAACCCCCACCCCAGAACAATATAGGTCAAGTTGTGAAGACAGTACATGCTGATTTTGTATCGATTTATATTACATGTTAGTATTGATATTAGATTTCTTATACAGTTTCCTCTGGAATGAGCAGTAATACACTTTGTATTATAAAACTTTGAATGATCAAAAATACTTGTTTAATAAGATAAAAGAAATAGTATGTAATACATTAATTTATTCACGCTTAAACCTTTCTGTGTGGTGAATAAATTTTTGTACTTCGAGGAATATGAATTCGTTTTCATCGTCCGTGAGGTTTTCGTTTCCGAATAATAGTGTATTTGTACTAAGAGGACGAAAAATACGAAGAGCTTGGAATAATATGTATCTTTGTTGGCCGTATTTGTTACATTGGAAAAAGTAGTGTTCGGCATCTTCACGAGGATTCCCACATTCACAAGAGAAGTTTTGACTTAAATGATTACGGAAGAGATCAGCGTTCAAATTACTACATTTGTTTCTGATTCTAGCATGGTAAACCGAGTAATGTCTTTTACCCCTCAAGAAATACTGAGGAACAAGAGGTGGTTTGAAATGTCTTTTGATGTTTGATTTGAAGCTTGAGAGTGTAAGTGAATTGCGAATATCGTTATCAAATTCATTCCAGAGTTTTACTGAAGATGGAATTACTGATCTGGAGTATATTTCTAAACGTCTAGGAACTGTGACATAATTTATGTTAGCTCGCAAGTTATAAGGATTAGTTTCTTGTATAGAAGGAGGAAATAATTCTGAAAGATACTCTGGTAAATACCCATGTTTATCTTTGTAAACTAATATTAGCTTTTGCATCATACGTCGATCTAAAAGAGACACCCACCCTATCTCGCTTAGAAGCCGTTCAATGGACACAGAACGTGTTAAACCAGTTACTACTCTAGCAGCTTCGTACTGCAGTTTTTCTATGGATTCCTTTTCATATAAAGTACAGTTATCCCAGACAATTGAAGCGTATTCAAGTATAGGTCGTAGATATGATATGTAAATTTGTTTAAGCGTGTGTCGCCTTAGCTTAAACTTTAGCATTTGCATGGAGCCAAGTACTTTAGATGCAGACGAAATTACGTTTTTTATGTGATCATGCCAAGAACCATCTTTACTGAGGGTAACTCCAAGATGTTTGTGACTTTCAACGAAACTAAGTTCTGTATTTTGAAATTGTAATTTAGGAAGTTCTCTTTCTGCTAACGAAAATGCCACTACCTCTGTTTTAGAAGGGTTAAATTTAACCAACCATTGTTTTGACCAATCAGATACTTTTTGGAGATCGGAATTTAGCCGTGTTTCAATAAGTGTTTTATTGACGGACGACACTGCCATTGAACAATCGTCTGCAAATAATCTAGTAGAACTTTCTAATAGGTCAGCAATGTCGTTCACATAGATTAAAAACAACAGTGGTCCTAACACTGATCCCTGAGGTACACCAGCATTAATGTATTTTGTTTCAGAAAAAGATGATTCAACAAATACTCGTTGTTTTCTATGACTTAGATAATTTTCGAGCCACTTATTAACCTTACCAGTTATTCCGTTTTGTTTTAATTTGAACAATAATCCTGAATGCCAAACTCTATCAAACTCTTTTGAAATGTCACAAAAAGCAATACAAGTAATTAGTTTTTCATCATACGCTTTGCATATTTGGTGATATAAGTCAATAAGTTGAAAAACAGTAGAGTGTCCAGGTAAAAATCCAGATTGGTATTTAAAAATTAGATCATTAGCATGAAGATAGTTGTACAGATATTTGAACATTACTCGTTCCATGACTTTGCCAAGACAACTAATTAATGATATCGGCCTATAGTTTGATGGAGTATCTCTATCACCCTTCTTAAATAGAGGCATTACATGTGCTAACTTAAAGCAACTTGGATAAGTACTCTCTTGTAGCGATCGATTAAATAAAACACAAAGAGGTCGATTAATTGTATTATATGTTTCTTTAAGCATACGATGACTTATTTCATCAGGACCACTTGATTTTTTTAAGACTAAATTATGTAAAACGTCAGAAACATCTTGTTCAGTAATATTAATTTCGCTTAAAGTAGTGTTTGTTTTAGAGTTAAATTCAGGAAGTGTAGCTGCTGAGTCATCAATTGTTGAAGTAGAAACAAAATAGTTATTAAGAGAGTTTGCTTTTTCTTCATCAGAAACTAAATAATCGCCTTTTTCGTTTTTTAATGGAGGAATAGTCTCGCTTTTAGTAGAATTTTCTTTAACAAGTTTCTTAACTGTTTTCCAATATTGAGATGGGTTATTGGATGTTAAGTCGGAAAGTGATTCTTCTAAATTGTTGAAAAATGTTTCTTGTGCATGTTTCTTCATGTTGTTCGCCTTATTTCTAGCATGTTTGTAATTCAACCAATCTGAATTCTTATTAGAGAGAACAGCCTTTTGTTTTAGTCGATCACGTTTACGAGAATACTTGCGTATTTCCGAATTGTACCAAGGTTTGTCGCCTGGTCTCACTGTTGCATAATATGTTGGAATGCAAGTTTTGGATAAATCGAGAAATGTATCTATAAATTGTTGGCTTGCATTGTCAATTGTATCGTTTGTTTAAGAAAGACCAATCCGTTGCAATTATAAGATCATTAAGCTTTTTAAAATCTGCAATTTTGTAATTCCAAATCCTCCGTTTGTAAGAAGTGCTAAATTTAAAATTTATCTTGATATGGATAAAAGTGGCAAAATGATCACTGATTTGCTTATCAGTTTCAAAAATACCGGATTCGTACGAAATAATGTGATTAGAGACAGCAATAGGATCTATTAATGTGCTAGAATATTCTGTTACTCTGGTGGGTACTGATATTACATTTTTTAAATTGTTGAGACTAAGTAAATCACGAAATTTATTATTTAATGGATTTAGTTGATCTTCATTTATATCTCCAACTAATAACATGTTATTGCATAATTCAGAGGCCTTTTCTAAACAGATATTGAGTCGATCCCAAAATTCAACCTAATGAGGTGGACGGTAAACAGTACAAAGTAGATAAGTTTGACTCTTATCTTTAATTTCAATCCATACAGATTCCGGAAGAAAATGTTCTAACTCCATTAATCGTTTAGGTCTTAGATGCGACGATACGTATATTAACAATCCACCAGAGTGCGCAGTATTATCTTTCCTAAATACATAATCAAAACCGTCAAGAGCTAACCGCATGTCGCTAACGTCGTTGGATAAATGTGTTTCGCTGAAACATATTATATCAAAATCAAGAAATTGATTATTTACATAAGACATTTTGTTTCTAATGCTACGTATATTTTGGTGTAATATGGAAAGGCAATTATCCGTACCACATAAAGGCCCTGGATTCGTTTCAACATCTCCACATAGTAGAAGCAGTATGACCGAGTACATGATGTACATGAAATATGAGATTTGCACCTTCAAATAATCGCTACGGTTAGAACTGTGATAGTTGGAAAAGTAATAATTAGATATGACCTCTAAAACTGTACATACAACTGGTAAAATTATAGATACCTGAAACTCACGTAAACATTGACATTGAAAGGAAATATAATTTACTAGACATTGGGCACTCCAAATTATAAACCGATGGATAATCATCATTAATAATCCTAGTGGACGGATTACATGTTTAAATGTTCTTGATATTCTCTGTCTTCGGTTGTAATGAAGCCCAATAGTCACTCGCCACCCCACTAGGTCGTTACCCATTAGGTAAAAGTAATACGTTAATAAATGTGGGGAGCGACAAAGGGGCTTCAAACATTGTCGTACTGGGAGGGGAGACCGGGGTGAGGCAGTAGAAGACAGTACATATAGAGAGCAAGAGAAAAAGATATACTAGCATAGCCATGCTAGCAACTAGAATAAAATAATCTGAAAAAAGAAATACAAGTAGAAAAATACAAGATTTCCAACAGACTTGAATACAATAACGTAAGATCAACTTTAACATATTGTACAGATTTCGATAATAATATGTATTAGGAAAATTTCCAAAAATGATCGGGAGATTATATAAATTGTCTATGTATTGGTGAATCAAGAAATATACCCTAAAATAAACAACCTGAAAATATAAGCATACCAACACCTTGCTTCGCGGCTCATCAAAATATATAGATCTCAAAAGTTTTACAATGTTTCTACAATAATGTATTACGATATTTGATTTCATTCTAGCTAAATTATTGATATAATTACTGATACTATTAGATCGAAATAGCTCTATTTGTAACCCTGTAATCCAAATAATCCCCAAGTCATTATAATTACAACTCAGATAATGATAGCAACAAAAATGTTTCTAACAACAAAACAACAATAATACCACACTGGATGAGTGATTCAAAGTTTCTGTTTTAAAACAAACATATTATGTTATGTTCAAGCTAACTACATGCAATTAAATTCAAGTACACACATATATATATATATATACACACATACATACATACAGTTATATAACTCCTTATTATACAACATATCTGTAATATCAATTTGATTCCGAGTTTTAGTGATTGGCTACAAAGGTATGATACACAAACGCAGGTAACGTGTATTGATCTGTCAAAGGTCACCATGTATAATCGATGTTCGTCATCAGTACAGCACACCCAAACAACAGTAATACAAGAAATAATCAAACACAGAACGTGTCATAAATAAATGTAGTTTTATTCGTAACCAGGTGCAACGTTTATTTTAAATTGGTAGACGCATATCACCCTGCTCAATACGTTACAACAAATAGCGTGTACCGCGATAAACAGATACAACGAAACACGGGAACAACTGTACAGTATCTTCTCTGCGAGTATATTTGGACTGTAATCAGGTATTACAGTTAATCCCGTGTTCAGTAGTACCAATTCCCAGCAGCCAGTACAACCTACTGCATCGGGTTAAATTATAACGGGTCGGGTATGTTATGTGCTTTGGATTAAAAAATAACCGTGGAAAGAAATACTTATCCATCCAAAGATTACAGAGATTAGTCGTGTAATGTTCTCGCGAGATTTCGTTCAATTGTATATATTGTTACTACTGCTATAAGATATAAATATATTTTTTGTTTAAAGGGAGAAATATTTCAGATATGTAATAATAAAATAATACGAGAGTTAATGTACTGTTTTAACACATGGTAGAATATACATAACTGTTGCAGAAATTTCAAACAAAACGTGTATACGAACATTGTACATAGGGAGAAGTCGAAAACATTAAATGTTCCTTATCACGATAATATCGTTCGAGAAGTCCATACAACTAAAATAATAAGCAACATTTCTATTCAGTAATATAAATGCAGATGACGTGTCTCATTCATTACGTGATACATGTGCATATCATCTGAGAGTACAGTTACTTTAGAAGATCAACTCAATGTAAACCTGTTTGGAAAATACTAAATCTTTGTAAGTTGATACACAGACATTTAGATAAATATTGGGAATAAGTTGCAGTTGGATTGTACATATACTTCAAACCTGGAAATAAACACAAATTGGACAGATGGATTTAACCGGTACACACACCGTGTCGGTGAGTGAATATTTCTGTTGCATACGTTCTGCACGAGTGAACTCCTAGTACCTGTTTTACAGTGTGAAATCACATATTTACAATAGAATGTTGGAGTACAATGGTCAATATATAGGTCATTACTGTTTACAAACACAGTGTAGATACACAGACATTCTATGGTATGTTGTTGTTTACAAACAGTACTTTCCATCTTTGATGGCCTGGATAACACTCATGTCTTTGATATGAATAGGCTTACTGGCTCCTGGTGCTGATCCGTGCATAGATCCGAACACCTTGCAGCCGGCAACCCAAGTTTTTTCAAGAGTTTGAGCTCTTACGAGTTGTCTCGCCTCGAATCCAAGTTGTTGCCGAAGACGGGTTAGATTTTCTTGTACGAATATGCCATGCCCAAGGGTTTTGCGAGCCTGGTACACACGTTGTCTTGCAGCCGAATTGGTAAATTTGACTATCACTTTCCTACATGAAGTCCCCCTTGGTTTACCAAGTCTGTGGCATCTGTCCATGTCAGCAGCACATAGTGTTGTTCCTGCTTTTGTAGCATGATCGAGGATCTTTTTCTGGACATTCTCTGTATTGTTGTATGTATCACCGGCTATTCCAGATATCTCTAAGCACATACGACGACCATATTGGTCTAGTTCATCAAGTTCTAATTGGGTGGCTATGAGAGAGCTGGAGAGCTGGGCATTTCTGTTTCGAAGACTGGCTAGTTCAGCTTGCAGGATGGTGTTTTCAGCCACATGTTTTTCTTCTATAGCAGCTAACTCGGCTTTTACTAAGCGCTTGACTTCGCTTAAAAGTTCAGATTTGATCTCATTGATCAGATCCGGTTTCAACTGTTGAGCAATAATCGAAGCTATTTCTTTGAGATCTTCTTTTGAAATGGGTGGCGCCATATTGGATGTTTTTGGCGGTGGTTGTGACAGTTCTAAATTTTCACTTTCCGATGTATCTTCCTCAATATAAAAATATAAACTATTATCACTGTCGCTTTCTTGATTACGAAATACGTCACGACAGGCTTTATTAAAATGTTTCTGCTTTTTGTTGGATGGATCGCTTTCTTTACCTGGAGACGATTTTGTTCGTTTTCGGCGCCGGGGCGGCATCAGGGAAACTTTTGGTCAGTTTTAGCATAACTGTCCGTCAACAATTTCGAAAGTTAGATCACAACATATAGTTTAAAATATCTCGATCAAATTATACCATTCATAGTCGTTGGAATTCGTTCTATGATTAATCCATGTTAAATTTCTCTGAGCAAAAATACACCGCCATTTTTTACCAACCGGAAGTTGTAATGAACAATCAGACCTACCGCAAGCCAGTTGGATAGCTTCCTAACATGAGATACGAGCAGGTAGAACAATCAGACCTACCTCAAGCCAGTTGGATAACTTCCTAACGTGAGATTCGAACCTACAACTGTGAGGTGCAAGTGATTTGAAATCAACGACCGTAATTTGTCTTTGTCGTAGATAACAGGTACAGAGCATGTAGAGAATGCAATCGCATTGGTGTTGACCGTCCTGATCAATTTAGCGTTCAATTTGTAATAGAATAACACTATAACTGGCAGTATGCTCTAATTCAGTTCCTTCACACGAGCATAAATAATTTATAACCTCAGAAAATACACCACAATGTATAAAATATATAACAAACAACAAAATAAAACAGGCTATAGAGTGTTTGCAGCCAGCCGTTTATTTCCATCCCTATTTACAACAATAACAACGAGATATCATAAGTACCTTTCAAAATAATCCTTTAATGGAATATATATACCGTATGGTTGTATTGTTCCATAATATAATGTCAAAGCAATAGTCTTATTTGTAGCAATTGCCAAACGTCAGGATGCTGCGGGCTCGCCACCCAACCCTTGAACTCCTATTTTATGAGGAGGGAGGTAGGAAGATCGAATGTTCTGGACCAGCATGGGTGCCTTCTCACCACCTGACACCCCAACCATTTTGAATGCGTCATGAAAAGTATCACACCTTGATATTAATCTTAACAAAAATGTTCGTTAATCATGATAAAATATTTTAATGCATACAATCAATTAGAACTGATTAATACTGCGTTAAAAGAAACATATTTTAATGCATACAATCAATTAGAACTGATTAATACTGCGTTAAAAGAAACATATTATAATACATACAATCAATTAGAACTGATTAATACTGCGTTAAAAGAAACATATTTTAATGCATACAATCAATTAGAACTGATTAATACTGCGTTAAAAGAAACATATTATAATACATACAATCAATTAGAACTGATTAATACTGCGTTAAAAGAAACATATTTTAATGCATACAATCAATTAGAACTGATTAATACTGCGTTAAAAGAAACATATTATAATACATACAATCAATTAGAACTGATTAATACTGCGTTAAAAGAAACATATTTTAATGCATACAATCAATTAGAACTGATTAATACTGCGTTAAAAGAAACATATTATAATACATACAATCAATTAGAACTGATTAATACTGCGTTAAAAGAAACATATTTTAATGCATACAATCAATTAGAACTGATTAATACTGCGTTAAAAGAAACATATTATAATACATACAATCAATTAGAACTGATTAATACTGCGTTAAAAGAAACATATTATAATCATTTCCTAATATAACATATATCTCTTAGTTCTTGACATTTCAAAATTATGTGCAAAACTGTCCACTGTGTCAGATAACATCTGCAAATAGAATTAATATGATGAGTAACAGATTAATACCATACGTTTATAAATAAACATGCACACCGTGTTGAATTTCCGAGTATGTAAATGTATCATAAATAGAGTCATACAATATTATATGTATGTATCACCTAGAAACCCGGGAAGTTTGGCTATATAGAGTCACACAATATTATATGTATGTATCACCTAGAACCCGGGAAGTTTGGCTAAACAACGTCTCTAACGGCTTGACTGCGACACATCGAATGATAATTTCACCGTGCGCAATCATCAAAATCTCGTGCCCTTTTCCCGCCTTGTTCAATGCACGCTATCAACACGCCTGATACGCGTCATCGTCCCCTTGTATGGCCTTGTATGTCATGCATGATCACATTAATAAATACATGTATGCTCTAATTCAGTTCTTTCAAATGAGCATAAATAATTTATAACATCCATACACCACAATGTATGAAATATAACCAACAACAAAATATAGAGATTAGAGTGCTTGCAGCCAGCATCGAACGTATTAACGTACGGGAAACGACAACAGAACCGTAAATACAGCATGTAAACAAGAAATGAAAGTGTTGTATATAAATTATATACAGCTAAGTCGTGATAGCGCAGTGGATGCGCGTTCGCTTCAGGTGCAAAAGGTCCGGAGTTCGAACCCCGCAGGAGCCGATACGAGTGTACCCTTAAGCAAGGCATTTAAATTCCATGTTGCCTCTTCTCTCTCCCTCGTGGCGATGGATTCCATCATCACTGAGGTCTTGAGAGTGCTTAATATAAGGTGTAAGAACTTGTATCGCAATCGAACTAAAATCAATTATGATAAACTATGTGCATGTACATGCATAGATAATTCTTCCAACGCTAATTATTCAAACACCTAAGTTAGCAGAAACACTCGTTTCTTTGTTTATTTTCACTTTTGGATCTATAGTCATCTTTGGCTGTGTCTGTTTTCCAGCGCCCGTGATTTTTTAACACTTTTGGATACAGCTCAAATAACAATCCTGTTAGCAGTTGTATGTGTTTTATACCAGTACATGTGCACAGCATGTCTTTCATGCCCCATCCAGCTCATACAGCTCAAATAACAATCCTGTTAGCAGTTGTATGTGTTTTATACCAGTACATGTGCACAGCATGTCTTTCATGCCCCATCCAGCTCATACAGCTCAAATAACAATCCTGTTAGCAGTTGTATGTGTTTTATACCAGTACATGTGCACAGCATGTCTTTCATGCCCCATCCAGCTCATACAGCTCAAATAACAATCCTGTTAGCAGTTGTATGTGTTTTATACCAGTACATGTGCACAGCATGTCTTTCATGCCCCATCCAGCTCATACAGCTCAAATAACAATCCTGTTAGCAGTTGTATGTGTTTTATACCAGTACATGTGCACAGCATGTCTTTCATGCCCCATCCAGCTCATACAGCTCAAATAACAATCCTGTTAGCAGTTGTATGTGTTTTATACCAGTACATGTGCACAGCATGTCTTTCATGCCACATCCAGCTCATCCAGCATAAATACAATTTCGGAATCGCACGGATTTTTCGGTTAGACATAGCATGTAACCATTTGATGCTATAATACACCCCCTCTATGACTAGTAAAAGGACCAGATGAGACTCTGGAATGGATCTCTGACTGTATCATTTGATGCTATAATACACCCCCTCTATGACTAGTAAAAGAACCAGATGAGACTCTGGAATGGATCTCTGACTGTATCATGTGATGCTATAATACACCACCCCCTCTATGACTAGTAAAAGAACCAGATGAAAATCTGGAATGGGTCTCTGACTGTATCATCGCACTATCCTCCAACAATCTAAAATGACTAATCTCTTCAGGAGGCGTCGCTCATATGGGCAACCGGAAGCGACGATAAACAAACGTAAAACGCACACACAACGAAATGTTATCAGAAAATGTTACTAAGTTAATCTAATGTGTTTTATTAGATAGTAACAGTACTTTCAGAAATAGCATAGCCAAATTATAAGGTAAGTTATGTTCTTTACTGCAATATATTTTTACATTGTACCATCTGATTTACGAAAGTTTACGTTAACAAACATGGCGGACTTTTCAGTGGTACTTTTGATGCAATGGTAATGGTAAAACCAATTGTCTACTTAATTGCATAGCGAAACTGTCCATTGTTTAGAAGATAAATACAGATAAGGTACATCCAGGCGTCTGAGGTTTTATATGTTCACAATGTTATAAAGTTGGATATAATTATTTGATTGTAGAAAATGGGATTTTAGGCAGAAAATGTCTATATTGTATGCATAAAATACCTCGATTATTGCGTGTTTAGTAACTTTTCAAAACACATTTCTATAAACACATTTGTTTATGTTTTTTATTATTATTGTTTCAACACCCATTCTACTATCAATGCACTGCTGCGAATGGGAAGATAGGGTCACAAATACAGAGGTCCTCAGCAGAGCGATTTCAACAACCATATATGCAATGCCCAGTGAACGCCGCCTGCGCTGGCTAGGTCATGTCCGACGCATGGACAAAGGACGCATCCCCAAAGATCTACTGTACGGTCAACTTGAACAAGGATCACGTCCAACTGGTCGCCCCCAACTAAGATACAGGGACGATTGTAAGAGGGACCTGCGTTCAGCGCAAATCGACATATAGTCTTGGGAAGACACAGCATTAAACCGGTCATCATGTAGACACGTTGTGAAAGCTGGGGTCAGACGAGCCGAGGCTGAGCGAACTCAGCTTCGTCGGCAGAAACGACAGAAGCGAAAGGCATCAATCAAGCGGGATGACTCGATCTTCACCTGCGGTGACTGCAACAGAGATTGTCACTCAATAATAGGCCTACTCAGTCACCGCAGAAGATGTTCCTGAACAAGAGCGCAATCCACCCATAAGACGGACGGAGGCTGATGATGACTGACCCATTCTACTATCAATGCACTGCTGCGACTGCCTATGAATGTCCCTTCCGAGTAGTATATCCGGTACGCAGGTAGAACCACCGATCTTCCACAAGTCAGCTGGGTAGCTTTCTCGCGTGAAAGAACCATCCAATGGGTTCTGAACCATCAGCGGCAAGTAATGTGTAATACAAGCACGTGATTTGAACTTGTGTTTCTACAGTAAGCGAGGTCCAGACTCCAGTGGTGTATATTGTAACGAACTAGGTTCGAGGTCAACCAAGAGTTCAGGTCATGTGGCGTATCTCCAGTTATGTCAGATTAGTTAGGCCATATCAGAACAAACCCCTGAGGAGATACGAACCTTCAACCTTCCGCTCCGTAGGTGGACGCCTTAACCACTGGGTCACGGAGACGGTATATATTAGGAGACAGAAATAGAAGAAATATTTAAATGTTAGATGGAGATATTGATAGTACATGTACATTCACGTATGGGCTTGCCTTTACAACGTGTTGCTCCTCTATTTATATGATTTTTCATCAGCTTGATACAAAACTAAGTACAATTTCACATATATTTCACGGCATAGCCCTATTTCTATTCACGTCTTCAGATACGACTTCTTTTCATCCATGTTTTGTGCATTTTTCAATTTTATTTCTCATTGTCCCTCCTTCCGCGCTGCTGCTGCCCCGTGTTATGGAGACTGTGCATATGGGTGCCCTTGTCGGTTATACATTTATGCGATCGATCGTCATTCTCCATTCTCGTTTTTTGATTTTATACCCACCTAGGAGCATGGAGAATGGCGGTCGGTTTGCATTATTATAGGGGGCGTGCTTGTATCAAAACCATGACTTACAACTATAATATATGTTCAGATTTTCTCAGACACATACAAAGTTGTTGGTGTTCTTTAATCACATATATGCATGTCATCATACGAGTCATTAGTAACTTTGCTTCTTATTCGAATCTCCCATATGCTGTGCTTTTAATGACCTATGACTCTTCTTATTTAGTTCTCATTCACGAACATACAAACTCTAATACTGAAAAATGTCTTAGCATCAAACCATTATTCTTAATATTAGAACAGCTACATTATTTCCCAATTGTACGTTCCTTATTTTACTTGCTAATGATATTCATCTTAACCCTGGACCTATTGAAGATAACGGTTGCTTTTCTATAATACATCAGAATATAAGAAGTATTCGCAACAAATTAGACTTTATTAAGGATAATTTCATTGATAACTTCGATGTTATATGTTGTACAGAAACACATCTCTCTCAAGATATCCCCGACTCGAAACTTAAGCTTGTAGGACTTAAAGACATGTTTCGCAAAGATGTATCTGCTCACTCTGGGGGTATTGTCATATACTCTAATTCTAGCTTGCAACCAACGCGCCTAATTGACCTCGAAACAATTCTACCAGAATCACTGTGCATAAAAGTAAAAGATCATAATACAAGTTTTATCATAACTACTGTGCATAGGCCACCTAATTCCCCATTGGAGTGTTGGCAAAGATGTGATTTATTTATTGAGCAAGCATTAGAAGCCTCAAAAACAATGTTATATTACTTAGAGATATAAATGAAGACCAGCTAAACGTATTAAATCGAAAGTTTCGTGACATACTAATTGTTAATAATATGACAAATGTAATAACAGAACCTACTCGAGTTATACAAAACACAAGTACCTTAATTGATATTATAGCTTTGACAAACTCAATAACATCTCTGAATTCTGGTATTCACCAAACTCCTCAAGATATCAGTGACCATTTCGGTACATATGTACATATCAAAAGCAGTTTCCATCCAAGAACTAATTATACTCGAAAAGTGTGGAACTACAAGCAAGCTGACCTTCATAAATTGAACACATCTATAACAACTACTGATTGGTCAACCTTAAATTATGAATCAATAGATGAAGCAACAACATTTTTCGAAAATACTTTTTTAGGTTTAGTAAAAACTTGTATCACAAGCAAAGATGTCCAGATCCGTCCAAATGATAAACCTTGGTACAATTCGTTAATTCGAAAAACATCTCGAACACGCGATAGGTTAAAAGGAATTGCTATTCACTCCGGTAAACTCTCAGATTGGCAAAGTTATAAAACATTCAGAAATCGTGTTAATAATATGAAAAAACATTTACGGGAATAATTTTATAATACCCTTGAATTCTCTCTGAATGACTTAAGTAATAACAACCCCAGACAATATTGGAAACTAGTTAAAATGCTAGTCAAAGAAAATTCAAACGCTGATGAACTTATACCACCTTTGGAAAATTCAAACCACGACATGACTATTTCTGACGCTGACATAGCGACAACATTGAATAACTACTTTGTATCGATATCGACTGTAGATGATTCTAACTCTATCTTACCGTACTTTAACATGAAACCTAACTCAACTATCTCTCACTTTACTATTTCCGAACAAGATGTCATTGATGTTATAGATAACTTAACTTTAAATAAAGCATTTGGCCCAGACGAAATAAGTCATAAAATGTTAAAAGGATGTTTTAAATCCATGGCCAAACCATTGTGTACATTATTTAATAAATCACTTAACTCAAATAGATATCCATCTTCTTGGAAGTCTGCAAATGTTATGCCACTCTTTAAAAAAGGTGATACGTCCCTACCTTCCAACTACAGACCGATCTCACTAATAAGCTGTGTTGGCAAAGTTATGGAAAGAGTGATGTTTAAGTATTTATATAACCACTTCAATGCAAACAATCTCATTTTCAAAAACCAGTCGGGATTCCTCCCCGGTCACTCCACAGTACTGACAGTACTAACTTATGGATATTGATAACCAAATAATTAAATCTGTTGATGAGAAAAAGGCAACATGCATGTTTTTGTGACATTTCAAAAGCATTTGACCGTGTATGGCATAAAGGACTTATATTCAAGTTAAAACATTACGGTGTTTCTGAAAATCGTATTAACTGGATTACAGACTATCTTGACAGACGAACGCAAAGGGTATGTGTTGGTCAATCTTTCTCTAAAACTAGGTCAATTACTGCAGGAGTACCTCAAGGGTCAGTACTAGGTCCACTTATATTTCTTGTATACGTAAATGATATCGCAGACTCATTGGTCAGCACTACTAGACTCTTTGCCGATGACAGTTCACTTTCTGTATCTTCATCAGACTCCACTCATATAGAAATCGTCTTAAATTCAGATTTAGAAGAAATATCCAACTGGGCAAAACAATGGCTTGTAAAATGTAATCCTTCCAAAGCAGAGGCAATGTTTTTCTCATTAAGAAACATAACTCAACCGTCCCTTTATTTTGTTAACACTTTACTTAACTTTGTTGATGATCATAAACACTTAGGTCGTACCTTAAGTTACGATGGGTCATGGCATACACATATAAACAATATAACTACTTCAGCTTCTAAAGTACTTGGTTCTATGAGAATGCTAAAATACAAACTAAAGCGCAAGACTTTAAACAATATATATATAGCTTATCGTAGACCCTTACTGGAATATGCGTCTGCTGTCTGGGATAGCTGTACCCAATATGAAAACATTAGTTTAGAAAGGATTCAATATGAAGCTGCTCGTATAGTCACAGGCTTGACATGCTCCGTATCTATTCAAAACCTACTTACACAAATCGGCTGGGTTTCCCTTGCAGACCGAATATATATCCAAAAACTCCCACTGGTTCATAAGGAGAAACACTGACTTCTTCCGAGTTATCTCAGCGATCTAGTTCCCCCTTTGGTTGGGGCCTCCAATGATTATGAACTTAGGAACAATACCAACTTTGTTACCATGTCCAGACGACTGGAAATATATTCAAAGTCAGTTATACCTGATTCTATAAGTTTATGGAATACACTCGACCTATCAACACGCAACGTAAATACACTGACAACCTTTAAAAACAAGCTAAAAAAGAAATGTAAATCTCCCATAGTCCCATCGTTCTACTTAACTGGTGAACGGTTTTACTCAGTAATACAAACTCGAATTAGAAATCGCTGTAGCAACTTAAATATTAATTCTTTTCTTCAACCATTTACGAGACTATCCCGAATGCTCATGTCAACATGGCATTGAAAATGCAGAACATTTCTTCTTAAAATGCAGTCACTATACTAATACACGGCACTTGTTATTTGCCAATACTCGTAGGTTCCATCCTCTAAGTACTCATAAACTACTTCATGGAATCGAATCGCTATCCGAATGATGATAATAAAACATTATTTCTAGAAGTACAATCATACATTAAAAACACACATCGCTTCTCATAATGTACAATACGCCCACCTATATAATTATCACATATTGTACAATAAAATACTTATCGAGAGAGGCTCATGTACATCATTATCTTGGTTTGGGGGATGAAGTCTCAAGTTATTTTTTTTTTTTTGGGGGTTTCAATTTTTTTTTCATACCAGGATTTTTATTAACCATTATCTTGTAATTATTTTCAAAAAAAACCCAGTCATTTAGTTTAATCAAACATTATTCTGACATTAGGGACGGGCCGTTTAACTAATGTTGGAAACACTTGTGGTCCAACCCTTTTGTTTTTATCATGCTTTGTACTTGTTATTACTTAATGTTGTATTACGTATTGCTGCTACTGTACATGTATGATAAATTCAATAAAATATGATTAAACATATGAATAAATTAATACAAACACACTTTCAGGTAGTGAGTTTGCTTGCACAGCAAACACTTTATTACACAGTTAGGTAGTGAGATTGCTTGCACAGCAAACACTTTATTACACAGTCAGGTAGTGAGTTTGCTTGCACAGCAAACACTTTATTACACAGTCAGGTAGTGAGTTTGCTTGCACAGCAAACACTTTATTACACAGTCAGGTAGTGAGTTTGCTTGCACAGCAAACACTTTATTACACAGTCAGGTAGTGAGATTGCTTGCAGCAAACAATTTATTACATACAGTCAGGTAGTGAGTTTGCTTGCACATCAAACAAGTTATTACACACAGTCAGGTAGTGAGTTTGCTTGCACATCAAACAAGTTATTACACACAGTCAGGTAGTGAGTTTGCTTGCACAGCAAACCTTTGCACACAAGAGTCACAAAGTGAGATGGCTTGCACAAAAAGAGACTTGTTACACACCTACCTGTAGCGAGATTGCTTGCACATGATCACAATTTTTAAAACACACACAGCGACAAGTACTGAGTTAGCGTAGGAATAAATTAAAACAAACACACTTTTAAGTAGTGAGTTTGCATAATAATGTTCATCAGTGTACATTTATAAAAGTAATCCATTCAGTGGTGCAAAGTTAAACATGTATTTTGAAAATTAAGCAGCTTTCTCATACCATGCGGTGCGGAAACAATTTCTTCCATCTCTTCTTCATCTGTATTGTCCAACTCTTCTTCACTCGCAGCTGATTCCTCCTCCATAGTTTCTGAAATGTATCCAGATATTACTTTTTTATGTTTGCATTATGTTGTGACAAGGTAATGTGGACATTTTATATAAACATAATTTAATATAAACATGTCGATTAGCGCAACAGAGGGTATATAAACAAATTCAATAATATTATCAGAATTTTGTTAAATTCATGGTTTTCATAAATAAATCATGATAAAATACCACTATTGCACATATAGTGAGAGTCACTATAAGAATAATTGCTCGTTTAATTCTAGAATTTAGCCACTTTGCATGGTGATAGTATGATGACATGCCACTATCTTTCCAATGAGATCCTAGACTCTGGGTCAAGGGGTCCCCCAAAATCCAAGATGGCCGCCAAGATGGCCGGCATTTATAGATATATATATAAATAGTTGTATTTCTTATTTATTAGCACATAAACAAATACAAATAATAGCATTCTGTTCTGAAAGGAAATGTTCAACAATTGAAATCCGTCAATGATGATCTAATGTCAAGGTCAGTGTCATTTTCAAGGTCACATGATCAAAATTTGAAGACATTTATTTTAACATGTATAATTATGAAATGTGTTGGATTATTTATACTAAATATTATACTGATGTGCACATCAACTTACAGCACAATTGATCTTCTTTCAAATAAGAGTACTGGTATCACATAATATATTGCCATGGTAATAAATGGTGGTTCATAAGATGGACGTTTCGTTAACATGTGTGGTGAAAGTAGTCTAAACAGTAACTGTACTTCTATTAACATATTTTCTTTTTAATATATACATTATATCGCTTTATATAATTATACTATATTTTATTATTTAAGGTTTCACCATAATGGCGATTAATAACCAAGATGACCGCCAATATGGCCGCCAAATTGCACTTACAATGTGTGTAATAAAAATACAACACTGAACTGAATATGAATGGTACTACGTACCTACGGGTCATCTATTAACCAGATAATGCCATTCAGATATCGTATTTAACACTGTTCCTGTCCAGGAAGCACTGTGGTATAATGTTAAATAAATCACTGGCCTCATTCGAATCCTGGCGGAAGCAGAATTGCGTATCGGTTTCAACAATAACGCAATCCAGCATGAGTATAGATTGGGAACCTGAGGAAACAGACATTGAGCGTAGATCAGGTGGCGTAGATTCTTAATTGTGAAACCTTGTTTTACAATTCAATAGCAATCAGTGATACAATTGTACTTAAAGCCTATCACAGTGTCCATTGCATTTACACCAAGCGGTGCATGGAAACTCAGCCTTCACACATTTACATCGACCACGACAACCCTTATCCTTGTCCCAGCCACACTTCAATAAGTCCATGCAGGAATTGGATGCTGGTAACAACATTGTCCACAGTGGTTTCCATGGTGAGTGTAGGTCGGCTTCCTTTGTCCATCCATGTTCTGCTGGAGATGTTAGTGTTGGCGATGGACATAGTGCTTGACCCCAGCAGTAGTCTGTCTGGTAGGCTGCACGCTGTGTGTGCTGGTGAAGAGCAGCCGATGTTGGTGGTATAGCATCTATAGCACTGCCTTTCTGTGTGAATAGATCCTGACGGACATTCACATTGACTTGACATGTCAGGCATCAACACAACAAACCTTTCAACAACAGGGATACAGTCATTGATCTGCTGTTCACTTGATGTGTTGCCCAATGTTGTAAATGCCTGAACTGCCAGAGGAAATGATAACAAAGTGTTTCAAGCTGTTTGCTTTCCTTGTCCCAGAAATCCTTACTCCTGGTCGCAGCCCGTAAATATATGGAATCCCGGCAATGCCCTTACCATATCTTCGCTCATAATTGTGACCATTGGAAGGTGTCCCAGTTAGATAGAATTGTCGTATCAGGCAACACCCTTTTATCCAGGGATCGCAGGTTCGATCCCCCGTCTGACCCTAATAAAATTAACAGTTTTTCAGATGAGACGTTAAACCGAGGTCTCGTGTCGGTGCTTTACACCGTGCACGTAAAAGAACCAGAGGAGATTCTGGAATGGGTCTCTGTCTGTATCATGCACTATCCTCCAAAGTCTAAAATAACTAATCTCTTCAGGAGGCGTCGCTCATATGGGCAACCGGTAGCGACGATAAATAAACGTAAATCACACACACTTGTAGCAGATGACAATCAATAATGTCTCTTTCGTATTTGTAGCTGAAACTTAATCTGATTCTGAATGATAAATATTAAACGGTACATGTAAACTTATTGCAATTTTCCCTCGAGACAACCCTGCCATTTTTTGAATCTGCAAAGAGGATATACATAATTACATTATATACGGTAGATGCAAATAGTTTAATAAATCAGATAGATGGCACAGACCGTGCAACATACTTATCTCCACATATGATACCGAGATACATGTACATACATGTAGTCAATATCCTGCTTATCTAAACAAAGTATTCATCATGTTTGTGACAGTTTCTGAATGGCATTCTCAAGTCTCAAGAAACTTTGCTCTAAACTGTTTGAAATATTTTTGAAAATGGGGATTTAGAGCCTAGACTATTTTAATAGACCAGATGGCTCCTGAGAGACCATAAGGGTTCTTAAACATACATGTATCCTATACAGTATCATGGTCCATAGTGGAAGAAAGCGTACTTAAAAGAGTCAGTATACATGTACATGTAGCACTGAAATATTATGTACTGAAACTGATGGTTAGAGGAAGATATTGTTCTGATATTGTTAATAGTGGAGATATTTTTCGTTATCGTAACCGATAGACATATTGTGATATAATCAACAAACCATTGATTTCTGTTCGATCCTCATTTAAATAATATATTATAATTGTAAAGATAACAATAAATAATGAAGATCGGGCAGAAATCAGAGTGTTGATCACGAAATAGGAAAATGCCTAGGCTATTTAGTGTTTGCCCTACTTTTTAATCCAATCGTATGCTCGGGTTTTTTAAATTTCGAATTGACTTATCTATGAAGAAATAGTATTTCAGTTACTTAATAATTAAGACATCAGTGTAAGTGCGCATGTGCCAAATAAACCAGCCTCCTCTCATTAATATGCACATTTCTTTGCGCATGCGACAGACTCTACCGTTGTAAACTATACATGTAGGCGTGGTTTGTGGATAGTTTAGCCGGGCAAAACACTAACTATTTTAGAGGCTTTTCCTTGAAATCTTAACAATTAAGAATCCCTACGCTCCGCTTTAGGGATTCTTAATTGTTAAGAGTTCGCGTAATAGCCTCACACCACACACTTCCTCCATACTACCTACCGTTTGGTGACGGGGGAAATTATTAAGCCATGAAGGCTTGGTGCCGCCCTCGTTGTCTCATCATTGAGGCTTTCCGGTATAATTATACATACATTGGTGTAATGGTACTTTAGTATACCTCACTGGTAATGAACTGCACATGTGCCCAAATCTTGTCTAGATCAGTTTCAAATTGTATCACATGCTTAGCACTTGTTACATAGCCTTGTTACTCACTCAATGCGTAAAGGAGTTCAATTTAACAGTTTTATTAGCACATGGTTTGTGGAGCTTCAACGAATTTCCCCTCCCCTGTGAACAATCTCTATCAATCTTGAAGAGCTGCATCAGACCCCAATTCGCATCCTCAATACTGGGCTAACTCTACAGCGACATGGTTAGAGTGTCGGACTACAGACCGTAGCGTCCTGGGTTCAATCCCCACACCTTATTTTATTTATTCTTTTCCGATTTATAATGACCAAATACTTTACCATTTTTACAAATCCAACTCACTATCTACAAAAAGGTAGTGACTTGCCAAAATGTAGTGAGTTGTTTGGTGTGCGACAACATTATAGTAGTGGGTTTACTGTCTGGGTAAGCGCGAACACACACACACCTGAGAGAACATAATGAGTTTTTAAACGTACAGTATCAAGGTCAAGAGTGTTCCATAGTGGAATGACTATCAGGAAGAAAGTACTTAAAATAATCACTATAGCACTGAGATATTTGGTAGTGAAATGGATGGTTAGAGGAAGATCTTGTTCTCATAATTATGTTTAAGACAGTGGAGATATTCTTCTTTGTGTACGAACACCCACATGCATATTGTGATACGATCAACAAACCGTCGGTTTCTGTTCGATCTTCATTTAATATATTACAACTGTAAAGATAACTAGAATGGTCACCCAAACAACAGAAGTTCAGACATATCAAAATATTCGGACATGGGCAAACATATGTATACGTTAATTGTATGTATGTTATTTATGCTTGGATACCTATATGTGTACTAGAACCCTCGCCCCCACAAAAACTAGTCCCCCAGACGCTGTGTAGAGTGATAAATTGGCTCAAAGATTTCAAGCCACAGCTAGCCCTGAAAGGGGAGTGAAAGCGTGTCTGGGCTCAGGAATGAGCCGGGCTGTATTTTCAGAACACACCTTATCCAGCGATCACTCCCAAAAAGAAATAAAACGGGGAAGAATGTAGTGATTAGGGCATACATTTCTAGAGTGTCAGGCTACAGATCTTAGGTCCTGGGTCAATCCCCACTCTCTAGAGATATGGATAGAGTGTCAGGCTACAGATCTTAGGTCCTGGGTCAATCCCCACTCTCTAGAGATATGGATAGAGTGTCAGGCTACAGATCTTAGGTCCTGGGTCAATCCCCACTCTCTAGAGATATGGATAGAGTGTCAGGCTACAGATATTAGGTCCTGGGTCAATCCCCACTCTCTAGAGATATGGATAGAGTGTCAGGCTACAGATCTTAGGTCCTGGGTCAATCCCCACTCTCTAGAGATATGGATAGAGTGTCAGGCTACAGATCTTAGGTCCTGGGTCAATCCCCCACTCTCTAAAGATATGGATAGAGTGTCAGGCTACAGATCTTAGGTCCTGGGTCAATCCCCACTCGGATCAATCTACATGATACTCCGACTACTCCCAACACTCAATTCTGAGTATGACTGGGACGTCCCTTATTTTGGGACACACACAATCCCCATGTAACCATGGATTTTTTAATACCGGTATGTCATGTCACTTCATTCTCAAGAATACGTTTGTTTTCTTCAATGTTGGAAACCAAATAGTGTCACTATAAGGGTTACACACGTTATACCGGAATCGACCTAAATACCAGAATCGACATGTATATACCGGAATCGACCTAAATACCAGAATCAACATGTATATACTGGAATCGACCTAAATACCAGAATCGACATGTATATACCGGAATCGACCTACATACCAGAATCGACATGTATATACCGGAATCGACCTAAATACCAGAATCAACATGTATATACCGGAATAGACCTAAATACCAGAATCAACATGTATATACCGGAATAGACCTAAATACCAGAATCAACATGTATATACCGGAATCGACTATGATGTCGGCGTTTTGTGTAGTTTATGACCACGGGACTAGCATTGATCCGCTACATGAACATACATACTAAATACTTCATTTATATACAGAAATGACAGTTGTTGATTCAGAGCTACAGATAAAATTTAAATGCAAAGGGTATTTACCCTCTACTTTTTTTTCCAATGCTGAAAATATAAATTCAATGATTATTTTAACCCCCCTGGTTTTTTTTTCAATGCCGATTTGCTACCACTTACCTTCATAAACAATTTTGTGTCACTATCACTAACATGCTCACATTGGTCTACCTCTAAATAACAAGTCATGTGTACACTCGCAGCTTTCAATTTAGATTGCTCTGCCTTTTTATGCTCGGTTGATTGATAGTGACGTTGAATACTATTCTTTTGAAAATTGTTAGAGCCAACATCAGCCCAAATACATTTTGCTCAGTACAAATCGTACATTTTAAGTGACTGTCCTTACCATCGCCTTCAATAATAAGCCACGGATACGTGTTTTTCCATGACTGGATCGTTTTGACAGAAACGGAATCACCGGAATATGTTTTAACTGACTTTTCAGACTCTAGTACGCTAATTTGAATTATTTCGTCTAATATCGACGATGCAATAGAACTAGCTTTCGCCGTTTCTTTGGATTTGAAAAATTTCAGAACACTCGGTGTCGATGTTTCCGTGTGTTTTCGTTTAAAACAGCCATGCTGTGACAAATTAGATGCCATTGTTGTTGTTGTTGTATAAACAAGCACCTGTTCCGAACCAGACACGATTAAAACTGACACGTCCGCGATCGAATCGACCCAAGCTGTATTGACTATGGAAATCGGGTTGTTTCAACTGGGTCCGTATCGCATAAATGG
This sequence comes from Archivesica marissinica, assembly GCA_014843695.1. Classification (NCBI taxonomy): domain Eukaryota; kingdom Metazoa; phylum Mollusca; class Bivalvia; order Venerida; family Vesicomyidae; genus Archivesica; species Archivesica marissinica. The sequence continues at coordinate 3,481,602 of CM026402.1, read as the reverse complement.
CGCTTAAACAACACAGACGGGCATACTCCATTATAATTGTGTTGTATCCGATTCGGTGTTGGGAACTGCGCATAATACGCTCGGTAATGATTGTTAATGTGTATTTGGTGTTGGGAACTGCGCATAATACGCTCGGTAATGATTGTTAATGTGTATTCGGTGTTGGGAACTGCGCATAATACGCTCGGTAATGATTGTTAATGTGTATTTGGTGTTGGGAACTGCGCATAATACGCTCGGTAATGATTGTTAATGTGTATTCGGTGTTGGGAACTGCGCATAATACGCTCGGTAATGATTGTTAATGTGTATTTGGTGTTGGGAACTGCGCATAATACGCTCGGTAATGATTGTTAATGTGTATTCGGTGTTGGGAACTGCGCATAATACGCTCGGTAATGATTGTTAATGTGTATTTGGTGTTGGGAACTGCGCATAATACGCTCGGTAATGATTGTTAATGTGTATTCGGTGTTGGGAACTGCGCATAATACGCTCGGTAATGATTGTTAATGTGTATTTGGTGTTGGGAACTGCGCATAATACGCTCGGTAATGATTGTTAATGTGTATTCGGTGTTGGGAACTGCGCATAATACGCTCGGTAATGATTGTTAATGTGTATTTGGTGTTGGGAACTGCGCATAATACGCTCGGTAATGATTGTTAATGTGTATTCGGTGTTGGGAACTGCGCATAATACGCTCGGTAATGATTGTTAATGTGTATTTGGTGTTGGGAACTGCGCATAATACGCTCGGTAATGATTGTTAATGTGTATTCGGTGTTGGGAACTGCGCATAATACGCTCGGTAATGATTGTTAATGTGTATTTGGTGTTGGGAACTGCGCATAATACGCTCGGTAATGATTGTTAATGTGTATTCGGTGTTGGGAACTGCGCATAATACGCTCGGTAATGATTGTTAATGTGTATTTGGTGTTGGGAACTGCGCATAATACGCTCGGTAATGATTGTTAATGTGTATTCGGTGTTGGGAACTGCGCATAATACGCTCGGTAATGAGTGTTAATGTGTATTTGGTGTTGGGAACTGCGCATAATACGCTCGGTAATGAGTGTTAATGTGTATTCGGTGTTGGGAACTGCGCATAATACGCTCGGTAATGATTGTTAATGTGTATTCGGTGTTGGGAACTGCGCATAATACGCTCGGTAATGAGTGTTAATGTGTATTCGGTGTTGGGAACTGCGCATAATACGCTCGGTAATGAGTGTTAATGTGTATTCGGTGTTGGGAACTGCGCATAATACGCTCGGTAATGATTGTTAATGTGTATTCGGTGTTGGGAACTGCGCATAATACGCTCGGTAATGAGTGTTAATGTGTATTCGGTGTTGGGAACTGCGCATAATACGCTCGGTAATGAGTGTTAATGTGTATTCGGTGTTGGGAACTGCGCATAATACGCTCGGTAATGATGTTAATGTGTATTCGGTGTTGGGAACTGCGCATAATACGCTCGGTAATGAGAGTTAATGTGTATTCGGTGTTGGGAACTGCGCATAATACGCTCGGTAATGAGTGTTAATGTGTATTTGGTGTTGGGAACTGCGCATAATACGCTCGGTAATGAGTGTTAATGTGTATTCGGTGTTGGGAACTGCGCATAATACGCTCGGTAATGAGTGTTAATGTGTATTTGGTGTTGGGAACTGCGCATAATACGCTCGGTAATGATTGTTAATGTGTATTCGGTGTTGGGAACTGCGCATAATACGCTCGGTAATGAGTGTTAATGTGTATTCGGTGTTGGGAACTGCGCATAATACGCTCGGTAATGAGTGTTAATGTGTATTCGGTGTTGGGAACTGCGCATAATACGCTCGGTAATGAGTGTTAATGTGTATTTGGTGTTGGGAACTGCGCATAATACGCTCGGTAATGAGTGTTAATGTGTATTCGGTGTTGGGAACTGCGCATAATACGCTCGGTAATGATTGTTAATGTGTATTCGGTGTTGGGAACTGCGCATAATACGCTCGGTAATGATTGTTAATGTGTATTCGGTGTTGGGAACTGCGCATAATACGCTCGGTATGAGTGTTAATGTGTATTCGGTGTTGGGAACTGCGCATAATACGCTCGGTAATGATTGTTAATGTGTATTCGGTGTTGGGAACTGCGCATAATACGCTCGGTAATGATTGTTAATGTGTATTCGGTGTTGGGAACTGCGCATAATACGCTCGGTAATGAGTGTTAATGTGTATTTGGTGTTGGGAACTGCGCATAATACGCTCGGTAATGATTGTTAATGTGTATTCGGTGTTGGGAACTGCGCATAATACGCTCGGTAATGATTGTTAATGTGTATTCGGTGTTGGGAACTGCGCATAATACGCTCGGTAATGATTGTTAATGTGTATTTGGTGTTGGGAACTGCGCATAATACGCTCGGTAATGAGTGTTAATGTGTATTCGGTGTTGGGAACTGCGCATAATACGCTCGGTAATGATTGTTAATGTGTATTCGGTGTTGGGAACTGCGCATAATACGCTCGGTAATGATTGTTAATGTGTATTTGGTGTTGGGAACTGCGCATAATACGCTCGGTAATGATTGTTAATGTGTATTCGTGTTGGGTGGTTGTGTTGTTGTTTGTGTTTGGTGTTGGGTGGTTGTGGTTGGTGTTTGTGTTTGGTGTTGGGTGGTTGTGGTTGGTGTTTGTGTTTTGGTGTTGGGAACTGCGCATAATACGCTCGGTAATGATTGTTAAGTGTATTCGGTGTTGGGAACTGCGCATAATACGCTCGGTAATGATTGTTAATGTGATTCGGTGTTGGGAACTGCGCATAATACGCTCGGTAATGATTGTTAATGTGTATTCGTGTTGGGAACTGCGCATAATACGCTCGGTAATGATTGTTAATGTGTATTCGGTGTGGGAACTGCGCATAATACGCTCGTCGTAATGACGTGTTAATGTGTATTCGGTGTTGGGAACTGCGCATAATACGCTCGGTAATGAGTGTTAATGTGTATTTGGTGTTGGGAACTGCGCATAATACTCGCTCGTAATGATTGTTAATGTGTATTCGGTGTTGGAACTGCGCATAATACGCTCGGTAATGATTGTTAATGTGTATTCGGTGTTGGGAACTGCGCATAATACGCTCGGTAATGATTGTTAATGTTATTCGGTGTTGGGAACTGCGCATAATACGCTCGGTAATGAGTGTTAATGTGTATTCGGTGTTGGGAACTGCGCATAATACGCTCGGTAATGAGTGTTAATGTGTATTCGGTGTTGGGAACTGCGCGCATAATACGCTCGGTAATGAGTGTTAATGTGTATTTGGTGTTGGGAACTGCGCATAATACGCTCGGTAATGAGTGTTAATGTGTATTCGGTGTTGGGAACTGCGCATAATACGCTCGGTAATGAGTGTTAATGTGTATTCGGTGTTGGGAACTGCGCATAATACGCTCGGTAATGAGTGTTAATGTGTATTCGGTGTTGGGAACTGCGCATAATACGCTCGGTAATGAGTGTTAATGTGTATTCGGTGTTGGGAACTGCGCATAATACGCTCGGTAATGAGTGTTAATGTGTATTCGGTGTTGGGAACTGCGCATAATACGCTCGGTAATGATTGTTAATGTGTATTTGGTGTTGGGAACTGCGCATAATACGCTCGGTAATGATTGTTAATGTGTATTCGGTGTTGGGAACTGCGCATAATACGCTCGGTAATGATTGTTAATGTGTATTCGGTGTTGGGAACTGCGCATAATACGCTCGGTAATGAGTGTTAATGTGTATTCGGTGTTGGGAACTGCGCATAATACGCTCGGTAATGAGTGTTAATGTGTATTCGGTGTTGGGAACTGCGCATAATACGCTCGGTAATGAGTGTTAATGTGTATTCGGTGTTGGGAACTGCGCATAATACGCTCGGTAATGAGTGTTAATGTGTATTCGGTGTTGGGAACTGCGCATAATACGCTCGGTAATGATTGTTAATGTGTATTCGGTGTTGGGAACTGCGCATAATACGCTCGGTAATGATTGTTAATGTGTATTCGGTGTTGGGAACTGCGCATAATACGCTCGGTAATGAGTGTTAATGTGTATTCGGTGTTGGGAACTGCGCATAATACGCTCGGTAATGAGTGTTAATGTGTATTCGGTGTTGGGAACTGCGCATAATACGCTCGGTAATGATTGTTAATGTGTATTTGGTGTTGGGAACTGCGCATAATACGCTCGGTAATGATTGTTAATGTGTATTTGGTGTTGGGAACTGCGCATAATACGCTCGGTAATGATTGTTAATGTGTATTCGGTGTTGGGAACTGCGCATAATACGCTCGGTAATGATTGTTAATGTGTATTTGGTGTTGGGAACTGCGCATAATACGCTCGGTAATGAGTGTTAATGTGTATTTGGTGTTGGGAACTGCGCATAATACGCTCGGTAATGAGTGTTAATGTGTATTTGGTGTTGGGAACTGCGCATAATACGCTCGGTAATGAGTGTTAATGTGTATTCGGTGTTGGGAACTGCGCATAATACGCTCGGTAATGATTGTTAATGTGTATTCGGTGTTGGGAACTGCTGGCATAATACGCTCGGTAATGAGTGTTAATGTGTATTCGGTGTTGGGAACTGCGCATAATACGCTCGGTAATGAGTGTTAATGTGTATTCGGTGTTGGGAACTGCGCATAATACGCTCGGTAATGATTGTTATGTGTATTCGGTGTTGGGAACTGCGCATAATACGCTCGGTAATGAGTGTTAATGTGTATTCGGTGTTGGGAACTGCGCATAATACGCTCGGTAATGAGTGTTAATGTGTATTCGGTGTTGGGAACTGCGCATAATACGCTCGGTAATGATTGTTAATGTGTATTCGGTGTTGGGAACTGCGCATAATACGCTCGGTAATGAGAGTTAATGTGTATTCGGTGTTGGGAACTGCGCATAATACGCTCGGTAATGAGTGTTAATGTGTATTTGGTGTTGGGAACTGCGCATAATACGCTCGGTAATGATTGTTAATGTGTATTCGGTGTTGGGAACTGCGCATAATACGCTCGGTAATGAGTGTTAATGTGTATTTGGTGTTGGGAACTGCGCATAATACGCTCGGTAATGATTGTTAATGTGTATTCGGTGTTGGGAACTGCGCATAATACGCTCGGTAATGAGTGTTAATGTGTATTCGGTGTTGGGAACTGCGCATAATACGCTCGGTAATGAGTGTTAATGTGTATTCGGTGTTGGGAACTGCGCATAATACGCTCGGTAATGAGTGTTAATGTGTATTTGGTGTTGGGAACTGCGCATAATACGCTCGGTAATGAGTGTTAATGTGTATTCGGTGTTGGGAACTGCGCATAATACGCTCGGTAATGATTGTTAATGTGTATTCGGTGTTGGGAACTGCGCATAATACGCTCGGTAATGATTGTTAATGTGTATTCGGTGTTGGGAACTGCGCATAATACGCTCGGTAATGAGTGTTAATGTGTATTCGGTGTTGGGAACTGCGCATAATACGCTCGGTAATGATTGTTAATGTGTATTCGGTGTTGGGAACTGCGCATAATACGCTCGGTAATGATTGTTAATGTGTATTCGGTGTTGGGAACTGCGCATAATACGCTCGGTAATGAGTGTTAATGTGTATTTGGTGTTGGGAACTGCGCATAATACGCTCGTAATGATTGTTAATGTGTATTCGGTGTTGGGAACTGCGCATAATACGCTCGGTAATGAGTGTTAATGTGTATTCGGTGTTGGGAACTGCGCATACGCTCGGTAATGATTGTTAATGTGTATTTGGTGTTGGGAATGCGCATAATACGCTCGGTAATGAGTGTTAATGTGTATTCGGTGTTGGGAACTGCGCATAATACGCTCGGTAATGAGTGTTAATGTGTATTCGGTGTTGGGAACTGCGCATAATACGCTCGGTAATGATTGTTAATGTGTATTTGGTGTTGGGAACTGCGCATAATACGCTCGGTAATGATTGTTAATGTGTATTTGGTGTTGGGAACTGCGCATAATACGCTCGGTAATGATTGTTAATGTGTATTTGGTGTTGGGAACTGCGCATAATACGCTCGGTAATGATTGTTAATGTGTATTTGGTGTTGGGAACTGCGCATAATACGCTCGGTAATGATTGTTAATGTGTATTTGGTGTTGGGAACTGCGCATAATACGCTCGGTAATGATTGTTAATGTGTATTTGGTGTTGGGAACTGCGCATAATACGCTCGGTAATGATTGTTAATGTGTATTTGGTGTTGGGAACTGCGCATAATACGCTCGGTAATGATTGTTAATGTGTATTTGGTGTTGGGAACTGCGCATAATACGCTCGGTAATGATGTTAATGTGTATTCGGTGTTGGGAACTGCGCATAATACGCTCGGTAATGATTGTTAATGTGTATTTGGTGTTGGGAACTGCGCATAATACGCTCGGTAATGATTGTTAATGTGTATTTGTGATTTTGAAAGCGTTGTTTTACACCCGGTTTTTAATTTTAATACCATTTTTTATAAATACAATGCGTGAAAACGCAAATACACATCCTATCTGTAGCTCTGTTAAGTGATTACTATCAGTTATTAATTTGACCAGTTCATTGTATAATAACAAGCTGTTGACAACGGCAATTATTGCAAGTAACTCGTGTCAGGCAATTTCCGATAATTAATGACGTCCTGGTAAGCAAAATATCACTCACCAAACATTCATAACTTAATCTGATCATCATTTTCTCTAAAACGCGAGTGAACTTGTTTTAAATATTTTGTGATAAATAATTAAATTAGTGTACAACCGGCAACTTTATTGGCAATAAAAAAATTAATATTTAACGACTGTTCTGGCAGCATTAAGAATGGGCATCACATATTTTGCTTTTAACGGTTAAAACATAATATCTTAGCGGTTTGACGCGCAAAATGTCTACGTCACTGCGAGAGGTTCGACATAAAAGGTAGATAGATAATATTCTGTCCATTACATGAAAAGTTTAGTTTAATAATATTTTATTGCTTTTTATATACAATACAAATATAAACATGATAACTGTATGAACAGAATGATATATATCTATAATAATGCTATGTTTAAGAAATAATTCGGTTATTCTGCGATATACCACGGTTGATACTTATTATTTCTATTCTAACACGACTTACTTCTAATAATTTTAAAGGAGTATTTTCGTCAAACGCCGCTGCATTTGGCTTTCGAAATTTCCTCCCGCGTAAGGGGTGATGACGTTATTTTTTATGGAAAATATCAATCTAGTGCATAAATGAACAAAAGTTGTAACTGATCAATAATGTTATTTATTTTGTCAAATAAAACTGTACAGAATAGTAACTGAAACGTTACTTAGCAGAAAAACAAGATGGACAAGAGATTATCTGATTCTAAAAATAGCTCACTTCCGTGGTATATTGCAGAATAACCCGAGATTGATTTTACTCTACACGTATGTATGTTATTAGCTGGATCGTGTTAGAATTATAAATAATTAAATAATAATATAACTTATAATTGAACACTGTGAGATATGAAGAGACGTCAGATCAATCCTATTATACTGCAGGGCTCTCTCCAGGCCACTAAGGTGTACCAGTGCCGAGATGCCTTAATCCTGAAATAACCACTACCATGATCTATTAATACTGGAATAAACCAGTACCGTGATCTATTAATACTGGAATAACCAGTACCATGATCTATTAATACTGGAATAACCAGTACCGTGATCTATTAATACTGGAATAACCAGTACCGTGATCTATTAATACTGGAATAACCAGTACCGTGATCTATTAATACTGGAATAACCAGTACCGTGATCTATTAATACTGAAATAACCAGTACCGTGATCTATTAATACTGGAATAACCAGTACCATGATCTATTAATACTGGAATAACCAGTACCGTGATCTATTAATACTGGAATAACCAGTACCGTGATCTATTAATACTGGAATAACCAGTACCGTGATCTATTAATACTGGAATAACCAGTACCGTGATCTATTAATACTAGAATAACCAGTACCGTGATCTATTAATACTGGAATAACCAGTACCATGATCTATTAATACTGGAATAACCAGTACCGTGATCTATTAATACTGGAATAACCAGTAGCGTGATCTATTAATACTGAAATAACCAGTACCATGATCTATTAATACTAGAATAACCAGTACCATGATCTATTAATACTAGAATAACCAGTACCATGATCTATTAATACTGGAATAACCAGTACCGTGATCTATTAATACTGGAATAACCAGTACCGTGATCTATTAATACTAGAATAACCAGTACCATGATCTATTAATACTAGAATAACCAGTACCATGATCTATTAATACTGGAATAACCAGTACCGTGATCTATTAATACTAGAATAACCAGTACCGTGATCTATTAATACTGGAATAACCACTACCGTGATCTATTAATACTGAAATAACCAGTACCATGATCTATTAATACTAGAATAACCAGTACCGTGATCTATTAATACTAGAATAACCAGTACCGTGATCTATTAATACTGGAATAACTAGTACCATGATCTATTGATACTGGAATAACCAGTACCGTGATCTATTAATACTGGAATAACCAGTACCGTGATCTATTAATACTGGAATAACCACTACCATGATCTATTAATACTGGAATAACCAGTACCGTGATCTATTAATACTGGAATAACCAGTACCGTGATCTATTAATACTGGAATAACCACTACCGTGATCTATTAATACTGAAATAACCAGTACCGTGATCTATTAATACTGAAATAACCAGTACCGTGATCTATTAATACTGGAATAACCAGTACCGTGATCTATTAATACTGGAATAACCAGTACCGTGATCTATTAATACTAGAATAACCAGTACCGTGATCTATTAATACTAGAATAACCAGTACCGTGATCTATTAATACTGGAATAACCAGTACCGTGATCTATTAATACTAGAATAACCAGTAGCGTGATCTATTAATACTGGAATAACCACTACCGTGATCTATTAATACTGGAATAACCAGTACCGTGATCTATTAATACTGGAATAACCAGTAGCGTGACGCCTTCCGAATTTTGATCATGTCCGAAATTGCATAATGATAATGCACATCCAAAATGTGTTTGTTCGGGTTTTACGCCTTCATCAGCAAGTCACTTTCTTCGTCTACGTTTGGTAAGTTGTAAACAGAATGAAACAGAATACAGAATTTCACATAAATCAGAAATAAATTGCATAAATACAAGTAGAATTGTAAACAATCTACTCACATTCATGAGGCGAATGTTTTCCCAGCCGGCCATATTGTTTTTCCGCAAATGTGCGCATGCGCAGTCAATAGGTGCGTGTTGGACCTTACAACAATGTGCGTTACAAATTTTCGGCCAATAAAGCAAAGTGTTTAAAAGTAGAGTGTTACCCGGAAACCAACACCCTCTTATTTTTTATATTTTTCCGACTTAAAATGACCAACTACTTTACTTTTTTTACAAATCCAACTCACTATCTACAAAAAGGTAGTGACTTGCCGAAATGTAGTGAGTTGTTTGGTGTGCGACAACATTCAAGTAGTGGGTTTACTGGTTAAGCGCGACCACGCACGCACACACACACACACACCACCACCACCACACTCCACCACCACACACCACCATCACACACCACCACCACACACCACCACCACACACCACCACCACACACCACCAGATACCGCTTCCACACACCACCACACCACCACACACCGCCATCACACACCACCACACACACACACACACCCTCAAGCAACGCGTGTCCTCGCAGACGTATATGTAGTCCAGTGGTATGACGCTGGACTGGTAATCCATAATTTCTAAATTTTTATATGTTGAAGACTGCTTCATAGCAGGAATGTTCCATCAGCTAATAATTGCTGGAAGATGCACACCGTAACATCAGCTGAACGGCTGTATTATAGCGTGTACTGTACACTAATTGGTGTCAGCTTATGCTGGAAGTATGTTGGAATATATCCATCAGTGTTAATTGCACCCATAAATTGGTATACTGGTGTGCAACCGCCAGACAAATTGTCTTGTGTGTGTGGTGTGTGTGTGTGTGTGTGTGTGTGTGTGTGTGTTGTTGTGTGTGTGTGTGTGTTGTGTGTGTGTGTGTGTGTGTGTGTGTGTGTGTGTGTGTGTGTGTGTGTGTGTGTGTGTGTGTGTGTGTGTGTGTGTGTGTGCGTGTGCGTGTGCGTGTGCGTGTGCGTGTGCGTGTGCGTGTGCGTGTGCGTGTGCGTGTGCGTGTGCGTGTGCGTGTGTGTTGGCTATCCTAGTCCAAATATTTAGACTTTTAAAGTATAAACGCTAAACCTCAATTACGGGTAGTATATTTTATATTCTAAAAAGTCGTTTTTATAAATTAAAATTGCTAACAAGATGAACACACACACCGTTGTTTGAATTCTGCAGTCTATAACGTCTCTTGACACAATATTATACAAGAAATCAACGTTTAAATTTCATGGGAGAGTTTCACCATTCCATTTCGTCCATTTCGAATTGTTTGGTTATTACGAAAAGCCAAAATAGAAATATGACTGGCCGTCTGTTCATTGCGGCCGCCGAACATACGCAAGCTGAAATATGTAACCCTTGCCAACTGGAATAAACTGGGTTGAAAAAATATTGGATACATGTGTACCAGGAATAGACTTGTTTGTTTTTATCAACATTGCATACACGTACACATGGAATAGACTGCTTTTTATTAAAAATTGGAAACAGGTGTACCTGGAATACACAGGTTTTTATCAACATTGGATAACGGTGTACTGGAATATACTGGTATTTATCAACATTGGATAACGGTGTATTATAATATACTGGTTTTTATCAACATTGGATAACGGTGTATTGGAATATACTGGTATTTATCAACATTGGATAACGGTGTATTGGAAAATACTAGGATTTATCAACATTGGATAATGGTGTATTGGGATATACTGGTATTTATCAACAGTGGATAACGGTGTATTGGGATATACTGGTATTTATCAACATTGGATAACGGTGTATTGGAATATACTGTTATTTATCAACATTGGATAACGGTGTATTGGGATATATTGGTATTTATCAACATTGGATAAAGGTGTATTGGAATATACTGGTATTTATTAACATTGGAAAACGGTGTATTGGAATATACTGGTATTTATTAACATTGGATAACGGTGTATTGGAATAGACTGGTATTTATCAACAATGGATAACAGTGTATTGGGATATACTGGTATTTATCAACAATGGTTTATTGGAATAGACTGGTTTTTATCAACATTGGATAACGGTGTATTGGAATATACTGGTTTTTATCAACATTGGATAACGGTGTATTGGAATATACTGGTATTTATTAACATTGGATAACGGTGTATTGGAATAGACTGTTATTTATCAACATTGGATAATGGTGTACTGGAATAGACTGGAATTTATCAACATTGGATAACGGTGTATTGTGATATACTGGTATTTATCAACATTGGATAACGGTGTATTGGAATATACTGGTTTTTATCAATATTGGATAACGGTGTATTGGAATATACTGGTATTTATCAACATTGGATAACGGTGTATTGGCATAGACTGGTATTTATCAACATTGGATAACGGTGTATTGGAATAGACTGTTATTTATCAACATTAGATAACGGTGTATTGGAATATACTGGTTTTTATCAACATTGGATAACGGTGTATTGGAATATACTGGTATTTATAAACATTGGCTAACGGTGTATTCGAACAGACTGGTATTTATCAACAATGGATAACGGTATATTGGAATAGACAGGTATTTATCAACATTGGATAACGGTGTATTGGCATATGCTGGTTTTTATCAACATTGGAAACAGTTGTACCTGGAATAGACATATTTGTATCAACATTGGATAAAGGTGTACTGGAATAGACTGGTTTTGATCAACATTGGATAACGGTGTATTGGATTTGACTGGTTTTTATCAACATTGGATAACGGTGTATTGACATATACTGGTTAGTATCAACATTGGAAACAGGTGTACCTGGAATAGACAGGTATTTATCAACATTGGATAACGGTGTATGGGAATATACTGGTCTTTATCAACAATGGATAACGGTGTTCTGGAATAGACTGGTATTTATCAACATTGGATAACGGGGTATTGGAATATACTGGTTTTTATCAACATTGGATAACGGTGTATTGGAATATACTGGTTTGTATCAACATTGGATAACAGAGTACTGGAATAGACTGGTATTTATCAACATTGGAAACAGGTGTACTGGAATATACTGGTATTTATCAACATTGGAAACAGGTGTATCTGGCATAGAATGGTATTTATCAACATTGGATAACGGTGTATTAGAATAGACTGGTATTTATCAACATTGGATAACGGTGTATTGGAATATACTGGTATATATGAACATTGGATAACGGTTTATTGGAATATACTAGTATTTATCAACATTGCATAACGGTGTATTGGAATATACTGGTATTTATCAACATTGGATAACGGTGTATTGGCATAGACTGGTATTTATCAACATTGTAAACAGGTGTACTGGAATAGACTGGTATTTATCAACATTGGATAACGGTTTATTGGAATAGACTGGTTTTTATCAACATTGGATAACGGTGTATTGGAATATACTGGTTTTTATCAACATTGGATAACGGTGTATTGGAATATACTGGTTTTTATCAACATTGGAAACAGGTGTACCTGGCATAGACTGGTATTTATCAACATTGGAAACAGATGTAATGGAATATACTGGTATTTATCAACATTGGAAACAGGTATACTGGAATATACTGGTATTTATCAACATTGGAAACAGGTGTACCGGGCATAAACTGGTATTTATCAACATTGGATACCGGTGTATTGGAATATACTGGTTTTTATCAACATTGGATAACGGCGTATTGGAATATACTGGTATTTATCAACTTTGGACGGTGTATTGGAATATACTGGTTTTTATCAACATTGGATAACGGTGTATTGGCATAGACTGGTATTTATCAACATTGGATAACGGTGTACTGGATTTGACTGGTACTTATCAACATTTGATAACGGTGTATTGGAATATACTGGTATTTATCAACATTGTATAACGGTCTATTGGAATATACTGGTATTTATCAACATTGGATAACGGTCTATTGGAATATACTGGTATTTATAAACATTGGCTAACGGTGTATTCGAACAGACTGGTATTTATCAACAATGGAAAACGGTATATTGGAATAGACAGGTATTTATCAACATTGGATAACGGTGTATTGGCATATGCTGGTTTTTATCAACATTGGAAACAGTTGTACCTGGAATAGACATATTTGTATCAACATTGGATAAAGGTGTACTGGAATAGACTGGTTTTGATCAACATTGGATAACGGTGTATTAGATTAGACTGGTTTTTATCAACATTGGATAACGGTATATTGGCATATACTGGTTTTTATCAACATTGGAAACAGGTGTACCTGGAATAGACATATTTGTATCAACAATGGATAACGGTGTACTGGAATATACTGGTATTTATCAACATTGGATAATGGTGTATTAGAATATACTGGTTTTTATCAACATTGGATAACGTGTATTGGAATAGACTGGTATATATCAACATTGGATAACGGTGTATTGGAATAGACTGGTATTTATCAACATTGGATAATGGTGTATTGGAATAGACTGGTATATATCAACAATGGATAACAGTGTATTGGAATAGACTGGTATTTATCAACATTGGATAACGGTGTACTGGAATATAATGGTTTTTATCAACATTGGAAACAGGTGTACCTGGCATAGACTGGTATTTATCAACATTGAAAACAGGTGTACTGGAATATACTGGTATTTATCAACATTGGATAACGGCGTATTGGAATATACTGGTATTTATAAACATTGGATAACGGTGTATTGGAATATACTGGTTTTTATCAACATTGGATAACGGTGTTCTGGAATATACTGGTTTTTATGAACATTGGATAACTGTGTATTGGAATAGATTGGTGTTTATCAACATTGGATAACGGTGTATTGGAATATAATGGTTTTTATCAACATTGGAAACAGGTGTACCTGGCAAATACGGGTATTTATCAACATTGGAAACAGGTGTACTGGAATATACCTGTATTTATCAACATTGGTATGAGGTGTACCTGGAATAGACAGGTATTTATCAACATTGGATAACGGTGTATGGGAATATACTGGTCTTTATCAACAATAGATAACGGTGTTCTGTAATAGACTGGTATTTATCAACATTGGATAACGGTGTATTGGAATATACTGATTTTTATCAACATTGGATAACATTGTACTGGAATAGACTGGTTTTTATCAACATTGGATAACGGTGTATTAGAATAGACTGGTATTTATCAACATTGGATAACTTTGTATTGGAATATACTGGTATTTATGAACATTGGATAACGGTGTATTGGAATATACTAGTATTTATCAACATTGCATAACGGTGTATTGGAATATACTGGTATTTATCAACATTGGATAACGGTGTATTGGCATAGACTGGTATTTATCAACATTGGAAACAGGTGTACTGGAATAGACTGGTATTTATCAACAATGGATAACGGTTTATTGGAATAGACTGGTTTTTATCAACATTGGATAACGGTGTATTGGAATATACTGGTTTTTATCAACATTGGATAACGGTGTCTTGGAATATACTGGTTTTTATCAACATTGGATAACGGTGTATTGGAATATACTGGTTTTTATCAACATTGGAAACAGGTGTACCTGGCATAGACTGGTATGTATCAACATTGGACGGAGTATTGGAATATACTGGTTTTTATCAACATTAGATAACGGTGTATTGGCATAGACTGGTATTTATCAACATTGGATAACGGTGTACTGGATTTGACTGGTATTTATCAACATTTGATAACGGTGTATTGGAATATACTGGTATTTATCAACATTGTATAACGGTCTATTGGAATATACTGTTATTTACCAACATTGGATAACGGTATATTGGAATATACTGGTATTTATCAACATTGGATAACGGTTTATTGGAATATACTGGTATTTATCAACACTGTATAACGGTGTATTGGAATATACTGGTATTTATCAACATTGGATAACGGTGTATTGGCATAGACTAGTATGTATCAACATTGGAAATAGGTGTACTGGAATTGACTGGATGTTATCAACATTGTATAACGGTGAATTAGAATATAGTGGTATTTACCAACATTGGATAACGGTGTATTAGAATATACTTGTTTTATCAACATTGGATAACGGTGTATTGGAATATACTGGTTTTTATCAACATTGGATAACGGTGTCTTGGAATATACTGGTTTTTATCAACATTGGAAACAGGTGTACCTGGCATAGACTGGTATGTATCAACATTGGAAACAGATATACTGGAATATACTGGTATTTATCAACATTGGAAACAGGTATCCTGGAACATACTGGTATATATCAACATTGGAAACAGGTGTACCTGGCATAAACTGGTATTTATCAACATTGGATACCCATGTATTGGAATATACTGGTTTTTATCAACATTGGACGGTGTATTGGAATATACTGGTTTTTATCAACATTAGATAACGGTGTATTGGCATAGACTGGTATTTATCAACATTGGATAACGGTGTACTGGATTTGACTGGTATTTATAAACATTTGATAACGGTGTATTGGAATATACTGGTATTTATCAACATTGTATAACGGTCTATTGGAATATACTGGTATTTATCAACATTGGATAACGGTGTATTGGAATATACTGGTATTTATCAACATTGGATAACGGTGTATTGGCATAGACTAGTATGTATCAACATTGGAAATAGGTGTACTGGAATTGACTGGTTTTTATCAACATTGTATAACGGTGAATTAGAATATACTGGTATTTACCAACATTGGATAACGGTGTATTAAAATATACTGGTTTTTATCAACATTGGATAACGGTGTATTGGAATATACTGGTTTTTATCAGCATTGGATAACGGTGTACTGGAATAGACTGGTATTTATCAACATTGGATAACGGTGTATTGGAATATACTGGTATTTATCAACATTGGATACGTGTATTGGAATATACTGGTTTTTATCAACATTGGAGGTTTGTTGGTTTTTTGTGGTTTTGGTGTGGTAACGGTGTATTGGAATATACTGGTATTTATCAACATTGTATAACGGTCTATTGGAATATACTGGTATTTATCAACATTGGATAACGGTGTATTGGAATATACTGGTATTTATCAACATTGGATAACGGTTTATTGGAATATACTGGTATTTATCAACACTGGATAACGGTGTATTGGAATATACTGGTATTTATCAACATTGGATAACGGTGTATTGGCATAGACTAGTATGTATCAACATTGGAAATAGGTGTACTGGAATTGACTGGTTTTTATCAACATTGTATAACGGTGAATTAGAATATACTGGTATTTACCAACATTGGATAACGGTGTATTAAAATATACTGGTTTTTATCAACATTGGATAACGGTGTATTGGAATATACTGGTTTTTATCAGCATTGGATAACGGTGTACTGGAATAGACTGGTATTTATCAACATTGGATAACGGTGTATTGGAATAGACTGGTATTTATCAACATCGGATAACGGTGTATTGGAATATACTGGTATTTATCAACATTTGATAACGGTGTATTGGCATAGACTGGTATTTATCAACATTGGAAACAGGTGTACTAGAATAGACTGGTATTTATCAACATTGGATAACGGTTTATTGGAATAGACTGGTTTTTATCAACAATGGATAACTGTGTATTGGAATATACTGGTTTTTATCAACATTGGATAACGGTGTATTGGAATATACTGGTTTTTATCAACATTGGATACAGGTGTACCTGGCATAGACTGGTATTTATCAACATTGGAAACAGATGTACTGGAATATACTGGTATTTATCAACATTGGAAACAGGTGTACTGGAATATACTGGTATTTATCAACATTGGAAACAGGTGTACCTGGCATAGACTGGTATTTATCAACAATGGATAACGGTGTATTGGAATATACTGGTTTTTATCAATATTGGATAACGGTGTATTGGCATAGACTGGTATTTATCAACATTGGATAACGGTGTACTGGAATTGACTGGTATTTATCAACATTGGATAACGGTGTATTGGAATATAATGGTATTTATCAACATTGGATAACGGTCTATTGGAATATACTGGTATTTTTCAACATTGGATAACGGTGTTTTGGAAAATACTGGTATTTATGAACATTGGATAACGGTTTATTGGAATATACTGGTATCTATCAACATTGGATAACGGTGTATTGGCATAGACTGGTATTTATCAACATTGGAAACAGGTGTACCTGGCATAGACGGGTATTTATCAACATTGGAAACAGATGTACTGGAATATACTGGTATTTATCAACATTGGAAACATGTATACTGGAATATACTCGTATTTATCAACATTGGAAACAGGTGTACCTGGCATAAAATGGTATTTATCAACATTGGATAACGCTGTATTGGAATATACTGGTTTTTATCAACATTGGACGGTGTATTGGAATATACTGGTTTTTATCAACATTGGATAAAGTTGTTTTGGCATAGATTGGTATTTATCAACATTGGATAACGGTGTACTGGAATTGACTGGTATTTATCAACATTGGATAACGGTGTATTGGAATATACTGGTATTTATCAACATTGGATAACGGTCTATTGGAATATACTGGTATTTATCAACATTGGATAACGGTGTATTGGAATATACTGGTATTTATCAACATTGGATAACGGTTTATTGGAATATACTGGTATTTATCAACATTGGATAACGGTGTATTGGAATATACTGGTATTTATCAACATTGGATAACGGTGTATTGGCATAGACTGGTATTTATCAACATTGGAAACAGGTGTACTGGAATTGACTGGTTTTTATCAACATTGGATAACGGTGTATTGGAATATACTGGTTTTTATCAACATTGGATAACGGTGTACTGGAATATACTGGTATTTATCAACATTGGATAACGGTGTATTGGAATATACTGGTTTTTATCAACATTGGATAACGGTGTATTGGAATATACTGGTATTTATCAACATTGGATAACGTTGTATTGGCATATACTGGTATCTATCAACATTGGAAACAGGTATACTAGAATAGACTGGTATTTATCAACATTGGATAACGGTTTATTGGAATATACTGGTTTTTATCAACATTGGATAACGGTGTATTGGAATATACTGGTTTTTATCAACATTGGAAACAGGTGTACTGGAATAGACTGGTATTTATCAACATTGGATAACGGTGTATTGGAATATACTGGTATTTATCAACATTGGATAACGGTGTATTGGCATATACTGGTATTTATCAACATTGGAAACAGGTGTACTAGAATAGACTGGTATTTATCAACATTGGATAACGGTTTATTGGAATAGACTGGTTTTTATCAACATTGGATAACGGTGTACTGGAACATACTGGTATTTATCAACATTGGAAACAGGTGTACCTGGCATAAACTGGTATTTATCAACATTGGATACCGTTGTATTGGAATATACTGGTTTTTATCAACATTGGACGGTGTATTGGAATATACTGGTTTTTATCAACATTAGATAACGGTGTATTGGCATAGACTGGTATTTATCAACATTGGATAACGGTGTATTGGCATAGACTGGTATTTATCAACATTGGATAACGGTGTATTGGCATAGACTGGTATTTATCAACATTGGATAACGGTGTACTGGATTTGACTGGTATTTATCAACATTTGATAACGGTGTATTGGAATATACTGGTATTTATCAACATTGTATAACGGTCTATTGGAATATACTGGTATTTATCAACATTGGATAACGGTGTATTGGAATATACTGGTATTTATCAACATTGGATAACGGTTTATTGGAATATACTGGTATTTATCAACACTGGATAACGGTGTATTGGAATATACTGGTATTTATCAACATTGGATAACGGTGTATTGGCATAGACTAGTATGTATCAACATTGGAAATAGGTGTACTGGAATTGACTGGATTTTATCAACATTGTATAACGGTGAATTAGAATATAGTGGTATTTACCAACATTGGATAACGGTGTATTAGAATATACTTGTATCAACATTGGATAACGGTGTATGGATATACTGGTTTTTATCAATTGGATAACGGTGTCTTGGAATATACTGGTTTTTATCAACATTGGAAACAGGTGTACCTGGCATAGACTGGTATGTATCAACATTGGAAACAGATGTACTGGAATATACTGGTATTTATCAACATTGGAAACAGGTATACTGGAACATACTGGTATTTATCAACATTGGAAACAGGTGTACCTGGCATAAACTGGTATTTATCAACATTGGATACCCGTGTATTGGAATATACTGGTTTTTATCAACATTGGACGGTGTATTGGAATATACTGGTTTTTATCAACATTAGATAACGGTGTATTGGCATAGACTGGTATTTATCAACATTGGATAACGGTGTACTGGATTTGACTGGTATTTATAAACATTTGAAACCGGTGTATTGGAATATACTGGTATTTATCAACATTGTATAACGGTCTATTGGAATATACTGGTATTTATCAACATTGGATAACGGTGTATTGGAATATACTGGTATTTATCAACATTGGATAACGGTTTATTGGAATATACTGGTATTTATCAACACTGGATAACGGTGTATTGGAATATACTGGTATTTATCAACATTGGATAACGGTGTATTGGCATAGACTAGTATGTATCAACATTGGAAATAGGTGTACTGGAATTGACTGGTTTTTATCAACATTGTATAACGGTGAATTAGAATATACTGGTATTTACCAACATTGGATAACGGTGTATTAAAATATACTGGTTTTTATCAACATTGGATAACGGTGTATTGGAATATACTGGTTTTTATCAGCATTGGATAACGGTGTACTGGAATAGACTGGTATTTATCAACATTGGATAACGGTGTATTGGAATAGACTGGTATTTATCAACTTTGGATAACGGTGTATTGGAATATACTGGTATTTATCAACATCGGATAACGGTGTATTGGAATATACTGGTATTTATCAACATTTGATAACGGTGTATTGGCATAGACTGGTATTTATCAACATTGGAAACAGGTGTACTAGAATAGACTGGTATTTATCAACATTGGATAACGGTTTATTGGAATAGACTGGTTTTTATCAACATTGGATAACGGTGTATTGGAATATACTGGTTTTTATCAACATTGGATACAGGTGTACCTGGCATAGACTGGTATTTATCAACATTGGGAACAGATGTACTGGAATATACTGGTATTTATCAACATTGGAAACAGGTGTACTGGAATATACTGGTATTTATCAACATTGGAAACAGGTGTACCTGGCATAGACTGGTATTTATCAACAATGGATAACGGTGTATTGGAATATACTGGTTTTTATCAACATTGGATAGCGGTGTATTGGAATATACTGGTTTTTATCAACATTGGATAACGGTGTATTGGCATAGACTGGTATTTATCAACATTGGATAACGGTGTACTGGAATTGACTGGTATTTATCAACATTGGATAACGGTGTATTGGAATATAATGGTATTTATCAACATTGGATAACGGTCTATTGGAATATACTGGTATTTTTCAACATTGGATAACGGTGTATTGGAAAATACTGGTATTTATGAACATTGGATAACGGTTTATTGGAATATACTGGTATCTATCAACATTGGATAACGGTGTATTGGCATAGACTGGTATTTATCAACATTGGAAACAGGTGTACCTGGCATAGACGGGTATTTATCAACATTGGAAACAGATGTACTGGAATATACTGGTATTTATCAACATTGGAAACATGTATACTGGAATATACTCGTATTTATCAACATTGGAAACAGGTGTACCTGGCATAAAATGGTATTTATCAACATTGGATAACGCTGTATTGGAATATACTGGTTTTTTTCAACATTGGACGGTGTATTGGAATATACTGGTTTTTATCAACATTGGATAAAGTTGTTTTGGCATAGATTGGTATTTATCAACATTGGATAACGGTGTACTGGAATTGACTGGTATTTATCAACATTGGATAACGGTGTATTGGAATATACTGGTATTTATCAACATTGGATAACGGTCTATTGGAATATACTGGTATTTATCAACATTGGATAACGGTGTATTGGAATATACTGGTATTTATCAACATTGGATAACGGTTTATTGGAATATATTGGTATTTATCAACATTGGATAACGGTGTATTGGAATATACTGGTATTTATCAACATTGGATAACGGTGTATTGGCATAGACTGGTATTTATCAACATTGGAAACAGGTGTACTGGAATTGACTGGTTTTTATCAACATTGTATAACGGTGTATTAGAATATACTGGTATTTACCAACATTGGATAACGGTGTATTAGAATATACTGGTTTTTATCAACATTGGATAACGGTGTATTGGAATATACTGGTTTTTATCAACATTGGATAACGGTGTACTGGAATAGACTGGTATTTATCAACATTGGATAACGGTGTATTGGAATAGACTGGTATTTATCAACATTGGATAACGGTGTATTGGCATATACTTGTATCTATCAACATTAGAAAGAGGTATACTAGAATAGACTGGTATTTATCAACATTGGATAACGGTTTATTGGAATAGACTGGTTTTTATCAACATTGGATAACGGTGTATTGGAATATACTGGTTTTTATCAACATTGGATAACGGTGTATTGGAATATACTGGTTTTTATCAACAATGGATACAGGTGTACCTGGCATATGCTAGTATTTATCAACATTTGGAACAGATGTACTGGAATATACTGGTATTTATCACATTGGAAACAGGTGTACTGGAATATACTGGTATTTATCAACATTGGATAACGGTGTACTGGATTTGACTGGTATTTATCAACATTTGATAACGGTGTATTGGAATATACTGGTATTTATCAACATTGTATAACGGTCTATTGGAATATACTGGTATTTATCAACATTGGATAACGGTTTATTGGAATATACTGGTATTTATCAACATTGGATAACGGTTTATTGGAATATACTGTTATTTATCAACACTGGATAACGGTGTATTGGAATATACTGGTATTTATCAACATTGGAAAACGGTGTATTGGCATAGACTAGTATTTATCAACATTGGAAACAGGTGTACTGGAATTGACTGGTTTTTATCAACATTGTATAACGGTGTATTAGAATATACTGGTATTTACCAACATTGGATAACGGTGTATTAGAATATACTGGTTTGATCAACATTAGATAACGGTGTATTGGAATACACTGGTTTTATCAACATTGGATAACGGTGTTCTGGAATAGACTGGTATTTATCAACATTGGATAACGGTGTATTAGAATAGACTGGTATTTATCAACATTGGATAACGGTGTATTGGAATATACTGGTATTTATCAACTTTGGATAACGGTGCATTGGAATATACTGGTATCTATCAACATTGGATAACGGTGTATTGGAATATACTGGTATTTATCAACATTGGATAACGGTGTATTGGCATAGACTGGTATTTATCAACATTGGAAACAGGTGTACTAGAATAGACTGGTATTTATCAACATTGGATAACGGTTTATTGGAATAGACTGGTTTTTATCAACATTGGATAACGGTGTATTGGAATATACTGGTTTTTATCAACATTGGATACAGGTGTACCTAGCATAAACTGGTATTTATCAACATTGCAAACAGATGTACTGGAATATACTGGTATTTATCAACATTGGAAACAGGTGTACTGGAATATACTGGTATTTATCAACATTGGAAACAGGTGTACCTGGCATATACTGGTATTTATCAACATTGGATAACGGTGTATTGGAATATACTTGTTTTTATCAACATTGGATAGCGGTGTATTGGAATATACTGGTTTTTATCAACATTGGATAAGGTGTATTGGCATAGACTGGTATTTATCAACATTGGATAACGGTGTACTGGAATTGACTGGTATTTATCAACAATGGATAACGGTGTATTGGAATATACTGGTATTTATCAACATTGGATAACGGTCTATTGGAATATACTGGTATTTATCAACATTGGATAACGGTGTATTGGAATATACTGGTATTTATGAACATTGGATAACGGTTTATTGGAATATACTGGTATTTATCAACATTGGATAACGGTGTATTTGCATAGACTGGTATTTATCAACATTGGAAACAGGTGTAACTGGCATAGACGGGTATTTATCAACATTGGGAACAGATGTACTGGAATATACTGGTATTTATCAACATTGGAAACAGGTATACTGGAATATACTGGTATTTATCAACATTGGAAACAGGTGTACCTGGCATAAACTGGTATTTATCAACATTGGATAACGGTGTATTGGAATATACTGGTTTTTATCAACATTGGACGGTGTATTGGAATATACTGGTTTTTATCAACATTGGATAACGGTGTATTGGCATAGACTGGTATTTATCAACATTGGATAACGGTGTACTGGAATTGACTGGTATTTATCAACATTGGATAATGGTGTATTGGAATATACTGGTATTTATCAACAGTGGATAACGGTCTATTGGAATATACTGGTATTTATCAACATTGGATAACGGTTTATTGGAATATATTGGTATTTGTCAACATTGGATAACGGTGTATTGGAATATACTGGTATTTATCAACATTGGATAACTGTGTATTGGAATATACTGGTTTTTATCAACATTGGATAACGGTGTATTGGAATATACTGGTTTTTATCAACATTGGATAACGTGTACTGGAATAGACTGGTATTTATCAACATTGTTTAACGGTGTATTAGAATATACTGGTATTTACCAACATTGGATAACGGTGTATTAGAATATACTTGTTTTTATCAACATTGGATAACGGTGTATTGGAATATACTGGTTTTTATCAACATTGGATAACGTGTACTGGAATAGACTGGTATTTATCAACATTGGATAACGGTGTATTGGAATATACTGGTATTTATCAACTTTGGATAACGGTGTATTGGAATATACTGGTATTTATCAACATTGGATAAAGGTGTATTGGAATATACTGGTATTTATCACCATTGGATAACGGTGTATTGGCATAGACTGGTATTTATCAACATTGGAAACAGGTATACTAGAATAGACTGGTATTTATCAATATTGGATAACGGTGTATTGGAATAGACTGGTTTTTATCAACATTGGATAACGGTGTATTGGAATATACTGGTTTTTATCAACATTGGATAACTGTGTATTGGAATATACTGGTTTTTATCAACATTGGATACAGGTGTACCTGGCATAGACTGGTATGTATCAACATTGGAAACAGATGTACTGGAATATACTGGTATTAATCAACATTGGAAACAGGTGTACTGGAATATACTGGTATTTATCAACATTGGAAACAGGTGTATCTGGCATAGAATGGTATTTATCAACATTGGATAACGGTGTATTGGAATATACTGGTATTTATCAACATTGGATAACGGTCTATTGGAATATACTGGTATTTATCAACATTGGATAACGGTGTATTGGAATAGACTGGTATTTATCAACATTGGATAATGGTGTATTGGAATAGACTGGTATTTATCAACATTGGATAACGGTGTATTGGAATATACTGGTTTTATCAACATTGGATAACGGTGTACTGGAATATAATGGTTTTTATCAACATTGGAAACAGGTGTACCTGGCATAGACTGGTATTTATCAACATTGAAAACAGGTGTACTGGAATATACTGGTATTTATCAACATTGGATAACGGTGTATTGGAATATACTGGTATTTATCAACATTGGATAACGGTGTATTGGAATATACTGGTTTTTATCAACATTGGATAACGGTGTTTTGGAATATACTGGTTTTTATGAACATTGGATAACGGGGTATTGGAATATACTGGTTTTTTTCAACATTGGATAACGGTGTATTGGAATATACTGGTTTTTATCAACATTGGTATGAGGTGTATCTGGAATAGACAGGTATTTGTCAACATTGGATAACGGTGTATGGGAATATACTTGTTATTATCAACATTGGATAACGGTGTATTGGAATATACTGGTTTTTATCAAGATTGGATAACGGTGTATGGGAATATACTTGTTATTATCAACATTGGATAACGGTGTATTGGAATATACTGGTTATTATCAAGATTGGATAACGGTGTACTGGAATAGACTGGTATTTATCAACATTGGATAACGGGGTATTGAATATACTGGTTTTTATCAACATTGGATAACGGTGTATTGGAATATACTGGTTTTTATCAACATTGGATAACGGTGTACTGGAATAGACTGGTATTTATCAACATTGTATAACGGTGTATTGGAATAGACTGGTATTTATCAACATTGGATAACGGTGTATTGGCATAGACTGGTATTTATCAACATTGGAAACAGGTGTACTGGAATAGACTGGTATTTATCAACATTGGATAACGGTTTATTGGAATAGACTGGTTTTTATCAACATTGGATAACGGTGTATTGGAATATGCTGGTTTTTATCAACATTGGATAACGGTGTATTGGAATATACTGGTTTTTATCAACTTTGGATAACGGTGTATTGGAATATACTGGTTTTTATCAACATTGGAAACAGGTGTACCTGGCATAGACTGGTATTTATCAACATTGGAAACAGGTGTACTGGAATATACTGGTATTTATCAACATTGGATAACGGTGTATTGGAATATACTGGTTTTTATCAACATTGGATAACGGTGTATTGGAATATACTGGTTTTTATCAACATTGGATAACGGTGTATTGGCATAGACTGGTATTTATCAACATTGGATAACGGTGTACTGGAATTGACTGGTATTTTTCAACATTGGATAACGGTGTACTGGAATAGACTGGTTTTTATCAACATTGGATAACGGTGTATTAGAATATAATGGTATTTATCAACATTGGATAACGGTGTATTGGAATATACTGGTATTTATCAACAATGGATAACAGTGTATTGGAATATACTGGTATTTATCAACATTGGATAACGGTGTATTGGAATATACTGGTATTTATCAACATTGGATAACGGTGTATTAGAATATACTGGTATTTATCAACATTGGATAACGGTGTATTGGAATATACTGGTATTTATCAACATTGGATAACGGTGTTTTGGAATATACTGGTATTTATCAACATTGGATAACGGTGTATTAGAATATACTGGTATTTATCAACATTGGATAACGGTGTATTGGAATATACTGGTATTTATCAACATTGGATAACGGTGTAGTGGAATATACTGGTATTTATCAACATTGGATAACGATGTATTGGAATATACCGGTATTTATCAACATTGGATAACGGTGTATTAGAATATACCGGTATTTATCAACATTGTATAACGGTGTATTGGAATATACTGGTATTTATCAACATTGGATAACGGTGTACTGGAATATACTGGTTTTTATCAACATTGGATAACGGTGTACTGGAATATACTGGTATTTATCAACATTGGAAACAGGTGTACTGGAATAGACATGAATTTAGCAACATTGGGTACAGGTGTACTGGAATAGACAGGTTCTTAGCAACATTGGATACAGATGTACTGAAATAGACTGGTTTCTAGCAACATTGGGAACAGGTGTACTGAAATAGACTGGTTCTTAGCAACATTGGGTTCAGGTGTACTGAAATAGACTGGTTCATAGCAACATTGGGTACAGGTGTTCTGAAATAGACTGGTTCTTAGCAACAATGGGTATAGGTGTACTGAAATAGACAGGTTCTTAGCAACATTGGATACAGATGTACTGAAATAGACTGGTCTTAGCAACATTGGGTACAGGTGTACTGCAATAGACTGGTTATTAGCAACATTGGATGCAGATGTACTGAAATAGATTGATTCGTAGCAACATTGGGTACATATGTACTGAAATAGACTGGTTCTTAGCAGCATTGGATACAGATGTACTGAAATAGACTGGTTCTTAGCAGCATTGGATACAGATGTACTGAAATAGACTGGTCTTAGCAACATTGGATACAGATGTACTGAAATAGACTGGCCTTTAGCAACATTGGATACAGATGTACTGACATAGACTGGTTTGTAGCAACATTGGATACAGATGTACTGAAATAGACTAGTTTGTAGCAACATTGAATACAGATGTACTGAAATAGACTGGTTTGTAGCAACATTGAATACAGATGTACTTACATAGACTGGTTTGTAGCAACATTGGATGCAGATGTACTGAAATAGACTGGTTTTTAGCAACATTGGATACAGATGTACTGAAATAGACTGGTTTTTAGCAACACAGGATACAGGTGTACGAGAGGTGACTAGTTTTTAGCATGTATGTGTGTACATGGGATATCGTGGGAAGACGTCCTTACATATGGTATGTATTTATGATATTGTGGAAACGCGGTGCATGTATGTTTTACGTTTACTTATCGTCGCTACCGGTTGCCCATAATTATGAGCGACGCTTCCTAAAGAGATTAGTCAATTTAGATCTTTGTAGGATAGTGCAATGATACAGACAGAGACCCATTCCAGAGTCTCCTCTGGTTCTTTTACGTGCACGGTGTAAAGCACCGACACGAGACCTCGGTTTAATGTCCCATCTGAAAGACTGTTAATTTTATTAGGGTCAGACGGGGGATCGAACCTACGATCCCTGGATTATCAGTCCAGCGTGTTACCACTGGTGTACAGATCCGTCTGTAACGCGGTGCATATATACTCTCATATATATATAATGACACCAAAAAGGAACTGTGCACGTGCTTGAGTGGTACAATTGATATCCTTTGAGAAATTAGGCAAATTTGGTGTGAAAATGTGTGAACTATTGCATAGATTAGTGGAATGTGTGAACTATTGCATAGATTAGTGGAATGTGTGAACTATTGCATAGATTAGTGGAATGTGTGAACTATTGCATAGATTAGTGGAATGTGTGAACTATTGCATAGATTAGTGGAATGTGTGAACTATTGCATATATTAGTGGAATGTGTGAACTATTGCATAGATTAGTGGAATGTGTGAACTATTGCATAGATTAGTGGAATGTGTGAACTATTGCATAGATTAGTGGAATGTGTGAACTATTGCATAGATTAGTGGAATGTGTGAACTATTGCATAGATTAGTGGAATGTGTGAACTATTGCATAGATTAGTGGAATGTGTGAACTATTGCATAGATTAGTGGAATGTGTGAACTATTGCATAAATTAGTGGAATGTGTGAACTATTGCATAGATTAGTGGAATGTGTGAACTATTGCATAGATTAGTGGAATGTGTGAACTATTGCATAGATTAGTGGAATGTGTGAACTATTGCATAGATTAGTGGAATGTGTGAACTATTGCATAGATTAGTGGAATGTGTGAACTATTGCATAGATTAGTGGAATGTGTGAACTATTGCATAGATTAGTGGAATGTGTGAACTATTGCATAGATTAGTGGAATGTGTGAACTATTGCATAGATTAGTGGAATGTGTGAACTATTGCATAGATTAGTGGAATGTGTGAACTATTGCATAGATTAGTGGAATGTGTGAACTATTGCATAGATTAGTGGAATGTGTGAAGGATTATTTTCTTCACTCATAATAGTAATATCCATACTTGTAAAATGTGTAATGAAAAAGTTTAGTTTATACAAATTTATTTTAGCTCGATTGCGAAAAAAGTTCTTACAACTTATATTAATCTCTCTCGAGACCTCATTCGTGATGGAATCCATCGCCACGAGGGAGAGAGAAGAGGCAACGTGGAATTTAAATACCTTGCCTAAGGGCACAATCGTAACGGCTCCAGCGGGGCTCGAACTCCGGACATTTCGCACCTGAAGCGAACGCGCATCCACGGCGCTATCACGACTTCCACGACGAAAAGCAACGCTCAATATAAAAGTGCATAGATTTGTTATGGTGTCAACACACACACACACACATATATATATATGAGGTATGTGTGTGTGTGTGTATGTATGTGAGTGGGGGGGGGGGCTGATCCTGATTATGATACTATTATTGAGATAACACGATAAACATAACAACGAGCATGACTACCAGCTAGTCTAAATAGCATCCTACATTTGTATTAATTATCTTAGTTATTGTATGGAACGCTGTGCATTAGCAGGTATAGTGGTATGAACTGTGGAAATGTGCACGTGTATTCAATCATTGGGAGGTTATTATAATCAGTGGTATATATGTAGAATAGGAATACTATATGAATAGGATTGTTTAGAAAGTTTATAAATTACAGACGGATCTGTAGTCCAGTGGTAACACGCTGGACTGGTAATTCAGGGATCGCAGGTTCGATCCCCCGTCGGACCCTAATAAAATTAACAGTATTTCAGATGGGACGTTAAACCGAGTTCTTGTTTCGGTGCTTTACACCGTGCACGTAAAAGAACCAGAGGAGATTCTGGAATGGGTCTCTGTCTGTATCATCGCACTATCCTCCAAAATCTAAAACGACTAATCTCGTCAGGAGGCGTCGCTCATATGGGCAACCGGTAGCGACGATAAATAAACGTAAAAACCCCACACAGTTTATAAACCTACAACTACTTAAATATGAGTGTGACAAATTAAAACAAAAAATAAATTACAGAAATACATTACGCCTGGATATTTCGCGCTTTCCTACATTTTCCTATTCACCCCCGCACATGTACCCACACCTGTACCCACACCTGTACCCGCACCTGTACCCACACCTGTACCCGCACCTGTACCCACACTTGTTGCTATATATCAATCAATGTATCCGTACCTCAACTTATGCATACACCCTGTACCCACACCTCTTCTCGTGTACCCACCCAATCTGAACACACCCATCAATATGAGTGGCTGCTCTTAGCATATGTACACGTACCCCTAAACCTATCCACCAATACACGACCCTCAGCACGTGCACCCGTTCCGATCACACCTATATCCGTATGTGTGACGTCACTACATAAAGTAGCATTATATTTATCTATTAAGCAGCGTTATAATTGGGTATATAATAATAATAATAATAATAAAAATAATAATAATAAAGACTTTATTTAACGAGAGAACTCATTTGAACAATTAAGTCAATATACCATGAGGTCCTCAACAAATTAAAACATGAAATAGCATAATGAAACATGTAAACAGTAACCAGTAAAACTTTCATAGGAAATAAGATATAAGCGGCAAGAACTAATACTTATATCCATGTATATTGTATATTATCAGTTTATTATGTTATTGGTCTGTTCTTTGCACCACCTGATATATAAAGCTTTGAAGTATGGAAGAGAATGTGCTGTTTTGATGTGATAAGGGAGGTAATTCCACAGACTTTGTAGTTTGTCTTACCATTAAGTTGCTTACCAATTCAAATAGAAATATGCATACATCAATGTTAAATTTAATTTACAAATTTTAAGAATAATTCTCTCAACCAATCAGAATCCTTCCCGTTGTTAGTGCTCGTGTGTACATATAAGAAATTATGCAATGGTTATAATGAAACAGAAAACAAGCAGAATTATGTAATAACTCTATATACCCTGCACGACTGTTCGAGACTCTAGTTCCAGCTATATCCTCTCCGATAGCAGTTTCTAATACAGTTTTTATTTCTTATCATCTCTGTATTTCGAACATGTTGCGACGTGTCAAGTAAGTAAAATAGATGTGGGGAAAATGAAACAGTGAGTAACGTTTCAATTGAATATTTCTCAGCAGATTGAGTCTACGTGTGTGTTTTACGTTTATTTATCGAATCTGCGATCCCTGGATTACCAGTCCAGCGTGTGACCAGTGGACTACGGATCCGTCTTTCCTGGCTCACTCTGTGGCGCCTAGTGTACGGCTAATAACAACTCCCAGTGGGAGTAGATGGCAAGATACGCTCGATACTCTGGCCTTTTGTCAATAAGTTCATACACTATGGGCAATTAAAGGAGCAGTTTGTTCTGGAGAAAATGTTCAAATACTACATCAGTGTCCCGTTAAATTTGGTTTAAATCCATGAAACATGGAACACCCATGAATCTTCATAAATCCCATTTTGCTATTTCTAGTTGTCATTTCCTTCGTTCACGAACTCTTGGGATCCCTTAGATATAGTGATGTGCTTATTTTGTGACGTTCTGAACACATTTCAGCGATACGAATATACGCTGACAGCTTCTATATTACCGTGATGAAGCCAGTAATGGAACATTATGCGAGAAGTTTCCCAGAAATACGCATAGACATTGTCAATTACCCTCCCCAAGCACCGGCAACCATCCCATGCACCTCACTCATAAAACGAACTGCAAACACTCGCTACTTTACCGATAGTTAGTTTATACAAATTTATATTAGCTCGATTGCGAAACAAGCTATTACAACTTATATTAATCACTCTCGATACCTCATTCCTGATGGAATCCATCGCCATTGTGGAGAGAGAAGAGGAAACTTAGACATAAATTAAATGCCTTGTCTAAGGGCACAATCGTAACGGCTCCAGTGGGGCTCGAACTCAGGGCATTTCGCATCTGAAGCGAAGGCGCTATCACGGCTTACACTATATTACCAATAGTTTCCGATACTACTGTTAATTCCAGTTTACATAATCACATACTCTATCATCAATCACACACACTCTATCATCAATCATGCCATTGTCCCAATCACACACACTATATCATCAATCATGCCATTGTCCCAATCACACACACTATATCATCAATCACACACACTCTATCATCAATCATGCCATTTTCCCAATCACACACACTATATCATCAACCATGCCATTGTCCCAATCACACACACACTATCATCAATCACACACATTCTATCACCAATCATGCCATTGTTCCAATCACACACATTATATCATCAATCATGCCATTTTCCCAATCACACACACTCTATCATCAATCATGCCATTGTCCCAATCACACACACTATATCATCAACCATGCATTGTCCCATCACACACACTCTATCATCAATCATGCCATTGTCCCAATCACACACACTCTATCATCAATCACACTCACTATATCATCAATCACACACACTATATCATCAATCACACACACTCTATCATCAATCACACACTCTATCATCAACCATGCCATTGTCCCAATCAAACACACACTATATCATGA
Organism: Archivesica marissinica; assembly: GCA_014843695.1. NCBI lineage: Eukaryota > Metazoa > Mollusca > Bivalvia > Venerida > Vesicomyidae > Archivesica > Archivesica marissinica. The sequence goes on along the minus strand of CM026402.1, from coordinate 3,448,963 downwards.
ATCATGCCATTGTCCCAATCACACACACTATATCATCAATCATGCCATTCCCAATCACACACACTATCATCAATCATGCCATTGTCCCAATCACACACACTATATCATCAACCATGCCATTGTCCAATCACACACACTTCATCAATCATGCCATTGTCCCAATACACACACACTATCATCAATCATGCCATTGTCCCAATCACACACATATCACATCATGCCATTGTCCCAATCACACACACTATCATCAATCATGCCATTGTCCCAATCACACACACACTATCATCAATCATGCCATTGTCCCAATCACACACACACTATCATCAATCATGCCATTGTCCCAATCACACACACACTATCATCAATCATGCCATTATCCCAATCACACACACTCTATCATCAATCATGCCATTGTCCCAATCACACACACTCTATCATCAATCAGCCATCTCAATCACACACATCTATCATCAATCATGCCATTGTCCCAATCACACACACTCTATCATCAATCATGCCATTTCCCAATCACACACACACTCTATCATCAATCATGCCATTGTCCCAATCACACACACATATATCATCAATCATGCCATTGTCCCAATCACACACACACTATCATCAATCATGCCATTGTCCCAATCACACCACACTATCATCAATCATGCCATTGTCCCAATCACACACACTATATCATCAACATGCCATTGTCCCAATCACACACACTCTATCATCAATCATGCCATTGTCCCAATCACACACACTCTATCATCAATCACACACACTATATCATCAATCACACACACTATATCATCAATCACACACACTATATCATCAATCACACACACTATATCATCAATCATGCCATTGTCCCAATCACACACACTCTATCATCAATCACACACACTCTATCATCAATCACACACACTCTATCATCAATCATGCCATTGTCCCAATCACACACACTCTATCATCAATCACACACACTCTATCATCAATCACACACACTCTATCATCAATCATGCCATTGTCCCAATCACACACACTCTATCATCAATCACACACACTATATCATCAATCACACACACTATATCATCAATCACACACACTATATCATCAATCACACACACTATATCATCAATCACACACACTATATCATCAATCACACACACTCTATCATCAATCACACACACTCTATCATCAATCACACACACTCTATCATCAATCACACACACTCTATCATCAATCACACACACTCTATCATCAATCATGCCATTGTCCCAATCACACACACTCTATCATCAATCACACACACTCTATCATCAATCACACACACTCTATCATCAATCACATACACTCTGTCATCAATCATGCCATTGTCCCAATCACACACACTCTATCATCAATCACACACACTACATCATCAATCACACACACTATATCATCAATCACACACACTATATCATCAATCACACACACTATATCATCAATCACACACTATATCATCAATCACACACACTCTATCATCAATCACATACACTCTATCATCAATCATGCCATTGTCCCAATCACACACTATATCATCAATCACACACTATATCATTAATCACACACACTATATCATCAATCACACACACTCTATCATCAATCACACACACTATATCATCAATCACACACACTATATCATCAATCACACACACTATATCATCAATCACACACACTATATCATCAATCACACACACTATATCATCAATCACACACATTATATCATCAATCACACACACTCTATCATCAATCACACACACTCTATCATCAATCACAAACACTCTAACATCAATCACACACACTATATCATCAATCACACACACTCTATCATCAATCACACACACTCTAACATCAATTACACACACTCTATCATCAATCACACACACTCTAACATCAAGTAAACACACTCTATCATCAATCACACACACTATATCATCAATCACACACACTCTATCATCAATCATGCCATTGTCCCAATCACACACACTCTATCATCAATCACACACACTCTATCATCAATCACACACACTCTATCATCAATCATGCCATTGTCCCAATCACACACACTCTATCATCAATCACACACACTCTATCATCAATCACACACACTCTATCATCAATCACATACACTCTGTCATAATCATGCCATTTTCCCAATCACACACACTCTATCATCAATCACACACACTATATCATCAATCACACACACTATATCATCAATCACACACACTATATCATCAATCACACAAACTATATCATCAATCACACACTATATCATCAATCACACACACTCTATCATCAATCACTACACTCTATCATCAATCATGCCATTGTCCCAATCACACACACTATATCATCAATCACACACTATATCATCAATCACACACACTATATCATCAATCACACACACTCTATCATCAATCACACACACTATATCATCAATCACACACACTATATCATCAATCACACACACTATATCATCAATCACACACACTATATCATCAATCACACACACTATATCATCAATCACACACACTATATCATCAATCACACACACTATATCATCAATCACACACACTCTAACATCAATCACACACACTATATCATCAATCACACACACTCTATCATCAATCACACACACTATATCATCAATCACACACACTATATCATCAATCACACACACTATATCATCAATCACACACACTATATCATCAATCACACACACTCTATCATCAATCACACACACTCTAATCATCAATCACACACACTCTATCATCAATCACACACACTCTATCATCAATCACACACACTATATCATCAATCACACACACTATATCATCAATCACACACACTCTATCATCAATCACACACACTCTATCATCAATCACACACACTCTTCATCAATCATGCCATTGTCCCAATCACACACACTCTATCATCAATCACACACACTATATCATCAATCACACACACTATATCATCAATCACACACACTATATCATCAATCACACACACTATATCATCAATCACACACTATATCATCAATCACACACACTCTATCATCAATCACACACACTCTATCATCAATCATGCCATTGTCCCAATCACACACTATATCATCAATCACACACACACTATCATCAATCACACACACTATATCATCAATCACACACACTCTATCATCAATCACACACACTATATCATCAATCACACACACTATATCATCAATCACACACACTATATCATCAATCACACACACTATATCATCAATCACACACACTATATCATCAATCACACACACTATATCATCAATCACACACACTCTATCATCAATCACACACACTCTATCATCAATCACACACACTCTATCATCAATCACACACACTATATCATCAATCACACACACTCTATCATCAATCACACACACTCTAACATCAATCACACACACTCTATCATCAATCACACACACTCTAACATCAATTACACACACTCTATCATCAATCACACACACTATATCATCAATCACACACACTCTATCATCAATCATGCCATTGTCCCAATCACACACACTCTATCATCAATCACACACACTCTATCATCAATCACACACACTCTATCATCAATCATGCCATTGTCCCAATCACACACACTCTATCATCAATCACACACACTCTATCATCAATCACACACACTCTATCATCAATCACACACACTCTTCATAAATCATCCATTTTCCCAATCACACACACTCTATCATCAATCACACACACTCTATCATCAATCACACACACTCTATCATCAATCACACACACTATATCATCAATCACACACACTATATCATCAATCACACACACTATATCATCAATCACACCAATTCATCACACACACTCTATCATCAATCACACACACTATATCATCAATCACACACACTCTATCATCAATCACCATTGTCCCAATCACACACACTCTATCATCAATCACACACACTCTATCATCAATCACACACACTCTATCATCAATCATGCCATTGTCCCAATCACACACACTCTATCATCAATCACACACACTATATCATCAATCACACACACTATATCATCAATCACACACACTATATCATCAATCACACACACTATATCATCAACCATACCATTGTCCCAATCACACACACTATATCATCAATCACACACACTATATCATCAATCACACACACTCTATCATCAATCACCATTTCCAATCACACACACTCTATCATCAATCACACACACTCTATCATCAATCACACACACTCTATCATCAATCATGCCATTGTCCCAATCACACACACTCTATCATCAATCACACACACTATATCATCAATCACACACACTATATCATCAATCACACACACTATATCATCAATCACACACACTATATCATCAATCACACACACTATATCATCAATCACACACACTCTATCATCAATCACACACACTCTATCATCAATCACACACACTCTATCATCAATCACACACACTCTATCATCAATCACACACATTCTATCATCAATCATGCCATTGTCCCAATCACACACACTCTATCATCAATCACACACACTCTATCATCAATCACACACACTCTATCATCAATCACACACACTCTTCATCAATCATGCCATTGTCCCAATCACACACACTCTATCATCAATCACACACACTACATCATCAATCACACACACTATATCATCAATCACACACACTATATCATCAATCACACACACTATATCATCAATCACACACTATATCATCAATCACACACACTCTATCATCAATCACATACACTCTATCATCAATCATGCCATTGTCCCAATCACACACTATATCATCAATCACACACACACTATCATCAATCACACACACTATATCATCAATCACACACACTCTATCATCAATCACACACACTATATCATCAATCACACACACTATATCATCAATCACACACACTATATCATCAATCACACACACTATATCATCAATCACACACACTATATCATCAATCACACACACTATATCATCAATCACACACACTCTATCATCAATCACACACACTCTATCATCAATCACACACACTCTATCATCAATCACACACACTATATCATCAATCACACACACTCTATCATCAATCACACACACTCTAACATCAATCACACACACTCTATCATCAATCACACACACTCTAACATCAATAACACACTCTATCATCAATCACACACACTATATCATCAATCACACACACTCTATCATCAATCATACCATTGTCCCAATCACACACACTATATCATCAATCACACACACTCTATCATCAATCACACACACTCTATCATCAATCACACACACTATATCATCAATCACACACACTCTATCATCAATCACACACACTCTATCATCAATCACACACACTCTATCATCAATCACACACACTCTATCATCAATCACACACACTCTATCATCAATCACACACACTCTATCATCAATCACACACACTATATCATCAATCACACACACTATATCATCAATCACACACACTATATCATCAATCACACCATTATCACAATACACACACTCTATCATCAATCACACACACTCTATCATCAATCACACACACTCTATCATCAATCACACCCATTGTCCCAATCACACACACTCTATCATCAATCACACACACTTATCATCAATCACACACACTCTATCATCAATCATACCATTGTCCCAATCACACACACACTATATCATCAATCACCATTATCACAATCACACACACTATATCAATCATCATTTCCAATCACACACACTCTATCATCAATCACACACACACACTATATCATCAATCACATTTCAATCACACACTCTATCATCAATCATCATTTCAATCACACACACTCTATCATCAATCACACACACTCTATCATAATCATCATTTCAATCACACACACTCTATCATCAATCACACACACTCTATCATCAATCACACACACTCTATCATCAATCACACCATTTCAATCACACACACTCTATCATCAATCACACACACTCTATCATCAATCACACACACTATATCATCAATCATACCATTGTCCCAATCACACACACTATATCATCAATCACACACACTATATCATCAATCACACACACTCTATCATCAATCACACACACTCTATCATCAATCACACACACTCTATCATCAATCATGCCATTGTCCAATCACACACACTCTATCATCAATCACACACACTCTATCATCAATCACATACACTCTATCATCAATCATGCCATTGTCCCAATCACACACACTATATCATCAATCACACACACTATATCATCAATCACACACACTATATCATCAATCACACACACTATATCATCAATCACACACACTATATCATCAATCACACACTATATCATCAATCACACACACTATATCATCAATCACACACACTATATCATCAACCATACCATTGTCCCAATCACACACACTATATCATCAATCACACACACTATATCATCAATCACACACACTATATCATCAATCACACACACTATATCATCAATCACACACACTCTATCATCAATCACACACACTCTATCATCAATCACACACACTATATCATCAATCACACACACTATATCATCAATCACACACACTATATCATCAATCACACACACTATATCATCAATCACACACACTCTATCATCAATCACACACACTCTATCATCAATCACACACACTCTATCATCAATCACACACACTCTATCATCAATCACACACACTATATCATCAATCATACCATTGTCCCAATCACACACACTATATCATCAATCACACACACTATATCATCAATCACACACACTCTATCATCAATCACACACACTCTATCATCAATCACACACACTCTATCATCAATCATGCCATTGTCCAATCACACACACTCTATCATCAATCACACACACTATATCATCAATCACACACACTCTATCATCAATCATCCATTGTCCCAATCACACACACTATATCATCAATCACACACACTCTATCATCAATCACACACACTATATCATCAATCACACACACTCTATCATCAATCACACACACTATATCATCAATCACACACACTATATCATCAATCACACACTATATCATCAATCACACACACTCTATCATCAATCACACACACTCTATCATCAATCATACCATTGTCCCATCACACACACTATATCATCAATCACACACACTATATCATCAATCACACACACTATATCATCAATCACACACACTCTATCATCAATCACACACACTCTATCATCAATCACACACACTCTATCATCAATCACACACACTATATCATCAATCACACACACTATATCATCAATCACACACACTATATCATCAATCACACACACTATATCATCAATCACACACACTATATCATCAATCACACACACTCTAACATCAATCACACACACTATATCATCAATCACACACACTCTATCATCAATCACACACACTATATCATCAATCACACACACTATATCATCAATCACACACACTATATCATCAATCACACACACTATATCATCAATCACACACACTCTATCATCAATCACACACACTCTATCATCAATCACACACACTCTATCATCAATCACACACACTCTATCATCAATCATGCCATTGTCCCAATCACACACACTCTATCATCAATCACACACACTCTATCATCAATCACACACACTCTATCATCAATCACATACACTCTTATCATTTTCAATCACACACACTCTATCATCAATCACACACACTATATCATCAATCACACACACTATATCATCAATCACACACACTATATCATCAATCACACACACTATATCATCAACCATACCATTGTCCCAATCACACACACTATATCATCAATCACACACACTCTATCATCAATCACACACACTCTATCATCAATCACACACACTCTATCATCAATCACACACACTCTATCATCAATCACACACACTCTATCATCAATCACACACACTATATCATCAATCACACACACTCTATCATCAATCACACACACTATATCATCAATCACACACACTATATCATCAATCACACACACTATATCATCAATCACACACACTATATCATCAATCACACACACTATATCATCAATCACACACA
>CM026402.1:3394956-3439710 GCA_014843695.1 Archivesica marissinica | reverse complement strand
AATGTTCTACTATGCTTACATTGTTGGTAATGTTCTACTATACTTACATTGTATGTAATGTTCTACTATGCTTACATTGTAGGCAATGTTCTACTATGCTTACATTGTTGGTAATGTTCTACTATACTTACATTGTAGGAAATGTTCTACTATTCTATACTTACATTGTATGTAATGTTCTACTATACTTACATTGTAGGTAATGTTCTACTATACTTACATTGTAGGTAATGTTCTACTATACTATACTTACATTGTAGGTAATGTTCTACTATACTTACATTGCAGGTAATATTCTACCATACTTACATTGTATGTAATGTTCTACTATATTTACATTGCATGTAATGTTCTACTATACTTACATTGTATGTAATGTTCTACTATTCTTACATTGTAGGTAATGTTCTACTATACTTACATTGCATGTAATGTTCTACTATACTTACATTGTAGGTAATGTTCTACTATACTTACATTGCATGTAATGTTCTACTATACTTACATTGTATGTAATGTTCTACTATCTATACTTACATTGTATGTAATGTTCTACTATACTTACATTGTATGTAATGTTCTACTATACTTACATTGTAGGTAATGTTCTACTATACTATACTTACATTGTATGTAATGTTCTACTATACTTACATTGTAGGTAATGTTCTACTATACTTACATTGTATGTAATGTTCTACTATACTTACATTGTAGGTAATGTTCTACTATATTCTACTATGCTTACATTGTATGTAATGTTCTACTATACTTACATTATATGTAATGTTCTACTATACTTACATTGTATGTAATGTTCTACTATACTTACATTGTATGTAATGTTCTACTATGCTTACATTGTAGGCAATGTTCTACTACACATTGTGTAATGTCTACTATACTTACAATGTAGGTAATGTTCTACTATACTTACATTGTATGTAATGTTCTACTATACTTACATTGTAGGTAATGTTCTACTATACTTACATTGTAGGTAATGTTCTATTATACTATACTTACATTGTAGGTAATGTTCTACTATACTTACATTGCAGGTAATGTTCTACCATACATACATTGTATGTAATGTTTTACTATATTTACATTGCATGTAATGTTCTACTATACATACATAGTATGTAATGTTCTACTATACTTACATTGTAGGTAATGTTCTACTATACTTACATTGCTTGTAATGTTCTACTATACTTACATTGTAGGTAAAGTTCTACTATACTTACATTGCATGTAATGTTCTACTATACTTACATTGTATGTAATGTTCTACTATGCTATACTTATATTGTAGGTTATGTTCTACTATACTTACATTGTAGGTAATGTTCTACTATTCTTACATTGTATGTAATGTTCTACTATACTTACACTGTAGGTAATGTTCTACTATACGTACATTATAGGTAATGTTCTACTATACTTACATTGTAGGTAATGTTCTACTATACTATACTCACATTGTAGGTAATGTTCTACTATACTCTACTTACATATACTTACATCGTAGGTAATGTTCTACTATACTCTACTTACATTGTAGGTAATGTTCTACTATACTATACTTACATTGTATGTAATGTTCTACTATACAATACTTACATTGTATGTACTGTTCTACTATACGTACATTGTATGTACCGTTCTACTATACTTACATTGTATGTAATGTTCTACTATTCTTACATTGTAGGTAATGTTCTACTATATTTACATGGCATGTAATGTTCTACTATACTTACATTACATGTAATGTTCTACTATACTTACATTGTAGGTAATGTTCTACTATGCATACATTGTAGGTAATGTTCTACTATACTATAATTACATTGTATGTAATGTTCTACTATACAATACTTACATTGTATGTAATGTTCTACTATACGTACATTGTATGTACTGTTCTACTATACGTACATTGTAGGTAATGTTCTACTATGCTTACATTGTAGGTAATGCTCTACTATACTACACTTACATTATATGTAATGTTCTACTATACTATACTTACATTGTGTGTAATGTTCTACTATACTATACTTACATTGTGTGTAATGTTCTACTATACTATACTTACATTGTGTGTAATGTTCTACTATATTATTCTTACATTGTAGGTAATGTTCTACTATACTATACTTACATTGTGTGTAATGTTCTACTATACTATACTTACATTGTGTGTAATGTTCTACTATACTATACTTACATTGTGTGTAATGTTCTACTATACAATACTTACATTGTGTGTAATGTTCTACTATATTATTCTTACATTGTAGGTAATGATGTACTATACTTACATTGTATGTAATGTTCTACTATTCTATGCTTAAATTGTGTGTAATCTTCTACTATACTTACATTGTAGGTAATGTTCTAATATGTTTACATTGTAGGTAATGTTCTACAATACTTACATTGTATGTAATGTTCTACTATACTTACATTGTGTGTAATGTTCTACTATACTTACATTGTAGGTAATGTTCTACTATACTTACATTGTAGGTAATGTTCTATTATACTATACTTACATTGTAGGTAATGTTCTACTATACTTACATTGCAGGTAATGTTCTACCATACATACATTATATGTAATGTTTTACTATATTTACATTGCATGTAATGTTCTACTATACATACATAGTATGTAATGTTCTACTATACTTACATTGTAGGTAATGTTCTACTATACTTACATTGCTTGTAATGTTCTACTATTCTTACATTGTAGGTAAAGTTCTACTATACTTACATTGCATGTAATGTTCTACTATACTTACATTGTAGGTAATGTTCTACTATACTTACATTGTAGGTAATGTTCTATTATACTATACTTACATTGTAGGTAATGTTCTACTATACTTACATTGCAGGTAATGTTCTACCGTACATACATTGTATGTAATGTTTTACTATATTTACATTGCATGTAATGTTCTACTATACTTACATTGTATGTAATGTTCTACTATCTTCACACCACATGTATGTAATGTTCTACTATACTTCACATTTATGTAATGTTCTTTGTACTGTTATGTAGCAGTTGTCCCTTATATCACACATCACACAGGTTATGTAGCAGTTGTCCCTTATATCACACATCCCACAGGTTATGTAACAGTTGTCCCTTATATCACACATCTCACAGGTTATGTAGCTGTTGTCCCTTATATCACACACCTCACAGGTTATGTAGCAGTCGTCCCATATATCCCACAGGTTATGTAGCAGTTGTCCCTTATATCACACATCGCACAGGTTATGTAGCAGTTGTCCCTTATATCACACATCTCACAGGTTATGTAGCAGTTGCCCCTTATATCACATATCTCACAGGTTATGTAGCAGTTGTCCCTTATATCCCACAGGTTATGTAGCAGTTGTCCCTTATATCACACATCTCACAGGTTATGCAGCAGTTGTCCCTTATATCACATATCTCACAGGTTATGTAGCAGTTGTCCCTTATATCACACATCCCACAGGTTATGTAGCAGTTGTCCCTTATATCCCACAGGTTATGTAGCAGTTGTCCCTTATATCACACATCTCACAGGTTATGTAGCAGTTGTCCCTTATATCAAACATCTCACAGGTTATGTAGCAGTTGTCCCCTATATCACATATCTCACAGGTTATGTAACATTTGTCCCTTATATCAAACATCCCACAGGTTGTGTAGCAGTTGTCCCTTATATCCCACATCTCGCAGGTTATATAGCAGTTGTCCCTTATATCACATATCCCACAGGTTATGTAGCAGTTGTCCCTTATATCACACATCTCACAGGTTATGTAGCAGTTGCCCCTTATATCACACATCTCGCAGGTTATGTAGCAGTTGTCCCTTATATCACACACCACACAGGTTATGTAGCAGTTGTCCCTTATATCACACATCTCACATGTTATGTAGCAGTTGCCCCTTATATCACACATCTCACAGGTTATGTAGCAGTTGCCCCTTATATCACACATCTCACAGGTTATGTAGCAGTTGCCCCTTATATCACCCATCCCACAGGTTATGTAGCAGTTGTCCCTTATATCACACACCTCACAGGTTATGCAGCAGTTGTCCCTTATATCACACATCCCACAGGTTATGTAGCAGTTGTCCCTTATATCTCACATCTCACAGATTATGTAGCAGTTGCCCCTTATATCACACATCTCACAGGTTATGTAGCAGTTGCCCCTTATATCACACATCTCACAGGTTATGTAGCAGTTGTCCCTTATATCACACATCTCACAGGTTATGTAGCAGTTAACCCTTATATCACACATCTCACAGGTTATGTAGCAGTTGTCCCTTATATCACATATCTCACAGGTTATGTAGCAGTTGTCCCTTATATCACACATCCCACAGGTTATGTAGCAGTTGTCCCTTATATCACACATCCCACAGGTTATGTAGCAGTTGTCCCTTATATCACACATCTCACAGGTTATGTAGCAGTTGTCCCTTATATCAAACATCTCACAGGTTATGTAGCAGTTGTCCCCCATATCACACAAGTCACAGGTTATGTAACAGTTGTCCCTTATATCACACATCCCACAGGTTGTATAGCAGTTGTCTCTTATATCCCACATCTCGCAGGTTATGTAGCAGTTGTCCCTTATATCACATATCCCACAGGTTATGTAGCAGTTGTCCCTTATATCACACATCTCACAGGTTATGTAGCAGTTGCCCATTGTATCATACAGGTTATGTAGCAGTTGTCCCTTATATCACACATCTCACAGGTTATGTAGCAGTTGTCCCTTATATCAAACATCTCACAGGTTATGTAGCAGTTGTCCCTTATATCACACATCTCACATGTTATGTAGCAGTTGCCCCTTATATCACACATCTCACAGGTTATGTAGCAGTTGCCCCTTATATCACACATCCCACAGGTTATGTAGCAGTTGTCCCTTATATCACACACCTCACAGGTTATGCAGCAGTTGTCCCTTATATCACACATCCCACAGGTTATGTAGCAGTTGTCCCTTATATCTCACATCTCACAGGTTATGTGGCAGTTGCCCCTTATATCACACATCTCACAGGTTATATAGCAGTTGTCCCTTATATCACACATCTCACAGGTTATGTAGCAGTTGTCCCTTATATCATACATCCCACAGGTTATGTAGCAGTTGTCCCTTATATCACACATCTCACAGGTTATAAAGCAGTTGCCCCTTATATCACACAGGTTATGTAGCAGTTGTCCCTTATATCACACACCTCACAGGTTATGTAGCAGTTGCCCCTTATATCTCACATCTCACAGGTTATTTAGCGGTTGTCCCTTATATCACACACCTCACAGGTTATGTAACAGTTGCCCCTTATATCATACATCTCACAGGTTATGTAGCAGTTGTCCCTTATATCACATATCCCACAGGTTATGTAACAGTTGTCCCTTATATCACACATCACACAGGTTATGTAGCAGTTGCCCCTTATATCTCACATCTCACAGGTTATGTAGCAGTTGTCCCTTATATCACACAGGTTATATAGCAGTTGTCCCTTATATCACACATCTCACAGGTTATTTAGCAGTTGTCCCTTATATCACACATCTCACAGGTTTTGTAGCAGTTGTCCCTTATATCACACATCTCACAGGTTATGTAGCAGTTGTCCCTTATATCACACATCACACAGGTTATGTAGCAGTTGTCCCTTATATCACACATCTCGCATGTTATGTAGCAGTTGTCCCTTATATCACATATCCCACAGGTTATGTAGCAGTTGTCCCTTGTATCACACATCTCACAGGTTATGTAGCAGTTGTCCCTTATATCACACATCTCACAGGTTATGTAGCAGTTGTCCCTTATATCACAAATCTCATAGGTTATGTAGCAGTTGGCCCTTATATCACACATCTCACATGTTATGTAGCAGTTGTCTCTTATATCACACATCTCACAGGTTATGCAGCAGTTGCCCCTTATATCCCACAGGTTATGTAGCAGTTGTCCCTTATATCACACATATCACAGGTTATGTAGCAGTTGCCCTTTATATCACACATCACACAGGTTATGCAGCAGTTCTCCCTTATATCACACATCTCACAGGTTATGTAGCAGTTCTCTCTTATATCACACATCTCACAGGTTATGTAGCAGTTGTCCCATCTATCACACATCCCACAGGTTATGTAGCAGTTGCCCCTTATATCACATATCTCACAGGTTATGTAGCAGTTGCCCCTTATATCACACATCACACAGGTTATGCAGCAGTTCTCCCTTATATCACACATCACACAGGTTATGTAGCAGTTGTCCCTTATATCACACATCCCACAGGTTATGTATCAGTTGCCCCTTATATCACATATCTCACAGGTTATGTAGCAGTTGTCCCTTATATCACACATCACACAGGTTGTGTAACAGTTGCCCCTTATATCATACATCTCACAGGTTATGTAGCAGTTGTCCCATATATCACACAGGTTATGTAGCAGTTGTCCCTTATATCACACATCTCACAGGTTATGTAGCAGTTGTCCCTTATATCACACATCTCACAGGTTATGTAGCAGTTGCCCCTTATATCACATATCTCACAGGTTATGTAGCAGTTGTCCCTTATATCTCACATATCACAGGTTATGTAGCAGTTGTCCCTTATATCACACATCTCACAGGTTATGTAGCAGTTGTCCCTTATATCACACATCCCACAGGTTATATAGCAGTTGTCCCCTTATATCACACATCTCATAGGTTATGTAGCAGTTGCCCCTTATATCTCACAGGTTATGTAGCAGTTGTCCCTTATATCACACATCTCACAGGTTATGTAGCAGTTGTCCCCTTATATCACACATCCCACAGGTTATGTAGCAGTTGCCCCTTATATCACACATCTTGCAGGTTATGTAGCAGTTGCCCCTTATATCTCACAGGTTATGTAGCAGTTGTCCCTTATATCACACATATCACAGGTTATGTAGCAGTTGTCCCTTATATCACACATCCCACAGGTTATGTAGCAGTTGTCCCTTATATCACACATCCCACAGGTTATGTAGCAGTTGTCCCTTATATCACACATATCACAGGTTATGTAGCAGTTGTCCCTTATATCACACATCCCACAGGTTATGTAGCAGTTGTCCCTTATATCACACATATCACAGGTTATGTAGCAGTTGTCCCTTATATCACACATCTCACAGGTTATGTAGCAGTTGTCCCTTATATCACATATCCCACAGGTTATGTAGCAGTTGTCCCTTATATCACACATATCACAGGTTATGTAGCAGTTGTCCCTTATATCACACATATCACAGGTTATGTAGCAGTTGTCCCTTATATCACACATCTCACAGGTTATGTAGCAGTTGTCCCTTATATCACACATCTCACAGGTTATGTAGCAGTTGTCCCTTATATCACACAGGTTATGTAGCAGTTGTCCCTTATATCACACATCTCACAGGTTATGTAGCAGTTGTCCCTTATATCACACATCCACAGGTTATGTAGCAGTTGTCCCTTAATCACACATCTCACAGGTTATGTAGCAGTTGTCCCTTATATCACACATCTCACAGGTTATGTAGCAGTTGTCCCTTATATCACATATCCCACAGGTTATGTAGCAGTTGTCCCTTATATCACAATCTCACAGGTTATGTAGCAGTTGTCCCTTATATCACACATCCCACAGGTTATGTAGCAGTTGTCCCTATATCTCACATATCACAGGTTATGTAGCAGTTGTCCCTTATATCACACATTCACAGGTTATGTAGCAGTTGTCCCTTATATCACACTCCACAGGTTATGTAGCAGTTGTCCCTTATATCACACATCACAGGTTATGTAGCAGTTGTCCCTTATATCACACAGGTTATGTAGCAGTTGTCCCTTATATCACACATCTCACAGGTTATGTAGCAGTTGTCCCTTATATCACACATCTCACAGGTTATGTAGCAGTTGTCCCTTATATCACACATCTCACAGGTTATGTAGCAGTTGTCCCTTATATCACACATCTCACAGGTTATGTAGCAGTTGTCCCTTATATCACACATCCCACAGGTTATGTAGCAGTTGTCCCTTATATCACATATCTCACAGGTTATGTAGCAGTTGTCCCTTATATCACACATCCCACAGGTTATGTAGCAGTTGTCCCTTATATCACACATCTCACAGGTTATGTAGCAGTTGTCCCTTATATCACACATCTCACAGGTTATGTAGCAGTTGTCCCTTATATCACACATCCCACAGGTTATGTAGCAGTTGTCCCTTATATCACACATCCCACAGGTTATGTACTATTTATTATGTTAGTGTCAGACGGGGGATCGAATCTGCGATTCCTGGATTACTACTCCAACATGTTAACCACTGTACTACAGATCCGTCTGTAGTTCGAGACCTGGGCTGGCTATATTCTTTAATAATAATAATAATAATAACAACGATTTTATTTTACGAGAGAACTCATTTAACCAAAGATATCTACAATGAGGCCCTCGACCTATATCAATAGTAGAGAAACTATAAATAAATTAATAAATGCATTTGTATATATACTATATTAGTATGTAGTATCTATAGTCTATCGTAAAAAACCGTAATTTATATTATATGTTTACATATGTAATTGTTAATTATAACATGAACAAATAAACGGGCTACTCCTCGTAGCTAAAAAAAACAACAACAAAAACTATATATATAATATGTTATATCATGCAATATGGGGCGTGATAATAGACCTTTGATTATGTACATATGTTTAAAAGTATTACTTGCCTAATACATATTAATACATATAAAACTTATGTATTTGATATTCCGTCATTTGTAAAATAAATGGCCTATTTCAAATTCAAATACATCTTGTGTTGTTTAATTAGTTCAGCAAATCAAACTGAGCTAACAATAGGAGTGCAAATGTGGATAACGTTTCTGGGAAACAGATTAGCATAAAGTTGGTGGAGTGAGTTAATATACCATAACATATGTTATGGAATATGATGATATATGGAATTGGCTAGTGGAGTAGAAAAGGGGAATGAGACAGATTATGGCAATAAATCTATCTAACACTGTGCAGATATGACTTATATGGGTATCTTGAAAATATGTATGAAATCAGCTTAAAGATCCAGGACTACTATCTAACTAGTATCTAACAAACACCTATGTGTTGTGGGGATGTCGTTTAACGTTTGGAAAGAGTTGTTTAGTACTGTACGTTGCCAGGCACTGACCGACGCCGTACATTTATATACTGACTTCATACAAACTGTACACTGACCGACGCCGTACATTTCTATACTGACATCATAAAAAACTGTGCACTGACCGACGCCGTACATTTATATACTGACAGCATAAAACACTGTGCACTGACCGACGCCGTACATTTATATACTGACATCATACAAACTGTGCACTGACCGACGCCGTACATTTATATACTGACATCATAAAACACTGTGCACTGACCGACGCCGTACATTTATATACGGACATCATAAAACACTGTGCACTGACCGACGCCGTACATTTATATACTGACATCATACAAAACTGTGCACTGACCGACGCCGTACATTTATATACTGACATCATAAAACACTGTGCACTGACCGACGACGTACATGTATATACTAACATCATATAAAACTGTGCACTGACCGACGCCGTACAGTTATATACTGACAGCATAAGAAAGTGTGTACTGACCGACGCCGTACATTTATATACTGACATCATAAAACACTGTGCACTGACCGACGCCGTACATTTATAAACACAAAAATACTGACATCATAAAAAACTGTGCACTGACCGACGCCGTACATTTATATACTGACATCATAAAAAACTGTGCACTGACCGACGCCGTACATTTATATACTGACATCATAAAACACTGTGCACTGACCGACTCCGTACATTTATATACTGACAGCATAAAAAAGTGTGTACTGACCGACGCTGTACATTTATATACTGACATCATAAAAACTGTGTACTGACCGACGCCGCACATTTATATACTGACGCCATAAAACACTGTGCACTGACCGACGCCGTACATTTATATACTGACATCATACAAAACTCTGCACTGACCGACGCCGTACATTTATATACTGACATCATACAAAACTGTGCACTGACCGACGCCGGATCATGTTTGCCAGAACACATATTAGAATGCAGAATTTAAACACATAGTAGTGTGTGTAGAATTCATTCATCCTACTCCATTTGTTATATTTCCACATATGTCCATTACGTTTATGTTTTATCTGTAGCATCTAATTCAAGCATATTGATTAACATTAAGTTTGTTTGCCGCTAGTAAATAAACGTAAATGAATATATTTGCATAGCTATATAGATGCTTTCCCAGTCAATTTCAAGTAGTATTAGATCTACTACTGTTCGTTTATAGGAAAGTTATGTTTATAAATCTGTAATGCACGACATTGTCGAAAGCCTATGGTTCCGGCAACCCTGCACATGTATGTTTCAATTATGTCAGGTTGGTTACGGCTCGGATAACTTGCTTATTGTACTGTAAAATCCTGCTCATGTAGCGTGTTTGATTAGAACATCTAAAAGATCACAGTAGTACTGTACCAATGTTCTGTATGTTGTACCAGTTTCGTGTAAATGACATACAACAAATACAAGAAAGACCAAAGTTCAACCGAGGCAGTCATGTTGCCCCTTAAAATTGTTGGGACATAGCAGCGATTTGCTACCTTTTCTGATTTAATGAGTTTGGACGTATAGTTATGTACTGACCATGCAGCTCTCTATTCAGAGATATAGTCAATATTTTATACAGCAAAGGGATATTGTTTCTATTTTATTTATTTATTTTTAATTTTTGCTTTGGACATTTTAACCGAGTTAGCTGCCTCTGTGTGCCTCATTGTGGTTGTGGGCCTGCTGGGTGATAGTCTGAGGACCAGACATCAGTCTTAAACGCTGGTAGAAACATGTTCTATTCAGATGATTAAGAACGAGTCCAACTAGAGAATCAGCTTGTTCTTTCCCTCTTATTTCTTCAAGCATGACAGACCGATCAATTGATTTTTCATATTAAAACGGACATTAACTTCTTTGGTGTTATCTGGCATACAGGCATAGGATTCGGGAAGTACTGATGTACATAAAAAAGAGGTGTCTCATAAGTCAGAAATGGCCTGCCCTTTAAATAGGGGTCACACTATAATATTTATATAATTCGGTATCATTGGATTATTTGTGAAAGAATTGTGTTCACATTTGGACCATGAATCAATCAACATATCTTACGCGCATACAACAACAACAACAACAACAACAACAACAACAACAACAATACCTTTATTGCATTAAACATTCATACAATTTCTATAGCAAGTACATGTTTACATGTAAGTAACGACATGGATTTACAAAAGAGCAAGATGTTAATATACTCTCTGCTTATACTAATTTTAGTTTCTATATACATTTGCGAAATATATGTATTTTGCTAAATTTCTACCAATGGTTTTTGATTATTCTGACATCAAATTAGTGAATTTATGTTGGCCATGTATAGTAATAATGTTTTAAATATTTCTGTCTAAGATCTCTAAATTTCGGACATATAAGAAGGAAATGATATTCACTTTCTATCATGCCTGTATTGCAATATATACATATTCTTTGATTTCTGGGTATGTTTTGATATCTTCCACGTTCGATAGCTAAATCATGGGATGAAGTTCGGAATTTTGTCAACGCCATTCTAAATCTGTCTTCTTTAATAAAGTCTAAATGTTTTTCAAAACTGAACGAGTGCTTAAACAAACAGTATGTCTCTAACCTCCCTGAATTATTAATAGACGAATACCAGCTTTGATAATATATATCTAATATTCTTTGTTTTATCTCATTATAGCTTATCAAGATATTAAATTGGTTCTGCCATATGTACATTAACCCACATTGTTCGAGAATATGTTTTATATGGTAAACCCAGTTACACTTATTGTATATAATACCATTATCTGCATCAGTTTTAAGTACATGATAAGTTTGAAACAGTAGTGATTGAGTATTCAAAGTTAGTAGTTTTATCCAATATTTGATCATTACTAATATTCTATGTAAATACATTGGAGTTCTGCCTAATTCTCCATAAAGTGAGTCTAAGTTAGTTGAACGCTTCACCCACAGAAGTTTTCTACACAATTTGGAATGCATTGCCTCAATGTCGGGACTTTCATGATAGCCCCATATCTCCGCAGCATAATTTAATATAGGAGACACCAAAGAATCAAACAATTTAATGTTTTGCTTGATAGGAATATTTAATTTGTTGTATATTGTAAACAAGTTATGGATTGAAAATGACGCATGTTGCGCTACTCGTGTTTGTGTATGGTTCCAAATCCCGATTTTGAATAGGTGTACACCCAAGTATTTAAATGATTCAACTATTTCAATGTTTGAATTATAGATGAAAAATTGATATCGAGTATGTCGCCCATTTTCAAAAATCATTACTTTGGTCTTATTGACATTAAGGTGTAAACCCCATGTGTGACAGTAATTTTCTAGATCATTTAACATTGACTGCAATGAAGCTGGGTCATGGGCAAAGACTATCGCATCATCAGCGAACAACAATAAGAATATTTGTACATCATTAATATTTAAGATACCATCAATATTACTATTTATAGTAGTCAATATATCATTTTAAAAAATAAGCATAATAGGCTACTGGCCGGGTCCCCCTGTTTGACCCCAACATGTGAGTTTATAATATCTGATCTTGTACATTTATAACGTACATACGATGTTACACTATTATACATGGATTTTATCGCAATAGTAAACTTTGTACTGACGTTTTCATTCAATAATGTCTGCATTAAATATGCTCGATCAATTCTATCATACATTTTTTCCCAATCCAGAAATGCAACATACAGTGTTTTCTTACTTGCCAGTGTTCTGGTAATTAGAGCATGTAATATAAATATGCAATCTACTGTAGATTTGTTCTTTTGGAAACCATACTGGTTATCTATTAATTTGTCATGCTTATCAGCCCATAGTGTGAGACGATTTACTAACAATTTTTGAGTAAATATTCGACATAATATTAATAAGAGTTATACCCCTGTAGTTTGTGGACTCATTTATATTGCCGACCTTATATATCGGCACAATGATACCTTCTCCCCAACTCTCTGGAAATACACCGTCAGAGAATATTTTATTATACAACTTAACTAGAAATGGAGATATAATCTGACGAAGACTGCTTAAACACCTCAGCTATAAGATGATCAGTCCCTGGACACTTAGAGAATTATTTTGCGAAAAAATGGCAGCTTTCAACTCAGTTTCAGTAAAGTCTGCATCTAGTTCAACATCATACAGACCATTAATACATGGTTCTGCTCTGTCCTGTTCCCTATCTGGTATATTGCCATACAGACCATTAATACATGGTTCTGCTCTGTCCTGTTCCCTATCTGGTATATTGCCATACAGACCATTACTACATGGTTCTGCTCTGTCCTGTTCCCTATCTGTTATATTGCCATACAGACCATTAATACATGGTTCTGCTCTGTCCTGTTCCATATCTGGTATATTGCCATACATTAATACATGGTTCTGCTCTGTCCTGTTCCCTATCTGGTATATTGCCATACAGACCATTAATACATGGTTCTGCTCTGTCCTGTTCCCTATCTGGTATATTGCCATACAGACCATTAATACATGGTTCTGCTCTGTCCTGTTCCCTATCTGGTATATTGCCATACAGACCATTAATACATGGTTCTGCTCTGTCCTGTTCCCTATCTGGTATATTGCCATACAGACCATTAATACATGGTTCTGCTCTGTCCTGTTCCCTATCTGGTATATTGACATACAGACCATTAATACATGGTTCTGCTCTGTCCTGTTCCCTATCTGGTATATTGCCATACAGACCATTAATACATGGTTCTGCTCTGTCCTGTTCCCTATCTGGTATATTGCCATACAGACCATTAATACATGGTTCTGCTCTGTCCTGTTCCCTATCTGGTATATTGCCATACAGACCATTAATACATGGTTCTGCTCTGTCCTGTTCCCTATCTGGTATATTGCCATACAGACCATTAATACATGGTTCTGCTCTGTCCTGTTCCCTATCTGGTATATTGCCATACAGACCATTAATACATGGTTCTGCTCTGTCCTGTTCCCTATCTGGTATATTGCCATACAGACCATTAATACATGGTTCTGCTCTGTCCTGTTCCCTATCTGGTATATTGCCATACAGACCATTAATACATGGTTCTGCTCTGTCCTGTTCCCTATCTGATATATTGCCATACAGACCATTAATACATGGTTCTGCTCTGTTCTGTTCCCTATCTGGTATATTGCCATACAGACCATTAATACATGGTTCTGCTCTGTCCTGTTCCCTATCTGGTATATTGCCATACAGACCATTAATACATGGTTCTGCTCTGTCCTGTTCCCTATCTGGTATATTGCCATACAGACCATTAATACATGGTTCTGCTCTGTCCTGTTCCCTATCTGGTATATTGCCATACAGACCATTACTACATGGTTCTGCTCTGTCCTGTTCCCTATCTGGTATATTGCCATACAGACCATTAATACATGGTTCTGCTCTGTCCTGTTCCCTATCTGGTATATTGCCATACAGACCATTAATACATGGTTCTGCTCTGTCCTGTTCCCTATCTGGTATATTGCCATACAGACCATTAATACATGGTTCTGCTCTGTTCTGTTCCCTATCTGGTATATTGCCATACAGACCATTAATACATGGTTCTGCTCTGTCCTGTTCCCTATCTGGTATATTGCCATACAGACCATTAATACATGGTTCTGCTCTGTCCTGTTCCCTATCTGGTATATTGCCATACAGACCATTAATACATGGTTCTGCTCTGTCCTGTTCCCTATCTGGTATATTGTCATACAGACCATTAATACATGGTTCTGCTCTGTTCTGTTCCCTATCTGGTATATTGCCATACAGACCATTAATACATGGTTCTGCTCTGTCCTGTTCCCTATCTGGTATATTGCCATACAGACCATTAATACATGGTTCTGCTCTGTTCTGTTCCCTATCTGGTATATTGCCATACAGACCATTAATACATGGTTCTGCTCTGTCCTGTTCCCTATCTGGTATATTGCCATACAGACCATTAATACATGGTTCTGCTCTGTCCTGTTCCCTATCTGGTATATTGTCATACAGACCATTAATACATGGTTCTGCTCTGTCCTGTTCCCTATCTGGTATATTGCCATACATACCATTAATACATGGTTCTGCTCTGTCCTGTTCCCTATCTGGTATATTGCCATACAGACCATTAATACATGGTTCTGCTCTGTCCTGTTCCCTATCTGGTATATTGCCATACAGACCATTAATACATGGTTCTGCTCTGTCCTGTTCTCTATCTGGTATATTGCCATACAGACCATTAATACATGGTTCTGCTCTGTCCTGTTCCCTATCTGGATATTGCCATACAGACCATTAATACATGGTTCTGCTCTGTCCTGTTCTCTATCTGGTATATTGCCATACAGACCATTAATACATGGTTCTGCTCTGTCCTGTTCCCTATCTGGTATATTGCCATGCAAATCATTAATACATGGTTCTGCTCTGTCCTGTTCCCTATCTGGTATATTGCCATACAGACCATTAATACATGGTTCTGCTCTGTTCTGTTCCCTATCTGGTATATTGCCATGCAAATCATTAATACATGGTTCTGCTCTGTTCTGTTCCCTATCTGGTATATTGCCATACAGACCATTAATACATGGTTCTGCTCTGTCCTGTTCCCTATCTGGTATATTGCCATACAGACCATTAATGCATGGTTCTGCTCTGTCCTGTTCCCTATCTGGTATATTGCCATGCAAATCATTAATACATGGTTCTGCTCTGTCCTGTTCCCTATCTGGTATATTGCCATACAGACCATTAATACATGGTTCTGCTCTGTTCTGTTCCCTATCTGGTATATTGCCATACAGACCATTAATACATGGTTCTGCTCTGTCCTGTTCCCTATCTGGTATATTGCCATACAGACCATTAATGCATGGTTCTGCTCTGTCCTGTTCCCTATCTGGTATATTGCCATGCAAATCATTAATACATGGTTCTGCTCTGTCCTGTTCCCTATCTGGTATATTGCCATACAGACCATTAATACATGGTTCTGCTCTGCTCTGTTCCCTATCTGGTATATTGCCATGCAAATCATTAATACATGGTTCTGCTCTGTTCTGTTCCCTATCTGGTATATTGCCATACAGACCATTAATACATGGTTCTGCTCTGTCCTGTTCCCTATCTGGTATATTGCCATACAGACCATTAAAATGAGTGTACATGTCACTAATTGTAATATTATCAGAGTTGACGCTGTTTTTCTTATATTGTGTTTTAACTTTCCTCCAGAATGTTTTCGGACTTGTCTTTGCTAAATTAGCAATACGCTCACCATCCTGTTTAGCGAAACGCAATTTAAATTAATGTTTTATTTTTCTATATTGCCGTTTCTTATCAAAGAATGAAATTCTGTTTTCCAGCGATTTATTTCGATTGAAAATATTTCTTGCTACATTAAATTCCATGCGCGCTTCATAGCACTCTCTATTAAACCAAGGCCGCTTTCGTTTAGAAGATAAATGTATATTTGGTTGACGGATTTTTCCATAATGCCACAATAGCACAGTGGATGCGTGTTCGCTACAGGTGCGAAAGGCCTGGAGTTCGAGCCTCCGCTGGAGCCGTTACGAGTGTGCCCTTCGGCAAGGCATTTATTAAATTCCGCATTGCCTCTTCTCTCTCCCTCATGGCGATGCATTGTATCAGGAATGGGGTCTCGGGAGCGATTAATATAGGTTGTAAGAACTTGTTTCGCAATCGAGCTAAAATAAATGTGTATAAAACTACCAGATAACAAACATCACTGTAAAATCTAAATTAACACAACGCAAAATCCGAATAATGTGAAAAGTCAATCTCAATACAATCTACATGCCCGAGAAACTAATAGCTAGTGTGTGACCCCAATACAATACACATGCCCGAGAAACTAATAGCTAGTGTGTCACCCCATGGCTTTTACGTCGTACACGCACCTCTGTCTCATAGGTGAAGGATTTTATCATTTTTGTACTGCTAATGTAGCCCAATAACAGAATCTATAATTTCAAATTAATATCTTGAAGCATGCTCGAGAACATTCAATTTGAAATGTATCGGATCTTGCTTTGTGTTATTTTGTGAATTTTAACCATAAGTGTAATGATGGCGGATGTGTACACAGTGCATAGGAGAATAGAGATGCAAGTTATTCGTGAGTGACCATATCTCTAGCAGCAGTAATGAGACACTGGAATTGCAGCTGGGGATCTACTTTGATCGATATATCATGTTGTGCAGGAAACTCTGTCTGAAATACAGCCGGAAATTATATATATATAGCCGCTTACATGTAGTTTAATAAGTCGGTATATTGGCGGTAAAGCGTGTTTGTTCCAATTCGTACAAAACTTAAATACAATAATTTATAGTAAGAATATAGTATAATAATTATAAGCGTGTCAATTGTAAACCATGTACATGGGAGATAATTGGATATATGCTGTCTTTGCTAAGAAATAACGGTGATCTCCCTTTGATAATACCTAAGATACTTTAGTAACCAGAAATCCGAATAGCATGACTATTAGAATGTTTGGGTGCGACATTTAGCGATTAGGCTTACGTTTGTTTACATCACGTGTCTCAGTCACGGGACATTCTTGCACCGTTCCCCCCACCATGTTTACATACATGTAGGTAAGTCTTCCAAATAAGGGTAGTCTTGCAAGTCGAAGAATTCTAGATGCAGATTGTATTGAGATTGACTTTTCACATTATTCGGATTTTGCATTGTGTCAATTTTGATTTTACAGTGATGTTTGTTATATGGTAGTTTCATACACATTTATTTTAGCTCGATTGCGAAACAAGTTCTTACAACTTATATAAATTACTCTCGATACCCCATTCCTGATGTAATCCATCGCCATGAGGGAGAGAGAAGAGGCAATGTGGAATTTAATAAATGCCTTGTCGAAGGGCACATGTCATCGTAACGGCTCCAGCGGAGGCTCGAACTCCAGGCCTTTCGCACCTGAATCGAACGCGCATCCACTGTGCTACTG
Organism: Archivesica marissinica; assembly: GCA_014843695.1. NCBI lineage: Eukaryota > Metazoa > Mollusca > Bivalvia > Venerida > Vesicomyidae > Archivesica > Archivesica marissinica. The sequence goes on along the minus strand of CM026402.1, from coordinate 3,421,359 downwards.
TGGCATTATTATTATTTGGTGAGTTTTATACCTTAGTGTTGATGAATTAAACAGAAATTTCTAGTATGCACGTAACCGTGTGAACATAATTCTTTCAGAAATAATCCAATTATACCGAATTATATAAAAGTGTTTGTTTATTATAGTGTGACCCCTATTTAAAGGGCCAGCCATTTCTGACTTATGAGACACCTCTTTTTTAGGAACATCAGTACTTCCCGAATCCTATGCCTGTATGCCAGATAACACCAACACAGCTCTGGAAGTTAATGTCCGTTTTAATATGAAAAATCAATTGATCGGTCTGTCATGCTTGAAGAAATAAGAGGGAAAGAACAAGCTGATTCTCTAGTTGGACTCGTTCTTAATCATCTGAATAGAACATGTTTCTACCAGCGTTTAAGACTGATGTCTGGTCCTCAGACTATCACCCAGCAGGCCCACAACCACAGTGAGGCACACAGAGGCAGCTAACTCGGTTAAAATGTCCAAAGCAAAAATTAAAAATAAATAAATAAAATAGAAACAATATCCCTTTGCTGTATAAAATATTGACTATATCTCTGAATAGAGAGCTGCATGGTCAGTACATAACTATACGTCCAAACTCATTAAATCAGAAAAGGTAGCAAATCGCTGCTATGTCCCAACAATTTTAAGGGGCAACATGACTGCCTCGGTTGAACTTTGGTCTTTCTTGTATTTGTTGTATGTCATTTACACGAAACTGGTACAACATACAGAACATTGGTACAGTACTACTGTGATCTTTTAGATGTTCTAATCAAACACGCTACATGAGCAGGATTTTACAGTACAATAAGCAAGTTATCCGAGCCGTAACCAACCTGACAGAATTGAAACATACATGTGCAGGGTTGCCGGAACCATAGGCTTTCGACAATGTCGTGCATTACAGATTTATAAACATAACTTTCCTATAAACGAACAGTAGTAGATCTAATACTACTTGAAATTGACTGGGAAAGCATCTATATAGCTATGCAAATATATTCATTTACGTTTATTTACTAGCGTCACACGCACTTAACGTTAATCAATATGCTTGAATTAGATGCTACAGATAAAACATAAACGTAATGGACATATGTGGAAATATAACAATTGGAGTAGGATGAATGAATTCTACACACACTACTATGCGTTTAAATTCTGCATTCTGTGTTCTGGTAAACATAATAAATCGTCTGCAATTTGTTAGTGTGGAAATCCAAACAGACTCGATGGTGAGCGTGAAAAATGTATGCATGGAGGACATTATTTCTTATATCAGCACAAGCACTGCACTAGCTTGTATTAACATGTGTCTGACGTATGAAGCGCGGTCGGTGCCGCACTGCATGTTACAGGAACTCAGATGGTAATTGTCGTCTGCATGTCACCCATCCGCTCAGTTTCAGCGCAAACCTGACGTCTGCAGTTGGCTATAGGCTATATTATACGAGCAGTATAGGTAGGCGCTGTGTATCTTTCTCTCCAGTTATTCTTACTTGCTTAGTTTAAACGTTATTTATTTCAGTATTTTTACATGTAATCAAGAAATGAACATTTTACATATAATTTAACAGCAGTAGACTGAAAGGGATCAGAACGACATAATACTTATATAGCAGTTGCTTCATACTTTGCATTTATTCACACACGTGGTTCATACTTAGAACATGCATTCACACACGTGGTCATACTTAGAACATGTAGTTCATACTTAGAACATGCATTCACACACGTGGTCATACTTAGAACACGTGGTTCATACTTAGAACATGCATTCACACACGTGGTTCATACTTAGAACATGCATTCACACACGTGGTTCATACTTAGAACATGCATTCACACACGTGGTTCATACTTAGAACATGCATTCACACACGTGGTTCATACTTAGAACATGCATTCACACACGTGGTTCATACTTAGAACATGTATTCACACACGTGGTTCATACTTAGAACATACATTCACACACGTGGGTCACCGGTAGCGACGATACATAAACGTAAAACACACAAACTTCGGCTACACTTCAGCTAATGGTTCCGGTCACGACAAATGCATAACCTTAACGTGAATACATTGCGGCTACTGATACCGGTCACCGTGAATATATAACCTTAACTTGAATACACTTCGGCTACTGATACCGGTCACCGCGAATATATAACCTTAACTTGAATACACTTCGGCTACTAACCGGTCACCGCGAATATATAACCTTAATTTGAACACACTTCGGCTACTGATACCGGTCACCGTGAATATATAACCTTAACTTGAATACACTTCGGCTACTGATACCGGTCACCGCGAATATATAACCTTAACTTGAATACACTTCGGCTACTAATACCGGTCACCGCGAATATATAACCTTAATTTGAATACACTTCGGCTACTAACCGGTCACCGCGAATATATAACCTTAATTTGAACACACTTCGGCTACTGATACCGGTCACCGCGAATATATAACCTTAACTTGAATACACTTCGGCTACTGTTACCGGTCACCGCGAATATATAACCTTAACTTGAATACACTTCGGCTACTGATACCGGTCACCGCGAATATATAACCTTAATTTGAATACACTTCGGCTACTGATACCGGTCACCACGAATATATAACCTTAACTTGAATACACTTCGGCTACTGATACCGGTCACCGCGAATATATAACCTTAATTTGAATACACTTCGGCTACTGATACCGGTCACCGCGAATATATAACCTTAATTTGAATACACTTCGGCTACGGATTCCGGTCACGGTGAATATATAACCTTAATTGGAATACACTGCGGCTACTGATTCCGGTCACCGTGAATATATAACCTTAATTTGAATACACTTCGGCTACGATATCCGGTCACGGTGAATATATAACCTTAATTTGAATACACTGATGCCGGTCACGGTGAATATTTAAACTAAATTTGAATACACTGCGGACTCGCAGCTGGACTGGCTGCACACTCACTACTACCCGCTGAAATTTTCAGTCTATGGCGACTCACCAGCCCACGCCAGTAGCACCACACAGACGGTCCGTGCCTCAATCTGTTCCTCCCGAGTTCGCTCTCAAACAGAAACGGATCACGGCCACTGATCTATCTTTCCCACGACTCCTGCTTGAAGGGACTACAATATTACGGCATATTATACCATCTGGCTATTAGGTCTATTTCTGTCCGATGTATACAATTTAACATATCCATGTCGTACATCAAACATGACACAGTCTACCATTATACTTGGACATAAGATATCTTTCACAAAAATCTAAATGCAGCCAGACTAAAGAATAACTGCATATCAATAATAAACCCACATAATGTTGATCGTAAGCTATGTCTTTCTCCACTCCAGCAATGTGAGCATACCCTACATAACATGTATTATAAAAATGGCGCCCAACATACTACTTGCCCAACAATAGCTCCCAAAACTTAGGCCCTGTTACCAGTATTGGTCGCTTTACTATATGGACATATGAAACTAAAGGGTAATACACTTGATCTAATCAACATCGTAAATCACTAAAATTATTTATATGTTTTATAAACTTATTTATATATAAAATATTTTTTACCGAATAAATATTCGAATACTGGAATAGTATTCGGATATTCGGACGTTCGAGTGAATATTCGAATAGACGAATGTTCGTTGCCATCCCTAGTTTAAACTGATTAATACAACATCATTGTATTAAGTTATTGGTTAGACATATGTCTCGGTCTCGGATACGTGTTCAGACACAGCTTTTTACATACAGATTCAATAGTGACCTAAACCTATATACAACAAATTATTCAAAAAGACAATAAATGTAACATACCCAACTGTTGCGCGTTCAGCTCCTCCAAAAATGCATGTATTTAATGTGTGCTTTGTTTCAGAATGCACAAGCGGGTGGGAAACATTTGGCGACCATTGCTACAAGTTTAATACAAACAGGTTGTCATGGGAACAGGCTGAGGTATATTATATGTTGTATATAATTATATTTCCATATTGACTGTATTCCTAATATACAATCAAGCACACTATCTATCTTATCTTATCTATCTATCTATCTATCTATCTATCTATCTATCTATCTATCTATCTATCTATCTATCTATCTATCTATCTATCTATCTATCTATCTATCTATCTATCTATCTATCTATCTATCTATTATATCTATCTATCTATCTATCTATCTATCTATCATCTATCTATCTATCTATCTATCTATCTATCTATCTATCTATCTATCTATCTATCTATCTATCTATCTATCTATCTATCTATCTTCTATCTATCTATCTATCTATCTATCTATCTATCTATCTATCTATCTATCTATCTATCTATCTATCTATCTATCTATCTATCTATCTATCTATCTATCTATCTATCTATCTATCTATCTATCTATCTATCTATCTATCTATCTATCTATCTATCTATCTATCTACTATCTATCTATCTATCTATCTATCTATCTATCTATCTATCTATCTATCTATCTATCTATCTATCTATCTATCTATCTATCTATCTATCTATCTATCTATCTATCTATCTATCTATCTATCTATCTATCTATCTATCTATCTATCTATCTATCTCTATCTATCTATCTATCTATCTATCTATCTATCTATCTATCTATCTATCTATCTATCTATCTATCTATCTATCTATCTATCTATCTATCTATCTATCTATCTATCTATAGATGTTACTCAATTTATTCACCACAAACGGCGGAGGAAATTCCCCGTCTTCTATTACCTAAAATGGTCGTAATAGCGCATTAGCTTCCGGTAAGAACGGCCCCACTGCAGTAGTTACGATTGTGTCCTTAGGCAAGCAGTGTATGTTCCAAGTGCCTCTCTTCTCTCTCCCGCGTGGCGATGGATTCCATCAGGAATGGGGTTTCGAGAGTGCTTAATATATATAAGTTATATGAACTGGTTTCGCAATAGAGCTAAATTTAATGTATATAAAGGCGGTGATATATTTTGCCTGTTCTGTCAAATAAATATATTTTAACACCGAGACTATTAATTGGGCCGTATTCAGTTTCTCATAATGTCATTTGGCCAGAAGTTAAAAAGTGAAAAATCGACAGACTGGAGGAACCCAGGCTAACGTCCAGTACACCGTAAAATCGTACGGGGAAATTGCATCTAAATAAAGTTGCCATTGCTTTACAGAAATTGTATTCCAACATGCATTACGTTGTTAGTTATGTGTGGTTTTAGTTGATGCATTAAATGTGACGGAACAGTTAGCGACAAATAGCCTTTGTAGACAATGCATTTCTATGTTACCAACATTAGTGACGACCCTCCCCTTAGATCAAACATATGTAACAGAATGGGCAGACTTTTTCTACGATTCTTAAGAAGTATTTTGCAATGACGGAACTTATCTAATGTCAACTACAAACGTATTATTGCTTGGTCAGTATATTCATTATGTGTATTGTGAATATTCTAGTTATTATTCGCCTGTCTCGGTTAAATTAACACAGACAGTTGTGTGCGGTTTCATGCATCTATATGCCAATGCTGCAAATGCCATTTTAGCAAAATAGTTCTCTATTAGATCAATTTACCTCCCATGTTATATCAGAGAAGATCCGATTGCAATACAATTAATATTTAAGTCAGCTATCATAAAATCCATACAATATAGTGCGACGTCAATGCTTATTAAAGAGAATAAAAGAATATTAGAGACTCTTACCTATAATTAAAAGATCCAATTCACAATTTAAATTATACGAAAATTCTTATTTATTTAACCTGTTTCAGATTCTGGATTAGCGTAATGCATCCAGAATCTCGGGGTATTTCAGCTAGTGCTGGGTTCGAACGCACACCTACCCAGATTGGGCAGCCACTGGGTGAATTTTGAAACACCCACCTATCCAGATTGGGCATTATAAATGTATACATTCTTCGAAATTTAGTAAGGTTGAAAACGGTTACTTATTAGTTATGAAATTTAAGTCTCTATAAATAAATTGACTCCCTTATTGTACATACAAAATGTACATCTAATAGAAATGAACAGGCTATGAAATGAACCGGCTATGAAATGAACAGGCTATCAATTTGAGCTTGATCGCATAATCACTCTAGTTGGCGCAGATGAAAGCGTAAATGTGGTCATTCGTGTGGGAGGAAACTGGAGTACCTGGAGCAAAGCCACCTGTCCGATCTGGCGACCACCGTACCATCTCACATACTTCCCGGTCCGAGGATCGAACCGGGTTGCATTGGTGATAAGCGAGCGCGCTAACCACTGCTCTAATTGGACAGCCAAATCAATTGATAAAGCAGATGGTTATGTTACATCCCTTCAAGCGCCAAACTCAAAAGTACAAAGTATGTTTCTGACAGTTGGTATACTTCGAATGTTATCGTTAATGGGTTTCATATGAAAATCCGCAGTACTAAAACATTCATGTCTGATAATCTTGTTTAGTTTATACAAATTTATTTTAGCTCGATTGCGAAACAAATTCTTACAACTTATATTAATCACTCTCGAGACCTCATTCCTGATGGAACCCATCGCCACGAGGGAGAGGAGACAATGTGGAATTTAAATGCATTGCATAAGGACACAACCGTAACGGCTCCAGCACGGCTCGAACTCCGGGCCTTTCGCACGATAATCTTGTGAAATAACACTCGATGAAACTGATTTTCATATCCATGAAAGCTTGCATTCCTTCCATATAGCGAGACCGAGTCGCTATCGAGACCGCGGCTATCGAGACCGAGTCGCTATCGAGACCGTGGCTATCGAGACCGAGGCTATCGAGACCGAGGCTATCGAGACCGAGTCGCTATCGAGACCGAGGCTATCGAGACCGAGGCTATCGAGACCGAGGCTATCGAGACCGAGTCGCTATCGAGACCGAGTCGCTATCGAGACCGAGGTTATCGAGATCGAGGCTATCGAGACCGAGTCGCTATCGAGACCGAGGCTATCGAGACCGAGTCGCTATCGAGATCGAGGCTATCGACCGAGGCTATCGAGACCGAGTCGCTATCGAGATCGAGGCTATCGACCGAGGCTATCGACCGAGGCTATCGAGACCAAGTCGCTATTGAATATTCGTCAACCCAAAGTTAAACATTGCCCAAGCCAATACATAGTCGGCATCCAAACATTGCCCAAGCCTATATATAGTCGGCATCCAAACGTCGGCAGCCTGATGATTCATGTATACACCTTGAACAATACAAAAACAAATACACTTAGTTTAAGGGCTTTACATTAAAATCAAACGAGCCCCGCTGGAGCCGTTACGAGTGTGCCCTTAGGCAAGGCATTTAAATTCCACGTTGCCTCTTCCCTCTCCCTCGTTGCGATGGATTCCATCAGGCATGAGGTCTCGAGAGTGATTAATATAAGTTATAAGAACATGTTTCGCAATCCAGCTAAAATAAATTTGTATAAACTAAACATATTTGGCTTTTATATTGATGACTTTACCTTTCAAAATTTACTGAATGAATTCCACATATCTGCATCGTAGTTGCAGGATATGCTTTGTTTGCATTTATAGTAACGACTATTACACTCAATTTCATTCATTTATGCTTACCTGTTTATATCCGATATCACAATTATTCCCATTCATGTTTTCACACATATTTGCCTTGACCACGTGATTTTAATGTGCCCGTGTAATCTAAAAGCATGACCTAGTCCAGGTCTATCTACTAATCCAAATTAAGTTATGTACATATATCATCCCCAAGATAAAATATTTACTATTGCAGAAGCACAGACAAATAATTCTGCGGCACTCTCTGAACAGGGAACATACAACTCCCGTTTTTAGACAACATTCATATGCTATAATAAATTACAAAATGGAACTATTTTTATGGTGAAGAAATATTGTGATATTCGGCTACATATTTTCATTGCAGGAACGTAGCTTGAGACACCTTTCTAGTTGAAGCGCTATCTTTCCCCCACGTTGGAATTCTACATTACAAAAGAGTCTGTCTGTCTGTCTGTCTGTCTGTCTGTCTGTCTGTCTGTCTGTCTGTCTGTCTGTCTGTCTGTCTGTCTGTCTGTCTGTCTGTCTGTCTGTCTGTCTGTCTGTCTGTCTGTCTGTCTGTCTGTCTGTCTGTCTGTCTGTCTGTCTGTCTGTCTGTCTGTCTGTCTGTCTGTCTGTCTGTCTGTCTGTCTGTCTGTCTGTCTGTCTGTCTGTCTGTCTGTCTGTCTGTCTGTTCTGTCTGTCTGTCTGTCTGTCTGTCTGTCTGTCTGTCTGTCTGTCTGTCTGTCTGTCTGTCTGTTGTCTGTCTGTCTGTCTGTGTCTGTCTGTCTGTCTGTCTGTCTGTCTGTCTGTCTGTTTCTGTCGTCGTCTGTCTGTCTGTCTGTCTGTCTGTCTGTCTGTCTGTCTGTCTGTCTGTCTGTCTGTCTGTCTGTCTGTCTGTCTGTCTGTCTGTCTGTCTGTCTGTCTGTCTGTCTGTCTGTCTGTCTGTCTGTCTGTCTGTCTGTCTGTCTGTCTGTCTGTCTGTCTGTCTGTCTGTCTGTCTGTCTGTCTGTCTGTCTGTCTGTCTGTCTGTCTGTCTGTCTGTCTGTCTGTCTGTCTGTCTGTCTGTCTGTCTGTCTGTCTGTCTGTCTGTCTGTCTGTCTGTCTGTCTGTCTGTCTGTCTGTCTGTCTGTCTGTCTGTCTGTCTGTCTGTCTGTCTGTCTGTCTGTCTGTCTGTCTGTCTGTCTGTCTGTCTGTCTGTCTGTCTGTCTGTCTGTCTGTCTGTCTGTCTGTCTGTCTGTCTGTCTGTCTGTCTGTCTGTCTGTCTGTCTGTCTGTCTGTCTGTCTGTCTGTCTGTCTGTCTGTCTGTCTGTCTGTCTGTCTGTCGTTGTCTGTCTGTCTGTCTGTCTGTCTGTCTGTCTGTCTGTCTGTCTGTCTGTCTGTCTGTCTGTCTGTCTGTCTGTCTGTCTGTCTGTCTGTCTGTCTGTCTGTCTGTCTGTCTGTCTGTCTGTCTGTCTGTCTGTCTGTCTGTCTGTCGTCGTCTGTCTGTCTGTCTGTCTGTCTGTCTGTCTGTCTGTCTGTCTGTTTGCAAATATAACGAACTGCTGTTTGTTTGCAAATATAGCGAACTGCTGTTTGTTTGTTTGTTTGTTGTTTGTTTGTTAGACCGGACCGGACCGGACCGGGACCGGACCGGACCGGGACCGGACCGGACCGGACCGGACCAGACCGGACCGGACCGGACAAGACCAGACCAGATAAGGACCAGACCAGACCAGATAAGGACCAGATAAGGACCAGACCAGACCAGACCAGACAAGGAAAAATATAATATTTAGAGATTGTGGGATATAATAATTAATATACTTATTCTCTGTCGGATTGTTTGTCGTTTTGGAATGAAAGGTCAATCGATTGTTATTGACCTGGTGGCGTGTAATGAATGAAAATAATTTTACTATCATACTGAGTCACGTAGTAGACAAAATAATCCCATCGTGCGGATTAGTATTTATGAATTGGGTAAATTGGTCTCCTAATGAGTCTAATATTTTTCCCACGGTCATAGAGTACGGGATAAAATGTATCTATACAAACTGCTATTTGTTTGTTTGTTTGTTTGCAAATATAACGAACTGCTGTTTGTTTGTTTGTTTCGTTCGTTGGTTTGTGTTACTCACCTGCACATAGTTTGCGGACAGGGATCGTATAATGAGTTCTATTATATGTTCTAGATCGCTTGTACAGACATGGGAGCAACACTTATAAAGGTTGATAATGCCGCTGAACACGAATTTGCAAGGTCCAAATGTATTGGTAAGTTACTATTGTTTGTAAGTTTACATAATGCTATATTGGACATATATCCCGGTGTTACAGGTTTCCGGCGATGTAGTACATAACGAACTCATATATTTGGAATGTTTAGACACGTCCAAACAATTTGAAGTGACGGAATAAACAACATTTTACCTTTCATTCATAAAAATCCCGACTAAAATCGATTGTTACTTTTTGAGTGAAGTCAATAAAACGGAGACACCTCGCTCCCAGTAATCCAGAATGACGTCAGCAGTTTTCACCTAACTGGAAATTGCCTACAGCGGGAACATATGTACGTAAATAACAGTAGTATTTAATAAAACAATATAAATAAGGAACACTAACTTTAATAGCAGGATTAATGTAAGATTTTCACTCAAAATTCATTTGTGGCTTAGACACAATTGTGTCTGTATACTGTATCTAAAAATATTTAATAGAGTATTGCAAAACGGTGAATATCCTCACTATTGGGGTATAGGCATTATAGTCTCGATATACAAAGGTGGTAGCATTGAAGATGCCAAACAGCATAGGGGAATCACACTAATAAATGTACTCGGCAAAATATACTCACACGTGTTACGTAATAGGTTGACGAAGTGTTTTATAACAAGAAAAACGATATGTAATAGAAGGACGATTGAAAACTCACTCTGCATAATACACACTCGGATAGTGTATTGTCGGAATGAATGTATATAAATTAAAAAGTGCATACTTTGGTCATTAAATGCAAACATGTTGACAATAACATAAAACCCGGTCCAACATAATAGTATACAGTCAAACCTGTGTTAGCGGTCACCTCCATTAAGCAGCCAACCTGTGTTAGCGGTCACCTCCATTAAGCAGCCAACCTGTGTTAGCGGTCACCTCCATTAAGCAGCCAACCTGTGTTTGCGGTCACCTCCATTAAGCAGTCAACCTGTGTTAGCGGTCACCTCCATTAAACAGTCAACCTGTGTTAGCAGTCACCTCCATTAAGCAGTCAACCTGTATTAGCGGTCACCTCCATTAAGCAGTCAACCTGTGTTAGCAGTCACCTCCATTAAGCAGCCAACCTGTGTTAGCGGTCACCTCCATTAAGCAGTCAACCTGTGTTAGCGGTCACCTCCATTAAGCAGCCAACCTGTATTAGCGGTCACCTCCATTAAGCAGTCAACCTGTGTTAGCGGTCACCTCCATTAAGCAGCCAACCTGTGTTAGCGGTCACCCCCATTAAGCAGCCAACCTGTATTAAGTAGCCAGTTTTCAGATTCCCAATATGTTGTTTTATTATACATTTGACCTCTATTAAGCAGCCACCTGTGCTAAGCAGACACTTTCTGTGAGTCTCTTGGCTGGCTGCTTAAGACAGGTTTGACTGTATACCACATCCCTGCTGGAGAATCCGCGAAGCAAATGGGAACCAACTATTGTTGCAGAATTTCAACAACGTAAATACATTAACCAGGCAATTTCTGGAGTCCCGCTCAATACTGTATTTCTATGCGCACACCAGTGAAAGCTTGGAACTAGTTCCCTGAAAACAATTGGACTCTGTTAATACCTATAATACGAATACACAGCAGTACCTCTTATCACATAAATTCCCATTCGTCCAGAAATATGAGAAAATTATGCAAAATCAATTTGGTTTTCAAAAAGGGAAATCAACGACAGATTGTATATTTATCCTACCCTTTGTCATTTCATAAATATTAAATGCTGGTAAACAAAACTATACTGTACCTTTATCGATTATGAGAAATGCTTTGACAAAATAGATAGTTTATCTTTGGCAGAAATTAATACGGGAAAATGTCAGTTCAAAAATTGTTATAGCCATGCAAGCTACATGTATGTATAAATGAAGGTTGTAAAACAACAATGCCTATTGAATACATAGTAAAACATACAGTCTGTTCATTTATATTTCCAATCTTTCATTTCTTCTGATATCACATCCACTGTATTCAAATGAAACTGTAAAAGAACAAAACTCTTCCAATTATAATGTTTTCCATATCAAGTGCTCACCGGTGAATAACATCACTGTGCTTACACACTGTATTCCTCCGCCAAATAATACAGTATACCAACCTTCAATATGCAATGGCCTGAATTCTTATACCACATCTTTTCTACACATCAACTAGTCTGAAGTATTCTCAAGTCAATACTTTCTCCACAAAAAAAACCCACAAAAACTATACACTGCCTGTTATGAAAATGCATTTTTACCAAAATGACTTCCGGTAAAATGACAACCTGTAGAAAAAATCGCTCTTGGGAAAAGTTGAATTTCGTGATGTTTTGTGTGTAATTACATTCCATACTATGACAAATAGTTGAATAACACATGACTTTCTAGTACCTATAACACAAATGTGGTGTAATAAGAGTATCTAGAGTATTGGACATTTTTCCGTGAGGAAACAGGTGCGCTCTTTGTTTGCGTAAACATTGGATATCGTTGTGCGTTACACTTGGACATTCCATTGTGTTGTGTATTGGCCAAATGTAAACACAATAATCGCCTATTACGATCGACAAATACCAACAATTACGATGCCAATTGAAAAATCCTGCGAAACTCCGAAGGTGACCACCAAGAGACACATTGAAGAAACCCTCAGTCCTTCAGATGATATTCAAGGGGATCATGCCCATGCACCGAACCCAACTAGATAGAGAGGTTCATTGCCTGATCTGTCCAACAATAACCCACAACAAACGGACCCCATTGTTGACCCTGTAATATCACATAAAGGTAAAACCTTCAACTTAATAGATCTTGTGAAGTCGGTCATTTCCAGTGAATCGGTAGCTGAAGCCATTTCAGCTGCTGTGGTGCCAGCCCTGATTCAAATAATGAAAGACGAGATAAGACCAATATCGGATAAACTTGACAAACATATTCTTGTTACAAAAACCAAACAAAATTAATTCGAAGGCAAACTTGAATCCCAAGACAAACTGATTCAGAATCTCCAGGCTGACAATAGAACTTTGCATGTAAAATTAAGAGAATCCAATGACACAATAGGGGATTTGTGCGATAGAATCGACGATTTAGAACAATATGGGAGAAGAACAACCATTAGATTACATAACACCCCATAGGCACCGACAGAAATGGGAAGATAATGTCTACTGATGAAGTTGTCGTGGATATTGTCAACAATAAGTTAGGTCTCACACCAAATATCATGGTTGATGACATTGAACGCTCACATTTGATCGGAAAGAGGAACAACAAAGGAGCAGCAGGGGGGGTGAGTAACATTTTTGATGGAACCCTTTTTTATTAAAATAAAGCTCTCCAACTCGTTCTAATTCCCAAATAATCGAATTTGGGGGGTTAAAATATCGACCTAAATTTGTTATTATATTATAACCAAAACGACGAGGAATATACCCGACTAATTGGAATATTATGTCAACATTCTTCGACACATTTTACTCAGCAGGGTAGGTGAGTAACAAAGTGGGTGGTAAATCCGTACTACAAAATGGAAAGCCCTAGTCTAGTCAAATGGTCCATTTAAAGGGGGAAGTGAGTTAACGGAGTGAGTGGTAAACTTGTGTCGAAAATTCGAGCGCTATAGTCAAATGGTGCGGGAAATAATCGAAATTGGGGGGTTAAAATATCGACCTAAAATTGTTATCGAAGAATATACCCTCGGAAATGTCAACAAATTTTACTCATTTCTTACGACACTCTTCGACCCCGACAAATAAGTTTCAAGACTTTTAATTAGAGTTAATATTTATAGATATTATAATGGATGGTCGGTGTAAAGGTTGGTTGGTACTAACCAAGTTTGTGGTAAAAGTTGTTATCTATTTTATTGTAAGGTTCATTTAATTATGTTCCGTAAAAGTAACTTGCATCTACTTCCTCGTAAAAAATAATGTAAAAAATAATGTAAAAATAACGTAATCAACGCAAAAAAAAAAAGATTCTTAAATAATATTTCTAATATAAGAGATATTATTTAAGAACCCTTTTTTTCCCCTTAAGTCGAAAATGTTTAATATTCTGGAGCACTAGGGATTGCTCGAGGCGTGTAATTGGGAGGACTTTCACGTTCGAGAGGACCTCCCCACATACATAAACACACTACGCGCTTAGTTGTTTTAACACTTTTTTTCTCTCGTCCGATCTACCGTCAGCGATTAATTTATCGATGTTGGCCTTCGATAATACATCGGGAGATGCTCTACATTTAGTTCGGATAATCCTCTTTTAAGGATTGGTATCGATCCCATTCTTCGCATACTATTTTAAATTCGGGGTCAGATATTACGTTATCCCGAATAGCTTCGCTTATTATGAGATCGATACTGTTTTTCTTAGATTGGGCGGCAATCGCTATACGATCGTGTTTTTTACTTTTATTTTCTAGATGGCGTACGACTTTTCTTCCTACCATGCATAAAAGTCCGCTAGCCGCGGCAGCTACACCCAATCCTATAGTTATCGGAGTTACCACGATCGTCGTTGTTATAGTAACGCTTCCGACTCCGCTAACTATAGAACCCGTAGCGAATATTGTATTAGCTCCTTCGACGATATTCGCTAATCGTTTATATTTTTTAGATATAGTTACCCGATTATTACGTTCGTTACGTTTGAATCTCTACGATTCTCCCCATTCTAAAAATCGAGGGATCTACATTAATCTCTTCCGTTATAGGTATAGTTGGGTATAACGCCATCTTTTTTTTACTCTTTCATATTATAAATCTAGTTCAACTATTATAGCTACAACACTAATAGCGTCTAACAGTCTAGCCGAAGTCGTTACAAAGTTTATAACATTACCCGCCATCACTTCAATAGGATTAGCAAAAACTATATACGCCGATCGAACGTCCTTAATTGTTGTAATACTTTCTTTTTGTGTAATTCCGTTAATTACGGGATGTACCGTAATCGTATCTAAACCATCACCTCCGCTACCAGTTTTTATGGAAGAAATAGACATGCGTAAAATTCTACCCGCTATAGTCATAGGGTATCCGGAATATTTATTATTAGCGCTATTACCGAATGCCCATCCCAATACAATATCGGCTAAATTAAATAGTATAGAAAAACAAATAGCCATAAAGGATCCCTTTCCTCGGCCCATATAGTAATAATATCTTTTTTAGGTTTATTTAATATAGTTGACGTTACGGCAATTAATCCGTCTAAGTGTTTTTCTAGAGCATTTAATTTACGAGTATCCTAATCGGGTTTATTTAATATAGTCGACGTTACGGCAACTAATCCGTTTAATTGTTTTTCTATACTATTTAATTTAGCCGATTCGGATTTATCTAATATATTTGACGACGTTATGGCTATAAATTTATTTAATCGTTTTTCTAGATCATTTAATTTACCGTTACCATTAATATATTCTTTATGACTACCCGGCCCGTAAATACTCATTTTACTTCGAGTACTACGGAGATCGGAAATTCGTGATTGTCTAACTTTCTTCCGTTATCATCTCTGATAGTAATATCCAATTCGTTAATACAACCGCGTTCCAAATGTTTGAATTCTGGATTAGGATAATCTATAACAACGGGTTTCCCGAAGAAAGCATTTCCCGCATCTATTATCTTAAGGAGTGTACTCGGAGCTCCATCACATACGTTATACGACGTATTTAATTGTTCTAAGTGCACTCGAATAGTTTTAGTTAAGGCAAAACTTACCGGTTTTTCGCCGACGTATATACCGGGTTCCAACCAACCTTTATTAGCGTTATACGTTTTAAATATACCTAGTATGTCACACATACCAGGTGTCAGTGTTATTTTTTCGCGTTTGACATTTAGGGTTGCGATTCCATTAGATTTACAAATGCTGATACTCGCGAAGTCGGTAAATTCTGTATCTATAAATGTTTGTAAATCCTCGAAATTCCATAAACCCGGTGATAATTTTACCGCGACCACAGTACCGTCCTTTATGTACCCGAACCCCTCACCGTCATTCATATTATACCAACCGACCGTAGGTGTTATTGATCTGAGGCCAACGCGTAGATCCCCGCCGCGGTTATCAATATATTGTTGGAGGCTTGTGGCCTCACCCCTTTGAACATCGGTGATTGTTTGAAACATAGTTATAATAAAATATGGCTAATACTTTAAATAGAACTTTCGGCTATAATCCTTCGGTTACTTATAAAACCGGTGGTGTATATAAACGCCAGCTTGCGGCCGTGAACCTAACCACCCTGATGATCATGGTCGGCCCGAACGAGGTCTTCTACACCGAGGTTACGAATATCTGGCGAAAATACAGGCTACCTCCTGTCAAGACGGACACCGTGGCGCAGGCTTGGAACAACACACCGATGCAATTCTGGCAGAACCAGCTTAATTTCGCCATCTGGTGTGCCACGACCGGTTGCGGTGTGTCGTTCGAAGACCATCTGAACGGTGTAGGTGCCCAACACGAACCGCTGATGCAATCGGTCTATATCTTCCACGTCTACTATACTATTAGGAGGATTTTAGACGAATTACGAGTCTCGCTACCGCAGGATAATAATTTCGATCCCTTCTCAAATACGTACGACAGACGGGCCTATGAGCGGATATGCGCAGAGTTTGACGTGAGTCCGATGACCGACTGGCGGTAGAAGAGCTACCAGAACAGCAACGGGCTCGGTGATGTCTACACCCTAAGTCACAGCACGAGGGCGCGGACGAGCATGGCAGACCACGCACAAATATTATCGGTCAATGTCGGTAATTTAGATCGGTCGTCGGCGACCTTCGGTCCTGAGGTCCCCGGTGAGTTTCATACGCCTTTCCTAGCTAAAGCATATTACGCTCCTCCGTTGAAAGCTCATATTGATCATATTCTGCAGGATCCGGGCGTAGACGGCGCCTGGAGCACATTTGTGTTAGATAAGTCGAACGGGTTCACCCGGGCCGGTGTTTCCCGCCTGAATGATTCAATCCGGACCTATGTCTGGGCTCTCCTGGGAGCCCAGTCACAGACGAGGTCCTGCATCGTAGGAGTTGGCACGGCATTTGACGCACAGAAGCAGTTTCTAGCGAATGTCGAGGACGCCATAAACTCCCCGGTGGACATCCCATCGGCAATCGTGCGGTACCAAGACGTTCTTCAGTATGCGAAGAGTCAGGTAGATTTCGTCTTCGGCCACAGCCTCTACATGGCACCGAGCGACATGTTGCTGCGAATCGGTCATCAGGCCGGATACAACAATGAAATCGTGATAGCTAGCTCCAACCTGTCCTTAGGTCGCAATGACGATGTCAACGGGGTGGCTGACATACAACTTACGGGAGCTTCTCCGCAGCGCCGGGGCTACATCAAAAGATTACCAAGTCGGGACGACGGTCGGAACCAGGCCCACTGGCAGAGGTTCCCACGGGAACGACTGATGAAGAAGAGCATGAAGATGAGAAAAATGCGCTCATTGTGGTTGGCGTCATCTCAGGGTTGGCAATTCTTTGGCTATTACCCTAGTAATGTACTAACCTAGGCCGCGCCAGGCTGCAACATACAGTAGCCCGCCGACGGCAACAACCAGTGCCCATATATTTTCTGAGAGCCACCCCGCCGTCTTGCTCAAGAAGGTGAGGAGCCAGGAGGCAATGCCACCGATAATGCCAGGAAGCGCTGCCGCAGCCTTTCCGGCGAGTTTTGCCAGTGCCCTACCAAAATATTTCAACACCTTTTTAGCCCCTCCGTGATGCCCTCCTTAGCGGGAACCGCTGCAGCGGCCCCCGCAGCAACCCCGCCTGTAAGAGCCAGCACAAGCGTACTCACAATAAACCCGAGTGCAGTCATAATGCTTACTAGTGTGACACCCTGCTCTCTGAACAACGTGCGAAGACGCTCGCCGAGCGTGGTGTCCTCATGGAGGACCCGTGATATAGTTTCGTGGATCCGATTGATTTGTGTACGGAGCGCCTCCCGGTTGGCAGAGGCGGCCTCCAAGCTGGCTGCTCTATCATCCTGCAACCCCTGCAGGCGCTCAGTGATCCGCCGCTTATCATGTGTTGTGTCGGCCTCGGCTAGTTTCCTTTTTTCTAGCGAGACGTGTTCATCGAGTTCCGTCAATTTGGCGATGTTGTTGGTTAACTCGCCCCGGACCGTCTGCATGGTTTTATTAAGCCCGCGGAGTTCACGAAGGTTTAACGGCGGATCATCCATTGTGCTGAGTATGTCTTCTATCTGATTATCGGTGAACATCGTCTCCACTGTGCGAATAGCATCGGTGGCGACTTGCGGGATCTCGTTGAGCTCAACTGTTTCTATTTTGGCTGCTGCTCCACCTAGCTCAGTGGTAGCTGCATGGAGGGCCTCTACTGCCCGGGCGGATATAATTGTTTTACCTCGCACCCAATCCGTGAATCCAAGCTCGTCTCTGATGATTTGGCCGCCACCCCGCCTCCCAGCAATGGTATTTAATGAGAGTGGCTCGCCGGTGCGGGCATTGACAATCTCGATGTTAGAGGCGGATTTCAGGTGCAATCTACCGTACCGATTCAATTCAAACTTGGAGTAGTCACGGCCAACCGACGGGACCATGCCTTTTTCTGCCAGTTCGCCGTAGTAGACATCTACGGCGGATCCGAGCAGTTCCTGACTAAGAGGCCCGATGGCCCCCCCCCAGGAGTGACATTTTCGTACGCCTGCGTCCCGCCAGGCAACATACCGGTATCATAGGTGTCTTCTACATCATCTTCTACATCATCGTCGTGTACGAAATCATCCATATCAATGTCTGCCATCGTATTGAAGGCTACCACATTTGGGTTCAATATAGTAATGGCTTCAACTCAATACGGACGCAAACTTAATCCATACCGCAGGCTTCGGGAGCCCCTCGGGGCAAAGGGCATAAGACAGAGCGTGGTCATTACGAACAACCCCTCGACGATTGACCAGAACCAGCAGCTCTTGGTCCGCTTCCCCAACCTTGGAGCTAACGACGTGATTGTGCCAGGGACCGTTCGCCTCGCTTTCACCATCTCACTGACGTCGACATACATAAATCGAACCGTCGTCCAGAACCTGGGCCGCACCATAGTCAAGAAAACGACTATCAAAATCAGTGGTAATGAGATTATGTCTATCGATGACTCCGATGTCTACTACTGTTACCAAGATCTCTGGAAGACTGCACAAGAGCGCGAAAATGCGGTCTATCAGGGCATTGACACTAGCAACAATCGGAACGTAACCAGACTTAGAATCGATGCTGGTAACAAGGCAGATAACGATGCCGCGCACAACGCAATTTCTGCGACATACGGTAACCGCTACCACATCCCACTCGACTTTGACCTGCTGGAGAGCCACATGCCATTCTATCAAAGCGCACTGGCAGACCGCCTGGAATACGAACTAACGTTCAACGACTATAGCCGTGTTCTCATCGCTACAGACGTGAACTCGACGTATGCGGTGGAAAACATTTCACTGGAGTACGACATGGTCACGCTGCCCGACCTCGCACGAAGGATTAGAGAGCAGTATACCGGGCGGCTTGCAATCCTTTATGACAGAGTTCTTCATCATCGCAAAACAACGAAAAACAAAAACGACACCCTGTGGAACATTAATATCAACGTCCCGGCCCGCTCGATGAAGGGAATCCTGATGCTGTTCGAGGAGGCCGGGGCTAGAGAAACCGAAAGCTTCTACAATCCCAATATTACCAAGGTTGAGGAGACAATTGAGGGTGTCCCCAACCAGCTGTACAGCCAAGGCATGCGCGCCTACCAGCAGTGGGATGAAGCCAAAAAGCAGTTTGCATGCGGCTCTAAGCGCGCCCCAGAGGTTGCTGTGGTCGCCAAAGACCTACAGTTCGCGGACGTCTCTCTGGTAGAGTTCCTAACTTCGAAATACGCATTGTGGCTCGATTTGCGGACCAGCGATGATGACCAACTCCATGGCAGTGGGCGCAGAGTGGAGAATGCCAGCGAGGGTGTAACAATCCAGATAGCTAAAGAAGCAGACACCGATGGCGCATTGAACGTGTATCTGTACATTATTACAGATGCACAGATCAACATTGAAGATGGTCGATTCGTCAGTGCGCTCTACTGATCTACTACCCCGCGACCCCCACTCGGCCATCATATGCGGTCAGACTGGTTGCGGTAAAACTGTATTCATACTGGACTTGCTCGAGGGCCCCTACCGCGGGATCTTTCGGCACATAGTTATCCTCTGCACTACGATTGCGCATAACGCAACTTATCAGAACCGCCCTTGGATCTGGAGGGATCCCGAGGTCTACATACTAGAACCCTGTGAAAAGTTACATACCTGGCTGCGGGTATTCTACACCATGTTCCAGGGTGAGCCCACCCTGTACGTGATTGACGACTGCTCGGCCAAGGCAGCTATGACCAAAAAGAAGGACATGCTATCAGAGCTGGCCTTCAGCGGACGGCATGCGCTGCAAAGCGTCTGGGTGTTGACCCAGAAATACAACTCAGTTCTGAAGGATCTCCGCGAGCAGACACGCTGGGCCGCGGTCTTTCACTGCAAAGATCGTGATTCCTTCGAAGAGTGCCTTCGAGAGAATGACGTCATTCCTACGTATGAAGAGCGAGCCAAGGTACGGCAAACGCTTGCAGGAACAAAACACAGCACATTGCTGTTAAAGACGGACCAACCAGCTGCTTATAAAGTGCTATTCACAGCTTAACATGTGGGAAGCAATTCTGCTAATCGCCCAGATCATAATTTCCACCACATTGGGTTGGTTCGTGTGGCAGTATGTTAGACTTAAGAGGCGAGTACGGATAGCACTAAGAAAAATGAACTGCGACGAACTTCTTGATCAGTTGATGGATGCCGCGCCCCCGATTGATGGGCCGATGGAAACATCGGTCCCGACTACCGAGACGCCGGGAGACGAGAGCGCCCGTCAAGACAACAAGCGTCAACGACTTGCAGCCCTAGCAGCAGGGGGGCAGACTGAACAATATCTAGGACGACAACTCACAACCGAGCATATTGACAATATGGCAAATAATACTATCGAGAAGCTCTACGCGCGCTATGAAGCGAGACTCGGGGCTGCGATGACAAAAACCTTATGGGCCGCAGTCATTCAGTTCTACGCAACAGTAGCAAGTATGTTTCTACCCATACAACCAGAAAATCAACCGAGACTAGTTGCAGACCTCGAATCTGATCTGTTTATCAACCACGCGTTAAGCACAGCCACGTGCGAGCTATATCACAGGTATGGCATGTACCTTGCACCGCTCACCGCTGCGTTAACCACTGCGAAGCATTGCCAATTTGGACACGTATGCCCGCTTACCATAGCTAACGATGTCTACACCGGAGAGAGTGACAGATCCTGTAGTTCTGACACCGGAGGAGACGCCTGCGAAGCTGCAAACAACACGACGGAAGGATCCTAAAAAACAAGCGGCAGGACGGGCAGGGGCTGCGGCTCGGAAGGCCAAGGAAAATAAAATACGTGCCGAGCTCAGAGATGCTAAAGCCACGTTGAAACATCGAAACCCTCAGTTGCTGTCACCCCGGTGGAACAGGGCAACGCTGGAGAACAAACGGTTGTCGCCCCACAGCATGTTTCAGCGGTGGAAACCGAGACGAAACACTGGTACCAGTGTAGCGAGGTCTGGACCCCGTGGGTCGTTGGCGGTCTTGCATGTGCCTTATGGGTTGTTGTGCACAGTAGACGGGAGGCTCATAAACCAATACCCGCCCGAGCTAACATTGTCGTTCCGACAGCGAGTCATTTAAAGACTTCGCTTGACCCATTTTATATGCACTAGTCGCGCGAAGAAAAACAATGTCTACTGACGGAAAAATGTTGGCCAATGCGGCGTATCATTCGGTTGTGGTATCTGGCCTGGCTGTGGGCTATGCACGCCTGGGTAAGATGGCCTTCAAAGCAGCTACCCCAAGCTGGACTTCAATGGCTATGACGTCGGCATGGTAGTTCTTGATGTGGGCCTGGCCATGGCCACGAAAGATATGCTAATTAAACATGGGATCATACCTGCAGATATCATGAAGTAGACGTATGTATAACAACGATGGCCTCGTTCGCAATGCTAGTTGGGGGCGCCCTGGTCAACGCGCTGGCCTTCAGCGGTAGCAACTACCTATTCTCGAAGCTGCGAAGCTCGGGTGTTGACGAGGAGCGCAAACGGCACGACACAGCTATAGAACAGCTCCAGGCCGCGCAGTCAGCATGGTCCAACAAACGGGCTGAACGCCTTGATTGGATTAACGAAGAACTCCACCGTCAGGGTCATGCCGTGCAAACTTTCCGGGACGTCGACACGGCGATCCGTTAGTACGCGCAGGTATTTCCGCATGTCGCGCCGCTGGTGTCGGAACGACAGCCCCGGCTCTCCGACTTCTATACACCTAGCGATGACCAGAAAGATCGTGAGATTGTCTTCGCCGTCCTGGGGATGACCGCGACAGTCCTCGTGGCATACAAACTCGCCAAGTAATTGTCGCGCTTGAGATTTTGTTTCCTTTCTATATAGATATGGGTTTACCAGAGGAGCTGTACTTTGCAATGCTTGAGGTCGGGTACTGTGCCAAGTGAAACAAACATCCTGGCACCCTTGGTCATACTATGATAAACACGGCGCGGCGATTCCTGGAGTCGTGGCGTACCGATCACGCTGCTGTGCAGAAATTCGCTACCAGGGTCCTATCAGGCCCAACTGACCTTAGAGATACAACGGGGTTGCTAGATCCGATGACACGCAGGGCATGTTGGAGACTCATAGGATTATTAGAATACATTCGCGCGCTGGATAGCGAAACAGCCATGTCACAAGCTTAGCTTATACCATGACCGACAGTAATCTTAGCTCGCTATACTAGTCCCCGCGGTTACTGGAAGGGGCTCGCAGCCATAAAAAACCTCGCCGCGGCCGCTAAGGTCTCCGAAGATGTGACACGGGGTTGGCTGAAGAAGCAGGCCATCTGGCAGATCTACCTCCCCGCCCCACGACACATACGCGACCCAAGTTCGACGTACCGGTGCCAAACGACGTCCACCAGGGTGACCTATTTCTGCCTCACGACAGGGCGGGTCGCAAAACGTTCAAGTATGCCCTCACCATCGTTGACGTGGCCTCCCGGTACAAAGAGGCAGAGCCCCTGGCCACGAAAGAGGCTAAGGAGGTCTCAGCCGCCCTTGAAAGGATTTACAGGCGGAGCCCCCTGAAATGGCCAAAGGTGCTTCAGGTCGATCCGGGGCGCGAGTTCATGGGTGCGGTGAACCAACAGCTGGCCAAACACGGTGTCTCTGTCAGGCGTGGCCGTGTGGATATCCATCGAGACCAAGGGATTGTGGAGCGTTTCAATCGCACCCTGGCAGCAGAGCGGCTCTTTGGGCACCAATACGCCCAAGAGATGAGACTTCCGTCTGGAGAACGATCGGCTGAATTGGTGGCTCGGCTGCCTGCCGTGGTTGCGGCTTTGAACGGCGAAGTGACCAGATTGACCGGCAAGAAGCCTTCTAATGCGATCAAGGCCAAGAGTGTGGCACAAAAGCCCTCATCCGTGGTCGCAGCTTCGTCGCACCGTCCCGTTGGCTCGTCGGAGCGAAAGCTCCCATCGGGTGTTGGCGTTCGCTACCTCTACCAACCCGGCGAACTGGAGGGTGGCCGTCGTCGTGCGACCGACCCTGTGTGGTCCCTCCGGGTATACCGGCTTGGTCGCTCGGTTACCAAGCCTGAAGAGCCCGTGCTCTACTATCTGCTGGATGGCCCTCAGCGGGGGTTTGTCCGGGAAGAGCTGATTGTGGTGCCTCCTGATACCGTGCTGCCACCTGATGGGGTTCTTAAGCGTTGAGGACCGCGTAACCCCTTTTTCTGTTGCATTCCAGGCACGTCAGCCGGATATTGTCACGGGTATGGCCTCGGGTGTTGTCCAGCCGATCGACTCTGAACTGCTGGGTATCTTAGGGTTGGTATACCCAGAGGAGCTCGATGTTGCATGCCGCGCAGCGGTTCTGCTGGCCGTCTTTGAGTGCGAGGATGTGACCGACCTTGAGATTGAATCCCTGGAGACCTTTGGCCTGATCATGGCTCTTGTATACCACAATCTTTCTCTGGATGACTTTGCGGAGCTGCTGCTCAGTGAGTGGCTCTGCCACATCGGAACCCTCTTCAGGTGGGCAGACTACTCGTTCGAGCTGGTGCATGTACTCCACGCGGCTGATGGCGAGGTATGCGAGGTTTGACCATTGGAGATAGTCGTCGATAATCCAGACTTTTTGCGGATCGCGGAGTGTGAGCCCCTGGCTCGAGTGGACTGTCATGGCATAGCCGAGAGCCCAGTCTTGTCCCCACTTGCCGTCCATAACTTATTGGGCATAGTGGACAGGCACCTCAACGATGTCATTGAGGACGAGCTCTTCCTGCTCTGGCCTACCAGGCCCTGGGATGATCACCATAATGTTTTGTCTTCGGGTGTCTTTTGGGCGATAGAGGAGGGGCACCGGCTCGTCAGGGAAGTGCTCCTTATGATAATGGAATAGCAGCTCTTGTGCGCGGTTGCGCACCTTCTGTCTCGAGGTCAAGATACGGTCGCATGGCTTCCATACTGCAATGAATCTGTCCCATCCGAGGCAGGTGGGTAGGGCCTTTCTCATGGCCGAGCACTGCACACGATCCGGCCGGAGGCGGATCTCCCGTTTGAGGGCTTTGAGGGCCGGGTCTTTCGCTCTGTGGTCAACCTCAACCTCTTCATAGTAGTGGGCAGCATGTCGCAGCCAGTCATGTGGCATCTCGCCTGCAATTGGTGGTGGCTGACCCTGGTCACCATAGCAGATGATGTGGACCCCTCTCTGGTCTAACCAGTCTAGGAACACTTCCAGGATTGGCTTTGGGACAGTGCAAACCTCGTCCCAGATGATCACGCGGGACATGTACTTTTGGCCCATCCTTTCTGGGGTCCAGTCAGTCTGGCCACTCCAGCGGAAGAAGCTATGGTAGGTCTGAGCCTTGACCCCTCGGGCCCGCATCTCTTTGGCCAGACGGTGGGTCGGGGTGAACACCAGGGGGTTTCTGGTGCGAAACGATTCGATCGCTCGTGTGGTTTTGCCACTACCACCCCCACCATTCAGGTAGCTCAACTGGTGCCGAGTCAGTGGGTCATTGAAGCAGGGGGCCTGACTCGGTGGTAAGTCTTTTTGTTGGCCTTGGTATACCAGCCTGGGGACATATGCAGCATGTTCCTGAGGCATATACAGCTGATCACCCTTGTCTCTCCACTGGGCTGGTTCTACTGAGGGCAGATACTCTATTCCCAGGAGACAATTCACGCACAAGTCAATTTCACAGTTGCAGGTCCTGTGGGCAACATAGGCCTCGACATTCTTGAGCTTGTGTAGTGCCGTCTTCTGGATGTATATGCTGTCTGTGGCCACCCGGACAGCCTCCTTGGCGTCGAAACGCTGGAGCATGCTGAGGAGATTGATGTGGGCATATGCGAGCATGCTCGCCCTCAAGTGAGCATACTGTGGCTGGCTTCCATCATAGTACGTGAGAACATGTCCAAGGGGGCACTTTTGGGGTGCTCCGACAAGAGTGCCACTCTGGCGAGTGTCCCTCACCAGGTAATCCAGCTCTCCCTGGTCAGTCACGAGGCGCCGCGTCAGTCGCTTGCCTTCAGCTTTGGCGCCCTGGGTGAACTTACCAATATTGCTGCATCCCTGATCACGATCCTCGGGGAGCCAGACCTCCTCCTGCTTGGTATAGGAGATGATGGCCTCCCGGACATGCAGGTGAGTCAAGAGCCCAGATTCGGTGAGGTATGCGAGGAGGGGTGTGGGGGCCCACCTCCTCTCCTCAAAATGCTTCCCAAATCAGGCAGGGATTACGGGATGACTGTCTTGTTTGAACACCCACTCTGTGACCTCAGCAAACCCTGCGCTGATGTCTTTGGGCAAAGGCCCATTAATAGCCACTCTCGTCATCCTGTGGGTAGGGTGGCCAAACCGCTCAAAGTATGATTTCGCTTCGCCGAAGCCTTGGAAGCTGGCAGGGTAGCAGGCCTTCATGTCGATGCTGACAACGTCTCTCGTGTCATAGTCCATGGAGTTCCAGAGGCCACCATGGCCGTGTTCTAAACAGGCTTTTTGGATATCATCTGCGAATAACGTCGGGGTGGTCTTCCAGCCGTTCCTTTCTTTGGCCACTATGCTCGCCGCATGGTTTACCCCAAGGGCCCTGTCGGCAAGAGATTCGTCACCTAGATGGGTGCAGGCCTCCTGGAGCATTTGGTGGTCCTCCTGAGTTATGTAGGTGCGGCCATCCTGCAGGACAAACTGGTCTACACTCAGCTGCTTGTCTTGCCTGCCACCCAAGAGCCAGACTGCGATTGGCTCATCCTGGGTTGTGTGTCGGATTGCTTCCCACACATCGCCTTCATAGATGTGAACCTGCCTGGACTGTGGGAAGTGGAGGTCTTTGGGCCAGGCGTGGCCGTTGTGGCAGATGAGTTCTACCCTCCCATAACTTCTGGTACCCCGTCTCTGGTACTTGCCACTGTTATATATG
>CM026402.1:3375922-3393956 GCA_014843695.1 Archivesica marissinica | reverse complement strand
TATACATCTGAACTCCAATTACTCCAATGCCATATTTGATATGTTTCTAATATTTGATAACCTTTATCTAACGCTTTCTGTATTTCTACAGTTGTCCATGTACCAATCAATGCTCTTTGATTTTCTGTATGTTTGCAATAATCATCTTCATTCTTAGCACATGTATAACATAGAGTAAATATCTTTTTTTATTACAATGTATTGGTAATACAGGCATCCATAATGTTTGAGGGGGTAGTATTTTACATTTTATCAAACCCTGATAGTCTCTAATATATTTTATATCAATTTGTTCCGGACTTATTATATTTGGATGTCCACATGGATATTTTTTATATTTATTAACATATGGATATAATGAACATATATCAACATATTTTATTTGTTCATCATCTTTTATTTTATGATATAATTTTACAGCATTTGTTCTACCTCCAAATAGAGCATCTCTAGGTTTAATAGGTTCTCTATATGGATATAATACATTTATATTATTTTTATATTCACTATTGATATCCTTATAATTATCAAAGTCACATTCCCATATATATATAATTTTATACCCTAATAATTTTAAATCGTTAAATCGTTTAATAGTTTCTTCATGAAGCTGCCACATTGTTTTTTTTGTATATGGGTTAATATATTTTCTATTTGGATAACACGTCTTACATCCATGATATAAACAACCCAGAAATTCATATATTACACCATCACAATATCCATCTACATGATATTTACCTATTTTTTTCTCACCTCCATTTAATGCATGACAAATTTTCTTATTTAAGTCTGTACTATATGCCTGAAGCCATCTTATTCCTTTAATAGAATATTTTGTTTTGTTAGGATATCCACTATCAGATATGACCCCAAGACTATTTTTAGGCATATAATTTTTCCTCCATGCTTTATTACAAGCTTGGGGTAATGTTATTGCTTCCCTAAAGGGGTTAATTTGATCACTATTTAAAAATTGTATTATAAATTCTCCACAGCCTCTTCTTAAAATATCAACATCTGAAATACAATATTTTTTCATTTCTGTTCTAAAATCAAAAAATTCTTGATTATTTATTTTATCATCATACCATTTCATAAATATATCACGATTTTCAGGCTTCATACACCCTGGTTTATAATAGTCTAATGATAAATATGGACCAATATAGTTTTGATATTGATCAGTATTTGCCCAAAAAGGAAACCAACCTTTAGCTAATTCTTTTAATCCAAATGTTTTTGGGAATGATGCTAAAGGCATCCCTATAAAATTTAAGGAATCTATTAATCTTATATTTTTATATTTTAATAACATAATATTATTCCCATTCATAATTAAATCAGGTTTAATTGTACCATGTGTAATTAAATATCTTAAAACAAATTGTATGTCATAACCTCTTCCATTATGAGCTATTACTGTTGAATAATTATGAATAGGACTAAATAACCATTTACAGAATTCTTGTAATGTATTTTCACCTTCAAATATCATTTGTTTTTCACCTTCAATATTATTACAATGGTCACAATATTCGGTAACTGATTTACAAATGCAGTTATCACATGCCCGTTGAGCTACACAATAATTTGGTTTATGTTCCCCATCATCAAATTGACATTCAAAGTCATAAAATATATAGGGTACTATTTTAGAACCTTGTTTTAATGGTTCAGATACATATATCGGTATATAGCAATCATGGTCCAAGGATACTATTAATTTACAATATTTACATTTCTTAAGCCCTGGGCATATATGATTTTTTTTACTTTCTATTAATAGAGTATCACATTTTTTACATAACTGTACAGACGAACATATATTTTTCTTATGTTTTCCTTTAATTGTTTTATGATTTTCATAACATGATATACTAACAAACCACCGGCTACAAGTATTACAATATATACTTTCTTTTTTTTCACATAATTCATGCGAATAACATTCACATATATTATTACATTGATGGTGTTCTTTATTACTATAACCTACATCACAATATTCACAAAAATAACTACAACCAAAAAAACCTGTGATTGAGATAATACTATCATAATGATTATCATGATAATATAAATGAATAACTTTACTATTATCAGTCATTCTATATGGTTCAAATAAATGTTCACCTTTTCCATGTTGTTGGTGTATTTTAATAATATATTCCGGATATATTTCATTTTGTATTATTTTATATTCTTCAATACCACATTTCTGGTTTATGTCTATACCAACTTTATTTAATAATTTTTCTGCTTCTTGTTTTTGAAGAGGTTTGTCTGTTTTTCTAATTTTCCCCCATTTTTTTTCCCATTCATCGCTTTTATCAGTATTTGATTTACACATACATACAACAATAGATCTAGCTAAACACATACTATCTTCACTATTTTCTATTTTAATAATACTACGCTTTATATTTATCATATTATCAATGCTTTTTTCACTACCATGATGCATTGTTTTTCTACTACCTCCAATAGGCATTGATGTATGAGTAAATTCAATTCTCAAACCATTATCATGTATTTTAAATTCTTTATTACTTTGACCTACTCTTTCGATTTCATTCAATAATGTTGTTCCTGATATATTTTCAGCATCATTAAATGGTATATGAATACCAAATTCTAATGTAGGGTGTGTAATGGAAAATCTAATTTTATCATTTGGTTGCATGTTTGATTTTTCTTTTATTTGCTTTACTAAATTGTTAAATAATTCATTAGTAAAGTCAAATGGTTTATCATATTGATAAAAGGTCAAATCATATACTTTACTTTGAGATCTATATTTTCTCGATTTTCTACTTTGCAATTCATTAATTTTATAATATTTATCATTAGTGTATAATATTTTATTTGAAGATTCTTCATTTGAAAATTCATTTGAACATTCATTTGAAGAATCTTCATTTGAAGATTCATCACTACTAGAAGAATCTGAATATTCTACTAATTTTGTAGCCATTATTATACGACTGATTTGTTATTTTGATTTTTATTCTTATATACACTCTTTTGAGCTATTAATAAACATTATCTATTTATATTTTAATTATCTAAATATAGTTACAGCAATTTTTACTATAAATATAGGTTATTTCATAGACATTATTTATTCACTACTTTGGCAATCATTCAGCAACAATCATGAGTATGCAGCAACAATTAAATGAAATGAGTTTGAAGTTAAATGAATTATGGTATAAAGCATATGGAAATGAACAGGGCCAGAAAAACATTTATTGTTATATTTGTAAGAAAGAAGGACACTATGCGAATGAATGTATTAACAAAACACAGCCGACCAAGTTTATAAATAATATAACTTGTTATAAATGTAACAAACCGGGGCATTATGCAAATACATGCCCTGAAAAATATACATTGAAAAAGGAGAATACTATTTATCCAACCTATGATAAACCTGAATCGAGCGAGTTTGAGGTCACCAACCAAACAGAAATTGTACCACAAACCAATACCAATGCCGATAAAATATGGGATGTAGAGGACATCATGGATGTAGAAATGGATTCCGGTATTTCACCTGGAGTCCCATTTAAAGGCGAGCTTCCGAATATGACCTGTTCGACTCCAAAACCAAAAAGAACCCTTATGGACACCCTAGATGATTTTGAGGAACCATTGAAAAAGAGACCACGAGTTGAAGACCCCACTAAGGAGAGGGCCCCATTGAAGGCATTTCGCAAAAAGAGACTATTAAATCTATAAGATGATTGTATGGCATTACAGTGTTTTAAAAATTATGTTATTAAAATGGCATTAATAGATATGGTATAAAATTGACATTGAAATACCTATAAATAGAGTTAACTTTATAACACTCATTGTATTGGATGTACATATTATTATTTGTATAACCTGTATTAGTTATGTATTGTGGTTATTTCATTTTTATATTTTGATGTTGTGATTGTAATATATAATAAAATAATACTTTGACAAGTTCTAAGAGGCTTTTATTTCATTTTATTTTGGGCCCTGAAAAGGGCCGTTGATAGTTTTTAAAAACTATTCGCTACAATGTTTGCTACGACATGTAGGACAATATGCCCCACTTGTAACCTTACCACGGCAGTAAACGCCACCCATCAATCGTCCATTGCCTACCGTTAAGGTGAACAATGGTTCGTCATCATTGTTCCAATTGTCAGGCTCTGTTACAAAGTTAGAACTCTGAGGTGGTTGTTCTGTTTGCGCAAAGTTTTCGGATTCTGAACCAGGAATCGAAGGTCGAATGGTCGATATTATAGCCGCTAAATGGTTATAATTATGCTCATATACTCTAATTGTAGCCTCCAGATGCTTTACTTGATTCTTGTAGTCTTCAATAACATCCCCAAGTTTTTGGTACTGCGCCATCACACCCTGAATTTGTACTTCATTAAGAGCTGCCATCGTTATAATGATGAATGACGCTACCTCTAAACCTCTGTATTTTATAATAAACTATCGGATTGACCTACACGCTATAAATATATTCTATATAACATAGTATCGGTTTTTTAACCTACTACATATTATACGTTATATATAGATTTTTTATACACTCTAGATAATATTTTAATACAAGTATGTTTGTGGTAGGACTAGATATTTTGACAAATTTGAGATATATTTTCTTATCGAGAAATATGTATTGGTCCTGAAAAGGACCGTTTTATATGCAGCCCTAAAAAGGGCTGTTTTTATCTAAGTTTTTATTTATAAAAACTCTGATAAATCCGGGTATATATTCACCAATTTAACCATATATACTTGATTTCTCGGCCAGATAACATCACGTCTAAGGAAGAATTGTTCCAGGTCGTATCGACGTTGTTCCTTGTACTCCGTATATTCATTTATGTTGTTATCGCATACCTCCGATTGTTCATGTATTATTTTCCGATAATTTCTTATCTTCTTATAGATTCCTCTAACCACACGCAGTAATCGTCTTCCAATCATTTTTGATAACTGATAAACATTTTCATATTGAACAGATAATTTATAGCGGAATATTGGATTGACCTACTAGCTATAAATAGATTCTATATAACATAGTATCGGTTTTTTTGACCTACTACATATTATACGTTATATATAGATTTTTTATACACTCTAGATAATATTTTAATACAAGTATGTTTGGGGTAGGACTAGATATTTTGACAAAACATGAGAGATGTTTTCTTATCGAGAAATATGTATTGGTCCTGAAAAGGACCGTTTTTTAAAAAATATATATTTATTTAATAAACATATTTTTCCCGTAGTTCCCTTGACCATCATTTAATGGTTTCTTCGTCTGGGTTGTATGGATTGTATGCTCCTCTTTCTTTTTATCTTTCTTCTCTTCTTTTCTATCTTCTTTCTTATGATACGGCTCTTTCCTTTTTTTATGGCTCTGTCTATGTTTTTCCTCATCGGTACATATCTCTAT
Organism: Archivesica marissinica; assembly: GCA_014843695.1. Classification (NCBI taxonomy): domain Eukaryota; kingdom Metazoa; phylum Mollusca; class Bivalvia; order Venerida; family Vesicomyidae; genus Archivesica; species Archivesica marissinica. Next base: position 3,388,498 of record CM026402.1, on the reverse strand, counting down.
CTGCACTGGTTTTGTGCTTATGCATACTATTGGGATCTCAAGCGGTTTACATGAGAAATTTAGCTGTATTTCGGCAGGCTTCATTATCGGATCCTCAGGAGTCTTTGTAGTTTTATTTTGAGCTATCTTCTCAATATTATTAGCGATTGTAGCCAAATTAATATTCATCCGCTGTAATTCCCCATATATACCAAAGAGTACTTTGGTTTTCATCTGGCTCTCTTCTTTATTTTGCACAGGTATTTGTTGTGGTGTAGTCTGTGTTGGTTGATACACCATTGCTGGGGGTTGCTGATAATATGGATCTGAAGGGAGTCCAGTATTATTCATCGCTGTAGATAACAAATCTTGTAGGTCATTCATCGTGAATAAGAGTGTAACCTATTTTTCAATATTGGCTTTTTATACTAGTAAAGTAGGTCAATCCGATGTAATAATAACATACACTATACTTTTACAAAAAAGTTATTTTTAGCATGGAGGTCAATCCTACATTTTCCTATAAAATAACGCGTACGCTTCATATTTTATCATTGCTGCTATCCTAACCGCAACGAATACATCATGTCGAATTTATATATGGCGGATATTATCAGACGTATGAAAGTGTTAGAGGCTATACAGCGTTATGAAGAACAGCTGTATTTGGAGACAGCTGATATGTTGAGAGCTGAGGCGGTTGAGTTGGGATGTAGACGGCGAGCTTCTAGACAGGCACGGCACGCTCTAAGAAATATAAATGACCCGAGATACAGACCATATACAACAGAACGACTTACAAGATCTCCACCTAGAAACCATACACCAAGATCTCCAGTTACAGCACCACCTACGGCTCAGACACCAAGATCTCCAAGTACAGAACCTCCTAGAGCACAGACTCCAAGAACTCCGGATTCTCCAGATTCTCCAGATTCTCCAAATATTGAGACAACACCAGAGATGGATCCATGCCTTGGGTATTCTACCCCGATAAAGTCTGAAAGTGCTGCGCGTTACTTCGGGATCGAGCCTGAAATGCCTGTAGCTACGGAGACTGCCATACGATACTTCGGTATGCCGGCCCCAAGAACTGAGGCTCAACATCCTCAAACGTATCACACGACAGGTTTCGGCAGACCAGCACAAAATTGGGGTGCTGCAAAAGCCCCCAATGATGAGGTTCAACCTGCAGGGTGTACCTGTGATGATGGGGATGTGGGCACTGCATCATGTCCGGAATTGTACTAATTGTTTAGTATTAATAAAACGGCCCTTTTCAGGGTCAAATATAAATAGCCCTTTTTAGGGCTGCATATAAAACGGTCCTTTTCAGGACCAATACATATTTCTCGATAAGAAAATATCTCTCATGTTTTGTCAAATATCTAGTCCTACCCCAAAATATATAACATTACACCAGCATAGTTCATATTTTATACTTAGCAAAACAATATGGCTATACATTTTAAAGATATAGCCGGGGAATTTTATGCATCAAAGTTTAATCATACTATTATATTAGAAGGTGATTGTCAATGTTGTGGTGCTAGTGTTTGTTTTGATAGTGAATCAGATATCTGGGAAAAACTGTTAGGTTATTTTTGTCATTGGTGCGGTAAAGAAACATATTACTGTAAGCTATGTTATGAACATAACAATTTCTTATTTATGCATGGATTATGTTTATTTTGTTTTAATGGAGTATTTAAATGTAGGTTACCGTAGCGCTATACATTAGACATGTTACACTATATATAACGTATAATATGTAGTAGGTAAAAAAAACCGATACTATGTTATATAGAATCTATTTATAGCGTGTAGGTCAATCCAATACCTCTGCTATATATGGTGTGTTGTTTATGTTTTTATTCATTATTGATTATCTCACAATGTCAAGCTTAATATATTATTTGAATGATCCTATGCTAGGAGGGCGGTGGAGCCATATCGTGGAGCTGATTATGAAGTCAGCTGTTTCATCAACAGAACCACCACCAACCCCAGAGACTGATGATGATTATATCAGACGAATGATGAGCTATGTCCCTGTTTATGGAGGGCTTACGCCGGTGGATTATTGTGGAGAATCTATCTCTAACACAATATTTTCACCGGATATTATCAACCCTACACCTGAATACAACAACTCAACATGATATATCAGGTGTTTTTATTGTTAGGAAACAATATTAAGGCCCTTTTCAGGGCCATTACACATATTCCGATAGGGGAACATCTCTCAAATATTGTCATTAGTTATATTTTATATATTACAACAAACATATATATATATTAGATATCTTTTATGTTTTCATTTAGTTGTAGCATTGCAAAGAGATAACACCTTCACAATGAGTTATTTACAAGATAGAATAACACATATAGTATCTACAAGTGAAGGACTGCATTTTTCTAAAGTACATTTAAGATTAGGAACAAATGTATTTATAGAAATGATACATGAGGAAATAATTAGAAAAGTAGGTCCTGATGTTGACTTAGAAACATCATCTTCACAACATATTGTAGAGAATGATAAACCATTTGTACATTATTATGGATTAGCGCATACAAAAGCAAAATTGTATTTAGGAAAGGAAATAGATATAGAAAGTTTGATTGTAAATTATTTAACAAAACGAAAATTAGATATTATTAAAAAGGAGGATATAGAAAAAGTATGTAAAGATTTAGGGATATATTATCCCAGCTGGCTTATAATGTATAATGATTATCTTATGGAAAGAAATAAACTCAACATGCCAGAACAACCAGATACTATAAATATAATTCATGTCTTATTACATAGACATTTAAATAGATTATATTCATGGAACTATTAATATAATCCAATTCTATTAATATATACCAAGAGTAAATAAGCTATATAAGTTAGAACAACCATAGAACACTATCATTATGTTTTACTTGATATTGTAGTAAGACATAAATCATGAATAATAGCAATATGAAAGCAAATCATATGGTATCTACAAATGAAGGACTACAATATTCTAAAGTACAGTTAGGTTTAGATACAGATCTTTATATAGAAATGGTAAATGATGAAATAATCAGAAAAGTTGGAGATGTTGACCTAACAACAATACATCCAGAACATATTCTAATTTTAGATGGGGAACCATATAACAATTATTATGGAATGCTTTTTTCACATACACAACAATATTTAGGCAAAGAAATGGATATAGAAAGTATATTGACTCATTTTCTATCGAAACGTAAATTAGATATCGTTGAATTAGATGATATAGAATTTATGTACACTACATTAGGTATGGGATATGAGAAATGGATATCAATGTATGATGATTATGTTGTTTCTAGAAATAGATTAGTATTACCATATGATGAAAGCTATATAAATGTACTTGATGTCTTACTATACCATCATTCAAAGAGAACTTGGTAGTAACATGTCACATATAGTAAAAATCGGTGTGGAAGGAGGATTTTGTTCGGAATTTGTTAATAGTATTATACATTTAGATTTAGGGGCGGAGGTTTTGATTGATATGGTTAATGATGAAATAACACGAAAGAGAATACCAAAAGAGGAGAATTTTGGTAATATGTTGTCAAATGTACATTTACATTTGAGTCCATATATAGATATGGGAAGTGTTATTAAACATTATTTATATAACAAAAATATTGCGAGTGTTAAACATAGAGATATAGAAGCTGTGTTAAAAGAAAAACTTAGTATAGATGATTGGTCTATAATATATAATGACTATTTAAAGAAGACAAAAATAACTCCAGAGGATGATGATTATATAAATGTATGCGGGGTATTACTATGCCATCATTTAGAAAGACAGTATTAACCATATTATGGATGACAGAATAACAAACGATATGGTTTTATTTTATGGACAAAACAGTGTTTTCAGTAATTTTTACCTTGCAGACTTTATAGATAGTGATGGAGTGAAATATATATGTACTGAACAATATTTTCAACATAAAAAAATGCTACAATGCCAAGAACATACTATTGCTGAGAAGATCCTTATTTCTACAAATGCAGCTGAAATAAGACACCTAGGACGGTCAAGATCTACAAACTTTGATGTAGTACAATGGACTAAAGATTCAAAAGATGTACTTTTTGAAGCAAATTGGTTAAAATATAACCAAAACGAATACTTAAAGAGATTTTTATTAAATACAAATAATAAAGTTCTTGCAGAGGCTAACCCCAGAGACTATATTTGGGGTATTGGTTTAAATATGTGGCATAAAAATGCGACAGTGCAAGCAAAATGGCAAGGACAAAATCAATTTGGAGAAATATTAATGCATATTAGATATTTTATTAGGAATAAAATGTTGTAAATGTGAAAAAACTTTAAATTAACATGTATTCAAATTAATATAACATGTATGTTACTAATGTTTTAGTTAATTAGTTATTAGTTATTAGTAAATAAAAAATTGAAATTTATTATGTGTTATGTTATTTTTAGTAGGGGTGGCACTATGGGCCATGGTAACCCCCCAAAAAAAAGCCCATAGCGCCATAAAAAAAACGGCCCATACTGCCACCCACCTCGGTAAAACGGCCCATAGTGCCATAGACACGGCCCATAGTGCCACCCTACACAATGTTGCAATATGCGGATGTAATACAGCATTTAACATCTTACACCAGACTAAACTGTTTGTGTTTTGGGTTTAATGTTGCAATATGCGGATGTAATACAGCATTTAACATCTTACACCAGACTAAACTGTTTGTGTTTTGGGTTTAATGTTGCAATAGGCGGAAGTAATACAGCATTTAACATCTTACACCAGACTAAACTGTTTGTGTTTTGGGTTTAATGTTGCAATAGGCGGATGTAATACAGCATTTAGCATCTTACACCAGACTAAACTGTTTGTGTTTTGGGTTTAAAGTTGCATTAGTAGCTAGGACAGCTATTATTGGTGAAGTAGGATCCCGGCTGACCGTCGGAGCAGTATTACAGTCATGGACTGGCACCCGGGTTGAAAGACCGACCTTCCGCAAGCTACTTGTAGATATTTCTCACTTGAATACGACACTATTGTAACGACAAGTCTCAACTCCAGGGGGCACAAACTGGCCGATGTTTCTCAAACGCTCGCCCACATGGTTCGCCGGCGGCGAGGGTAAATATGCTCAATTATTAGTAAATATCACCTTCATTTCTCAAAAACACATACATGAATTATAGAATCTAGAAGACGTAGAACATTATAGCATATTATTTATGTTCTGTCTGGGTCGTAGCGCTTCGTGAGAATTTCTCTGGAAGGGTTATATCCAGGCCAGTTTCGCTGGAAGGTGTATTTCTAGGAGAGTTTTACTGGGTACAGAACCATGGCTGTGGCACGGAAACTTATTGGAATTGTACTATGTCTTTTCCTAGAATTATGAACAGGTAAGATGAAGATTTTTCTAGTGCTTTTTTTATTCATTTCAGTATTTCAAAATTTCTGGTTTTAATTAGTATTTAATTTTCGATTAGCGACTGTTCCTCGGTTTTAATATGTAAATAATCATAATAATATGTCAGTAGACTGTACTAGTTTGATTATCTGTGATTAGATTCGTCTCTTATAATTCTTTTATACTGAATGGTGTTGTACTTTGCCACGATAATTTGTTGTGTATATGTTATGTATTGTACAACAATGAGACTGAAATAAAGAATAAATCCTATGGATTTTCGGAGATTTAACCATGCCCTATATGGACTGGTGCACTGAGTCACCCTCCCCACCCTGTAAATTCAAACACATGTACGAATCTTTCTCCGAATAACTCACACATTACAACCTTTAACAAATGGTCATAATCCCCACCAGAGATAAACACATATATTGAACCTATTCCTAACAAACACCCCAGCAGTTGTCCACACTATTCAAACCATTCCCAGATTTGTGTCTTCGGACCATGACATTGATTTGCATGAACTCAAACTTAACAGGGCGCCCTTTCCAGGCAAAGAGGATGGTCAGATCATACAGTAAGTCCCATTGGTCACGCTTCAAGAAGGATCTTGGATGCCTTTTTGAAACAGTTGACAAGTTATACCACACTGATCCAAATATCTCTTGGAACAGTCTCTAGGCCTACATAAATAGGTTATCCATAATGTACATCCCATCTAGGTTAAGCAAGTCACGTGTCAACCTCCAATGAATATCACACGACTTAGTAAAGCTCGTTAGAAAAAGGGACAAACTTTATTCAAAACTCAAAAGATCATCGAATACAAATCAAAATATGGTCACCAAATTAAATATGGTCACCAAATTAAAATCACGGAAATCCATCATACAAAAAAGATCAGAAATTCGTATTGGTCATACTTAGACTCGGTCATCTTTAATGACATCAGTAATGCAGGTCAAAAGAAATCCAACTCCTTCATCAAGCACAGCAAAACTGTACATTCTGGAATAACCCCACTTAGTAGTAATGGTCAAATCCATTCTGACCCAATTAAAATCCAATATTCTGAATCGACAGTTTGAATCTGTCTTTCTCGTCCTAACCCCATCAGTCTCAAACAAATGTCAAAAAGTGCAGCATCAATGCCCACCCACCCATGCCATCAATCACTATCACCACCATCACACTACAAGGAGTTGGCAAGCTCCTGTCAGGTCTAAACCCAAATAAGGACTCAGGTCCTGATGGAATCTCACCTAGGTTACTTAAACAACTGCACAGCTAAATTGCCCCAAAGCTAACATACATCTTTCAAGTGTCACTTGACATTGTCATTGTCCCAGATGATTGGAGACATGCAGTTATATCTCCCGTATAAAAACGGGTCAACAGTCCAAACCTAGCAACTACCGCCCCATTTCTCTTACGTGCATATCATCCAAACTCTTAGAACACATCCTGTTCTGAACCATATTCTTAGCCCACAGCAGCACGTGTTCAGGTCAAAACACAGCTGTGACATCCAACTAATTGGTTTCACAAAAGATATAGCTGACAATCTTGAGCTCGGTCACAAGACTGATGTCATCAACATGGATTTCAGCAAAGTATTCGACAAAGCAGATCACCACAAGCTCATCCATAAACTCAAACATTTTGGTTTAAATGATAAAGCCACATCATGGATACACTATTTCCTCAAACACAGGTCACAACAGGTTATCGTCGAAGGTAAATGCTCCAACATGTTACCAGTTATCTCATGTGTCCCACAAGGGTTGGTCCTGGGGCTCTGTCTCTTTCTATCTTATATAAATCACCTACCAAACAGTATCAAAAGTAGGGTCCGCCTCTTTTCCGACGACACCATCGTCTATCTCACCATCAAATCCCAGTCCTCAGTAGAAGCTCTACAACATGACCTACACCTCTTAGAATCTTGGGAAAAGAAATCATCAATGGCATTTAATCCTGATAAATGTGAAATATTAAGAATCCATATGTAAAGAAGCCCAACCATTTACCCATACATGTTACATAACACACAAATAAGGTCAACCGAACATTCCATATATCTCGGAATCACCATTAGTAAGAACATTAACTAGGCCCAACACACGAATAATAGCACATCAAAAGCTAACAACACCCTCCGCTGCACCAAAAGGAATGGCAAAACAAATCATAAACAGGTCAAAGAAAACACATACACCACATATGTCCACCCACAGGTTGAATACTGTTCTACACTCTGGAACCCCTGTCAGAAATACATCACCTACAAATTAGAAATGGCACAAAGATATGCAGCAAGACAGATATTCAATGATTACAACTACACTAGTAGTGTATCACAAATGGTATCCATCTTAATTGGAAAACATTAGAACATATACGATACCAAGCCTCACTAATCCTGTTTTTCAAAAAAAGAAATGAACTAGTTGCTGTAGATCATCACCACCTTAAACTTAACTATCTAATCCCACAGTCAATAACCCAATACCATACCAACTCATTTCCCCCAAGAACAATCAGGCTATGGAACAGTCTACCAACATATATACAGTCGAGTCCCAGTCTCTCGACCTTTGTTAGCAGACTGGAATCGAACTCTCTCTAATCCTTGCACATACCATTTTAGATTAACTAACTGTTCTAGACTGCGCCTGTCAATCATAATCATTACTGATTGTTCGGCAGTATGAAGTTGAAGTTGAGTGTAACATGTTTTGTGATGTCTTTGCCATATTTCTATTGTTGTAAATGGCTAAAAGCAATATAGTTGCTGATTATGCCAATACATTTTAAAATTGAAATGGTATCATTTTACAACTGAGAGTAAACATTATTATAACTGGCAATACAAACAGTTAGTATCAGAAGAAAGAAGTCCGTAGAATTTAGTTTATAATAATTTCAGCATTCATTCTTGTTTTATTTATTGCAATATGTTAGTCAATCACATATCATTGGAAACAAAAATAAAAGAAATGACATCACGTACAAAACAATATTAATCAAATATATTCATATTGAAATGAGCATGAACACAATTACACCATAACAAGCTCTTTAGAATTTGTGAACGTGATTTTGAATAGGTTTCAAGTTTCAAAGTTTCGAGTTTCAAATGTATTGGCATAATCAGCAACTATGATAGAACTATGACACATACATCACATAACACATACAATACATTGAAGAAACAGTAGTAATTGAGAGGGTATTAATACCTAATGACATAGCTTCTTTGATGTACTTACAAACATTTATCAACTATTTTTTATTTTTGCATGACATGATAGATATACATTTATTTATCATGTGTGTGTGTGTGTGTTTGGGACAGAGTGTGTATGATTGATGATAGAGTGTGTGTTTGGGACAGAGTGTGTATGATTGATGATAGAGTGTGTGTTTGGGACAGAGTGTGTATGATTGATGATAGAGTGTGTGTGATTGATGATAGAGTGTGTGTGATTGATGATAGAGTGTGTAGGATTGATGATAGAGTGTGTGTGATTGATGATAGAGTGTGTGTGATTGATGATAGAGTGTGTGTGATTGGGACAATGGTAGGATTGATGATATAGTGTGTGTGATTGATGATAGAGTGTGTGTGATTGGGACAATGGTAGGATTGATGATAGAGTGTGTGTGATTGATGATAGAGTGTGTGTGATTGATGATAGAGTGTGTGTGTGTGATTGATGATAGAGTGTGTGTGATTGATGATAGAGTGTGTGTGATTGATGATAGAGTGTGTGTGATTGATGATAGAGTATGTGTGATTGGGACAATGGTAGGATTGATGATATAGTGTGTGTGATTGATGATAGAGTGTGTGTGATTGGGACAATGGTAGGATTGATGATAGAGTGTGTGATTGATGATAGAGTGTGTGTGATTGGGACAATGGTAGGATTGATGATAGAGTGTGTGTGATTGGGACAATGGTAGGATTGATGATAGAGTGTGTGTGATTGGGACAATGGTAGGATTGATGATAGAGTGTGTGTGATTGATGATAGAGTGTGTGTGATTGATGATAGAGTGTGTGTGATTGATGATAGAGTGTGTGTGATTGACGATAGAGTGTGTGTGATTGATGATAGAGTGTGTGTGATTGATGATAGAGTATGTGTGATTGGGACAATGGTAGGATTGATGATATAGTGTGTGTGATTGATGATAGAGTGTGTGTGATTGGGACAATGGTAGGATTGATGATAGAGTGTGTGATTGATGATAGAGTGTGTGTGATTGGGACAATGGTATGATTGATGATAGAGTGTGTGTGATTGGGACAATGGTAGGTTGATGATAGAGTGTGTGTGATTATGATAGAGTGTGTGTGATTGGGACAATGGTAGGATTGATGATAGAGTGTGTGTGATTGGGACAATGGTAGGATTGATGATAGAGTGTGTGTGATTGATGATAGAGTGTGTGTGATTGATGATAGAGTGTGTGTGATTGATGATAGAGTGTGTGTGTTTGATGATAGAGTGTGTGTGATTGATGATAGAGTGTGTGTGATTGATGATAGAGTGTGTGTGATTGATGATAGAGTGTGTGTGATTGATGATAGAGTGTGTGTGTTTGATGATTGAGTGTGTGTGATTGATGATAGAGTGTGTGTGATTGATGATAGAGTGTGAGTGATTGGGACAATGGTAGGATTGATGATAGAGTGTGTGTGATTGATGATAGAGTGTGTGTGATTGGGACAATGGTAGGATTGATGATAGAGTGTGTGTGATTGGGACAATGGTAGGATTGATGATAGAGTGTGTGTGATTGGGACAATGGTAGGATTGATGATAGAGTGTGTGTGATTGATGATAGAGTGTGTGTGATTTATGATAGAGTGTGTGTGATTGATGATAGAGTGTGTGTGATTGATGATAGAGTTTGTGTGTTTGATGATAGAGTGTGTGTGATTGATGATAGAGTGTGTGTGATTGATGATAGAGTGTGTGTGATTGATGATAGAGTGTGTGTGATTGGGACAATGGTAGATTGATGATAGAGGTGTGTGATTGGGAAATGGTGTGATTGATGATAGAGTGTGTGTGATTGATGATAGAGTGTGTGTGATTGATGATAGAGTGTGTGATTGATGATAGAGTGTGTGTGATTGATGATAGAGTGTGTGTGGTTGATGATAGAGTGTGTGTGATTGATGATAGAGTGTGTGTGATGATGATAGAGTGTGTGTGATTGATGATAGAGTGTGTGTGATTGATGATAGAGTGTGTGTGATTGATGATAGAGTGTGTGTGATTGATGATAGAGTGTGTGTGATTGATGATATAGTGTGTGTGATTGATGATAGAGTGTGTGTGATTGATGATAGAGTGTGTGTGATTGATGATAGAGTGTGTGTGATTGATGATAGAGTGTGTGTGATTGATGATAGAGTGTGTGTGTTTGATGATAGAGTGTGTGTGATTGATGATAGAGTGTGTGTGATTGATGATAGAGTGTGGTGATTGATGATAGAGTGTGTTTGATTGATGATAGAGTGTGTGTGATTGATGATAGAGTGTGTGTGATTGATGATAGAGTGTGTGTGATTGATGATAGAGTGTGTGTGATTGATGATAGAGTGTGTGTGATTGATGATATAGTATGTGTGATTGATGATATAGTGTGTGTGATTGATGATATAGTGTGTGTGATTGATGATATAGTGTGTGTGATTGGGACAATGGTATGGTTGATGATATAGTGTGTCTGATTGATGATAAAGTGTGTGTGATTGATGATATAGTGTGTGATTGATGATATAGTGTGTGTGATTGATGAAATAGTGTGTGTGATTGATGATATAGTGTGTGTGATTGATGATATAGTGTGTGTGATTGATGATAGAGTGTGTGTGATTGGGACAATGGCATGATTGATGATAGAGTGTATGTGATTGATGATAGAGTGTGTTTGATTGATGATAGAGTGTGTGTGATTGCGACAATGGCATGATTGATGATAGAGTGTGTGTGATTGATGATAGAGTGTGTGTGATTGATGATAGAGTGTGTGTGATTGATGATATAGTGTGTGTGATTGATGATATAGTGTGTGTGATTGATGATATAGTGTGTGTGATTGGGACAATGGTAGGATTGATGATATAGTGTGTGTGATTGATGATAGAGTGTGTGTGATTGATGATAGAGTATGTGTGATTGACGATAGAGTGTGTGTAATTGATGTTAGAGTGTGTGTGATTGATGATTGAGTGTGTGTAATTGATGTTAGAGTGTGTGTGATTGATGATAGAGTGTGTGTGATTAATGATATAGTGTGTGTGATTGATGATAGAGTGTGTGTGATTGATGATATAGTGTGTGTGATTATGATAATGGTGTGATTGATGAATAGTGTGTGTGATTGATGATAAGTGTGTGATTGGGACAATGGTAGATTGATGATATAGTGTGTGTGATTGATGATAAGTGTGTGTAGAGTGTGTGATTGATGATAGAGTGTGTGTGATTGATGATAAGTGTGTGTGATTGGACAATGGTAGATTGATGATAAGTGTGTGTGATGACAATGGTGGATTGATGATAGAGTGTGTGTGATTGATGATAGAGTGTGTGTGATTGATGATAGAGTGTGTGTGATTGATGATAGAGTGTGTGTGATTGATGATAGAGTGTGTGTGATTGATGATAGAGTGTGTGTGATTGATGATATAGTGTGTGTGATTGGGACAATGGTAGGATTGATGAAATAGTGTGTGTGATTGATGATAGAGTGTGTGTGATTGAAATGGTAGAAAAGAGTGTGTGATTGATGATAGAGTGTGTGTGATTGGACAATGGTATGATTGATGATAGAGTGTGTGTGATTGGACAATGGTACGATTGATGATAGAGTGTGTGTGATTGATGATAGAGTGTGTGTGATTGGGATTGATGATAGAGTGTGTGTGATGGACAATGGTGTGATTGATGATAGAGTGTGTGTGATTGATGATAGAGTGTGTGTGATTGATGATATAGTGTGTGTGATTGATGATAGAGTGTGTGTGATTGATGATAGAGTGTGTGTGATTGATGATAGAGTGTGTGTGATTGATGATATAGTGTGTGTGATTGATGATATAGTGTGTGTGATTGATGATA
>CM026402.1:3328624-3374922 GCA_014843695.1 Archivesica marissinica | reverse complement strand
AACGATTAGTTGTAGACAACTATTCGACTGTACCATACGGTTTTTATCATGATTAAACCATGGGGGTCTATGAAACAGAATACATAGAGTTAAGAACAATTTTTGTTAAAAATACGTCAAATATTAATAGTATTTGTGACGCTATTGGGATTCCTGACACTAATATTACCATACTTAAAAAGAGATTTAGGAATGATAATATTATTTTGGCAGCAGCATTATTTAATAGTTGGTATCGTGTAGCTATAAATATACTATCATTATGGGGTATAACTCCAAACTTAATGTTAGCCTACGGTTATTATATAACAAATAACAAACAGACCAGTAGAACATTATTAAACGATGAGCAAGAATATATGTTCATTAATACTCATAGAGAATTGTTTAAAGAAATAAGTGATGACATGAGAAGAAATTATTACATCTACAAACTACCATTCTAAAAAATGGAAGATATAAACCTAAATGTTGTACCAGTTGAAATTAGACATATGATATATAAGGAACTTGTTAATAGTTCTATAATGAATAAAACATTAAAACATGAATTAATGAACCAATGGTTTCGCATACAATTAACAATAGTGTCAAGAGAAGCTCTACATTATGATTATTCCGAGAGTGTTAAACTAATAACCTATTTAAAAAGAGACATAGAATCAAGAGATGATTTTTCGTTTTGTGTTAAACAAACACTATTTAAAGCTCTAAATGAACGAATAGAAGACTTGGAAGATCTTACTAGTACAATATGGAAATTTGAAATAAGAAATGCAACATTTGATGATATAAATAATATAATTATTTCATGTAGAAATAGAACCGATTGTTATATGTGTATTTCACAATATTTACAAACAAGGTTTACTCTTGGATATTCGTCAAAACCCTATACTATACCTACAGCACGAGGGTTTATAATTTTAAATCATCGTGTAGGTAAATATACAATTAGACAAATCATTAGAAAAGGTGGTGTGAGCAAGGTTGCAATGAATATACCTATAAATACATTATACGATGATTTACAAATATACTGCAATGTAATATTACAAGGGGGTAGTCCTAATATTGCGCCTGAACTAGTAGCTATAATCAACAATAATTAACGAAGATGTCAAAGATATGGTCGAAATCGTATATTTCATTGTATTATATTCTTGAATATAGTTTATATACAGAAGCGTTACACCAAACTATTGACTTCGATATGAAAACAGATGAAGAAATATATGATAAATTATATCAAATAAGAACCTTTGATATATTTCAAAAGAATATAGAGGAACTTTTACAAATGGACTATTACGATGTTATTCTGAATATGGATGCAATAAACTTTGATGATTGGAAAATATATGTTGCTAATAATAGAGATGTAATAACCATTATAAGATCATGGATATATAACCGTTATCAGTTAGAGCTTTAAAAAGTTATTTAGAAATGTGAATGGTACATGACCTATATTAGACTTTTATAAATTGACCTGTTACTATTAATAGATTTGTAATAGCTCTTATATAAGATTGTGTTATAGAGCCTTAGCAGTTAGAACTTTACAATGGTTGACACAACACATACATTGGATAGCGATGTCTACAGATTAGCATTAATACATGCTTTTATAAATAACACGGATGATTTTGAGGATATGAGCCATGATATTATAGAACGAGAATTAAAGGCTCCATATTTTTACAATGACTTTTTAGAGAGCATAGATCACATGCGTGTTGTATATATATGTGACATTGACCATTGGACCTTTGAGGAATTTACAATTGGAATAGTAAACAACAAGGATATTGTACCAATGTTATTTAAATGTTGGTTATATAACTAATAATAGATTTTTTGTGATAGCTCTTATATAAGATTGTGTTATAGAAACTTATCAGTTAGAGCATTACAATGGCTGAACAACCACGTACATTAGATACTACAGTATACAGAGCTGCATTAATACGTGCATTTATGTATAACACGGATGAACCTGACGATATGAGCTATGATATTATAGATCAAGAATTGAAGTCACCCCACTTTTACAGTGACTTTCTAGACAGCGTCGAGTACATGAGCCTTATATTTCTATGTGAAGTTGTACGTTGGAGCCATGATGAATTTACAGCTGAGATAGTAAACAACGACAATGTTCCAGTATGGTTATTTAAAGGTTGGAAGACGTATATGGAGATGGATATTAAACCTGGATGGAACAATGTTACAGATGATGACCTGGAAGAGCTATATTATACGGAGACTATTTGAGGATAATGGCATGAATTACAATATATGATGGAATTGTAATTCATTTTGGACAATATATGAACTATGGACAATACAATATATGAACTATATTGAACTATTTTTAGATTTTGATTGAGAATATTATTAAATATCATATTTAGCATTATTTATGTTAGTCATTACTTGTACACCATGGAGGGTAGTATGTTTTTACATCATCCATGTAATATTTTTATTTGTGGTCCGAGTGGTTCTGGTAAAACACAATTTGTTAAACAATTAATCAAATATAAAAAAGATATATTTGATATTGTTCCAGACAGAATAATATGGTGATATAAAGAATGGCAATCTATTTATGGAGATTTACAAGAAAGTGAGGGTACTTCGATTAAGTTTATTGATGGAATACCTGAAAATGATGAAGATATTACATCTGATACATCAACTCCAAGTTTAATAGTTTTTGACGATATGTTGGGGGATGTTGATGAAGAAAAAATCAAATTATGGTTTACACGTAAAGGGCATCATCGTAATGCTAGTATAATATATATAACTCAAAATATGTACCAACAATCTAAATCATCTAGAACAATAAGTTTAAATTCACATTATATGGTGTTATTTCAAAATAGTAGAGATAAAGGTCAAATAAAAGAATTAGCTAATCAAACACAATTACCCCATTTATTACATGCTTACCACGATGCAACTACTAACCCTCATGGTTATTTATTATTAGATTTTCATCCATCAACTCCAGAACAATTTAGAATTAGGACAGACATTTTTCATCATTGGCAAACAGGGGATGATAGAGGAGCTATAATATATACACATTAGATGTTATTTTTTCATTTACATTTTAGCAATCATGGAGACTACACCAATTTCATTAATTAGAGCGCTAACAAATTTGGGGGCTGAAAGAAATCATGACAATAGAATTATTTTATTAAATAAGGGTTTAGCCCAAATGATGAAATGGTTTATATTAGCTTCCAAAAATATTTTAGATAAAAAAATTAAATTACCTAAACCTACACAAAAATTTATGGATAAAAATAAACATATCCTCGAACAAATTGTTGATGATAATGTAAGTTTAGATAAAAAGAGAGAATTAATTTTAACTCCTGGAGGTATGGGTTTTGTGGGTGGTGGTTTAATAAAAACACTAATAAAATGGGATGGTAATAAAATGATTAGAAGTTTTAAATCTCCTAAAAAAAACCTCCTAATAAAAACCCTACTAGTTATCCAGAACTTAGAAAAATATTAGGAACTCCGGTTATAAATATAAACCATCAAAATCAAACCAAAAATTTATCAGATTTAATATCTGAAAATTCATTTATTTTAGATAATCAAAATTTAAAATCTAGAACTCCATCACCTATATTACCTTCATTATCTCCAAATAATGTATCAAAATTATTAACATCCATAGAAAAAAACAATATACCTGATAGCAATTCATTTATTAATAACAGTATTAATAATAGTATTAATAGTAGTCATACTCCAATACATTTACCTTTAGCACCGCATTATCAACTTGTTGGAGAGACCCCATCTATAAATAACCTCCAAAACAATGATTTTTCAAATATATCACATATATCTGGGTTATATATGGATAATAATGATACTAGTACATTTCCATTTACAGCTACAAAAGTAGATCCAAAAGCTTTATTGGGGACTCCTCAAATATCGGATGATTTATCATTTTTTCATCCAAGTAGAACTTCTACACCAATTAGTGATATGTCGTTTGTATATGATGATCCTAGATCTCCTAGCCCTATAATATCACGTTTTCAACCTTTAAGCACAACACCAAAAAAGAAAAAAGTATCATTTGTAATCCCAAATAAAAAAATGAGTGAAAAAACATTAAAATTTAAAACAAAAATGGAAAAAGAAAACAATAAAAAGAAAAAATGGCTTAAAAAATATTAATAAAACGGTATAAATACATTGGATTTTTGTTATATCAAATCAGTTACACTTAAACTACTGAAAGGTATGGCTGGAAGAAAATCGAGAAGAGTTAAAAGAAGAGGAAGACGTAATAATATTACTATCAAAAGAGTACAAAGAGGTGGTGGTAGAGGTCGTAGACGTAGTAGAAGAGGGCGAAAAAGGAATCAAGTTGGGGGTGGTGCTGCTATGCCATTGTTGATTCTAGGTTCAATGTTAGCTCCAGTTATAGAAAAATCACTTGGAGGTTTAATTAATAAAATTTAGTTTTATAATGGTTAAATCTAAGTACCATTAATTTAAAAAAATGGTGAAATGTTAATATCATTGTCAAATTCACCTCAGAAATTTAGAAGAAATATAATTGTACATGCACCAAATGAACTTATTAATAGTATATGTGAATGTTGTAAAAATGTTTTAAAGGGTAATGTAGCCATGTCAAATGGTCATACATCTCAGTTGAAAGCTCATAGTAAACACATACGGAAATTAGCTGACCATAAAATAAGTATTAAACAAAAGAAAAAATTATTAAATAATAAAAATAATAGTGATTTACTTTCATTATTAGGAACTATTATTAAACCTATTTTAAAAGAAATATGAAAAAAATGGTTATTGTTCCGATGAAAACATTAGAAGAAATGAATCAATGGAAAACTCAGCATAGACCTACTTTACCAGTCAATCCTGATATTAGTAAAACATCAAATTTACAATCTGAAATGGGGGATATTTTAAAACGAGATGATTTAAATGAATCAGATAAATCAAGATTATTTGGTGAAACATTACATAAATTTAAATTATCCCATACTAAAGCTATATCATCATCACCGCAACCCAATATTTCTGAAAATACTAAACCAAAACATGTACATGGAATTAATGATGCTATTATTGAAAGTATTCCTAAAACTATGCAACATAAAGGTACATTATTATTAGAACGTTTAAAACAAGATCCAAATATAAAATGGGATGAAAAAGGTGTTTTAGAAATTAATGGTAAAACAATTGCAGGTTCAAATATAATAGATTTAGTTAATGATGTAATTAGACAAAGAAAACAATCATACAAACCTCCTACTGGTTGGAATTATTTTTCTAAAATTTTAAAAGATATTAATATACCAAAAGAATATATAGGCAACAAACAACGCTGGGCATCAATGCAAAAAGGTTTTGATAGTGATGATGATGATGAATTTTTTGACACAAGTAATATAGTAGATTCAAGTTTTTCTTTTCCACCTACACCATCAACACCTTCAACATCAGGTATAAAACCTTCAACATCAGGTATATTAAAAAAAAGGTAGAAATAAAAAAGGGAAACAAAAATGGGAAAACTATTAAAAGCAGGGTTATTAAATAAAATTGAATATACTTTAAAAAGTATGTATTATAATCCTAAACATCCATCAAGTTTTTCAGGTATAAATAAATTATATCAAACAATTAAAAAATATAAAACTATAGGTAAATATGTTTCGTTAAATATAGTAAAGAATTGGTTACAAAAACAAAATACTTATACATTACATAAACCTATAATAAGAAACTTTAAAAGAAGAAAAACCATTTCAGGAGGTATTGATTATCAATGGCAAGCTGATTTAGCAGATTTACAAAAATATAGCAAATTTAATAATAATTTTAGATATCTATTATGTGTTATAGATGTTTTTTCTAAATATGCATGGGTAATACCTATTAAAAATAAAAGTGGAGATACAATGATTAAAGCATTTCAAACTATTTTAAATAAATCTAAAAGAATTCCTAAATCATTACAAACAGATAAAGGTTCGGAATTTAAAAATAAAATATTTCAAACATTTAAAAAAAATAATAACATTTATTTTTTTACAACTGAAAACCCGGAAACAAAGGCTAGTATTGTTGAACGTTTTCAGCGCACTTTAAAGAATAGAATGTGGAAGTTTTTTACACATAATAAAACTAGAAAATATATAAATAAATTAAATGATATAGTTTATGCTTATAATCATAGCTTTCATAGAAGTATTCAAACATCTCCTGTACTTGTTACAGAAAAAAATGAACCAGAAATAACCGATATCTTATTTGGTGATAATATTAAAAAAGAAATAAAAACAAATAAAATAGAAATTAACGATTTAGTTAGAATTAATAAAACTAAAAAAACATTTGATAAAGGTTATTTACCTAATTGGACAATAGAATTATTTAAAGTTTATAAAATTAATAATTCAAATCCTGTATCAGTGAAAATAAAGGATATAAATAATGATATAATAAAAGGGTCATTTACAAGAAATTCAAACTATAAAAGACAATAAAATTTATGATATTGATTCAGTTGTTGGAAAACGTACACGGATAATAAACGGTAAGAAAATAAAAGAAATAAATGTACATTGGGAAGGGTATCCAAAAACATTTAATTCTTGGATTCCAGAAACAAATTTAGTATAATGTCGTCCGATGAATCAAATATTACATTTTCATTTGGTGATAAAAAAACTACTGAGGAGTCAAATATTATAATACCATTTTGTAACAGAAAACCAAAAAATACATTAATATTTATTTTACAAATCATTGTGATTTATTTCATTATTATAGCAGCTATCATACAATTAAGTCTACAAAATACAAACAAAGATTTATGGATAATATTACTAAGTAGTTCATTAGGATATATATTACCATCACCAAATTTAAAATTTGATAAGAAAAAATGAATTCTTTTTATGTAACTTTACTTAGTGATTCTTCATATGAAACATTTCCAAATAATACATTACATAATTTTACAACAAAATTACCTAAATCAATAAATATAAAAAAAGAAAATTGGGAAGTAGCTTTAGTTGAATTAATTCATCCATCACAAATTATAAACATAAATAAAGAAGATTCGGTTTTTCACTATGTTACTACTGATGTAACATTAGGAAACTTTATATTCGTAGTTACTAGTTCTAATTATACATATGATAATGGACTTCATAAAATGAAATGTAGTATAAAACCAGGTGTATATTCAGGAATTGGTCATGTTGTATATGAAATTAATAATTCTTTACAAAAATGTTTAAAATATAGTATTCCTAATAATGAAGTAAGTTTATCTATATCATTATCAAAATCTAGTAAAAGACCTGAAATTAATTATATTGTAAATGTTAAGGATACAACTCTAGGTAATATAGGTCTTTTATTTTCAGATTCTTTATTTGAAAAATTAGGTGGAGATAAAAACAATAATCGTATTATTTATGATAATAATGATCTAGATTATTTTCCTTTTGCATCTGATTTAAATATAGGTTCAAATCAATTATTTATTTATTCCGATATAATAGATTATAGTTTATTTGGAGGTCTAGAAAGTCTTATTTTAAGAATAGTACCATTTGAAAATAAAAGAAAATCATTTCAGGTGCATAGAGAATTTGTACACAAACATTATTTATCAATATCAAAATCTATTTTTGATGAAATAAAAATATATATAACAGGAGAATCAGGCACCTCTATTAACTTTGTTAGTGGTAAGACAATATTAACATTACATTTTAGAGAAAAGAAACAAATATGAATATTACAAATTCTTTTTACATAACATTATTAAGTGATAAAGCCGAACGTTCAACAAATAAAAGTGATTTTACAACTAAATTAGCTAAAACAATTAATTTTAAAAAAGAAGAATGGAAAGTTGCATTAGTTGAACTAATTATACCATCACATGTAATTAACATAAATGCCACAAATGATTCTTTTTATTTAGCAGTAAGAAATATTAAAACAAAATCAATTAATTATAAACATGAAACTGTCTGGGTAGAGGATACAATTCGTCCTGATTTTCAATATGTATCTTTAATGGAAAAAGCACTAAATAAAACAAGCATGCGTGTATATTTGAAGGATCGAGAACCATTTTTGGGTAAATATTCTAATAATATTTTTTCATTTAATTGTAGTATACCCCATGGCGGTTATACACATATCGACCATTTATTAGAGGTAATTAATAGTCAAATAGACAAATATTTCGCAAAGGCTTTATTAACTTTAGATTATGATGTTTATAAAACTACTAAAACAGGTGTTATTATAAAATTAGTTTATGATCATACTACAAAAAGAATATTTTTTAAATCGAATGATAATAATCATATTGGACTAATTTTTCATAAAGACATCATTGCAAAATTTGGTGGAAGTTTAGATAATCTTAATGTAAAAAACTACGGTATTTTTTTAAAAAATAATAGAGAGGATATTTTTAAATATAATGTAGACTTAAATATAAATTTTAATAATTTGTTTATTTATAGTGATATAGTAGAACACACAATAGTAGGCCATACAGAAAGTCAATTATTAAGAATTATTGAATATCAAACATATATTGTTAATAATAATAATCATTTAGAATTTAAAAATTACCATTATTTACCTGTAAGTAAATCTAATTTTGATGAACTTACTATATTAATAAGAGGCGACACTGGTGAAGAGGTTCATTTTATGAAAGGTCTTACAATTGTAAAGCTGCATTTTAAAAAATTCTTATGTTGCCTGTATATAGAGGTCGAGGTAAACAATATGGATATGGAGTAGGAAGTATAATAAAAGGTATAACCAAAAAAACTATACCTCTATTAGAACCAATAGGTAAAAATATTTTAAATACACTTAAACATGATGGGGTAAATGAAAGTATTGGAGCATTTACAGATATTATTCATGGAAAAAATGTAAAGCAGGTTGTAGGGGATAGAGGGTTACAAACAATTAAAAAAATAAGTAGAAATCTATTATCTGGTTTAGATAATTCTATTCAAGGAAGAAAAACAAAAACAAAATCATCTAAGAAAAAAACTATAAAATCAAATGGAGGTAAGAAAAAATTTCATTTGAAAAAAAAGAAACGAAGAAGTAAGGTTAATAAAAGAGCATTAGATATATTTGATTAAATATGATGGAACATGGTTCATGTGGTTGTAGTAAGAGTGAATTAGATGTTAATAGTGTACCTCCTACCATGGCTTCTATGGTAGAAGGACAATGGACAGAACATTATCCAATTGTTAACCCTAGAAATAATGACGGTCCTATAGAATTTATGATTCCTGCACAAACACAAAAATGGACTGATGTTAATCAGTCATATTTAAGATTAAGATTAAAAATTACAAAAGAGGATGGGTCTGATATTGAGGATGATACTAATTTATCTACAATTAACAATTTTTTTTTAATAGTTTATTCAGCAGTATTGATTTATACTTGAATAATAAATTAATTCCATGTACAGATAAATATGGGTACAAAGCTTATTTTGAAAATTTACTAGGGACATCAGCTCAAAATAAAATTAGCATACTAAATGATTTAGAATTGTTTAGATTAGACAGAGCAGGCGATGTTACAAAAAATACAAAAGCTAATGGAGGTGGGGGTTGGTTAGATAGAAAACTAAAAATTACTAAGAAAAATTTAGAAATGTGTGGGAAAATACATCTTGATTTATTTTTACAAGAAAAATATCTCCCTAATGGAATAGATATAAGACTTAAACTAAATAGAGCCACTACCGATTTTTGTTTGATGGGGTCAGATGCTAAGGGTAAAATAGATATCCTAGAAGCTGCTTATAATGTTAGAACTGTTACACTAGCTCCTACTGTAGCTAATAATTTATATCAAAATATTCACAAAAGTAATATGAAAATACCAATTAGAAGAGCTGTAATAAAAACATTTACAATTACAGCAGGTTTACAATCTAAAATTGATGATTATACCTTTTTAGGTCAAATGCCTAAACGAATGTTTATAGGAATGGTTAAAAAGTCTGATATGAATGGAAATTCAACCACAAACCCATTTAATTTTCAACATTTTAAAATATCTAAAATAGATATTAGTTTAGATGGTAAAAGTATTCATAATAAAACACTAGAACCTGATTTTACTAGTGCTACAAATAAAAAAACTTTACAATCATATTTCACACTATTGAATGCTATGGGAGCTAATATGCATGATGATTCATTTGGATTTCCACTAAAAGAATATGAAAATGGACATACATTGTGGGGATTTGATTTAACAGCCGATCAAGGAAGTGAAGAAGGACATCTACACCCTATAAAAACAGGCAACCTACGAATTGAATTGGGTTTTAGTGAAGCACTAACAGACCCTATAAACGTTATTATATATGCTGAATATGATAATCAAATAGAAATTAACAGTATCAGAGAAGTGATTACAGATTATTAATAATGGATACATATTCACTACAATATTTATTGGACAAATCTACTATATTAAAACATTTAAATGGAATTGTGTGCGCAAAAGATGAACTAGCTATGGAACAATATACAAAAAAAACATATATTGTGAACACAGATGATTCAAACCAACCAGGAAAACATTGGGTGTTAATATATTTCATGGAGGACATTGGATTTTATTTCGATTCTTATGGAAATACACAACATATAAAAGAAATTGTGAACTTTATGAACAAAAATTGTAAAAAATGGACAAAAAATTGTATTAGAATTCAAAGCACATATAGTGTTATGTGTGGTGTATTTTGTTTATTTGCACTTGATATGTTAGTTAGAGGTATTGATTTAAAACAATTACTAAAAAATATGTTCTATACAAATAATGAATATTTGTATAAAAATGACATTATTATTAAAACTTGGTTTGATAAACATTATGGAAAATTATATAAACATGGTATATTGATGAAGGAACTAGGCACTGTTTATGTTAATTATAACCAATGTTGTAAATGTGAAAAAACTTTAAATTAACATGTATTCAAATTAATATAACATGTATGTTACTAATGTTTTAGTTAATTAGTTATTAGTTATTAGTAAATAAAAAAATTATATTGAAATTTATTATGTGTTATGTTATTTTTAGTAGGGGTGGCACTATGGGCCATGGTAACCCAAAATAAAAAGCCCATAGCGCCATAAAAAAACGGCCCATACTGCCACCCACCTCGGTAAACGGCCCATAGTGCCATAGACACGGCCCATAGTGCCACACTACACTACTAACATTAAGCCCAAAACACAAACAGTTTAGTCTGGTGTAAGATGTTAAAAGCTGTATTACATCCGCATATTGCAACATTAAACCCAAAACACAAACAGTTTAGTCTGGTGTAAGATGTTAAATGCTGTATTACATCCGCATATTGCAACATTAAACCCAAAACACAAACAGTTTTATCTGGTGTAAGATGTTAAATGCTGTATTACATCCGCCTATTAATAAATTGTTTGTTACATAATTAGTTTGTTTGTGTGTATGTATGTTTGTTTATTTGCAGGATTACGGTAAATGTTGCGGGCGAATTTTTGTGACATTTGGTGGTACTGTGGGCCTCGAACCCATTCGATTTTGGAGGTGATGATGCTGCTGCTCCTGATGTTGCTGCTCCAGATGATGCTGCTCCTGATGATGATGATGATTATGATGATGATAATGATGCGGCTACTGTGGTTGCTGCTGACTGACCAATATGTGGACCGAACAAAATTCTTCGACATAACCGAAGTTTGACATAACCGATATTGACAATATTTCCCAAGACAATGTTTCTCGTAGAAGTATAGCACACTATGTATTGGTTGTTTAGGTAAGTTGATGATTATTCTCCCTTTTCTTTGAACATTGTAGAACGAAACCGTAGGAAATATGCTTAACCTTGTCTGTGTTAATGTAATGATTCTGATCGTGTCAGCAGCCTTTGCTTGGCATGTGTGGGAATAAACATGTACTGTATATCATAATATCTGTCAGCATCACTTATCGCAGAAAGCTTCATAATTAAATATACCACATAGCTCAGAACTGACATATAATTATATTTTACTTTTATTAAAGTTCCATGTATACTAGAGGACATAATAAACGCACACTTACATTCTATGATTATTATTACATGAAAACCAAATACGAAGGATTCCATCAAAGATATATCACATCTTTATTACGAAACATGTTTAAAACTAGGTATTTATATAGTTATTGTTTTTTGTGTAAAAAAACATGTATCCGATGTGTGCGTTTTCTATGTCCTCTAGTATAATTATGTACAATGAAACAGGGGCCTCCTAATTATTTCATGTGAGGAAGCTATACAGCTGGCTTCGCTGAAGTTCAGTGGTTCTACCCGGGTGCCCGTCCATGCCAGAAATACTGTTCAGATGTTCACCCGGGGTATTCCTCACCAATAACAGCTGGAGAGGAGCCATAAGACAATAACAATTATGTATGTGGGGTTTTAAACCCAAATGTTATCAAAATATATAAGTCGATCAGCATCGTTACGAGCTTATGTTGCTTGCATTGAATAAAATAAATGCCGCAACACTGACGCTTGATCAGTTGTGAGCCTGTATGTTGGGTTGCTGATATGAGATGTTTGATCAGTTGTGAGCCTGTATTTTGTGTTGCTGATATGAGCTGTTTGATCAGTTGTGAGCCTGTATTTTGTGTTGCTGATATGAGATGTTTGATCAGTTGTGAGCCTGTATTTTGTGTTGCTGATATGAGATGTTTGATCAGTTGTTAGCCTGTATTTTGTGTTGCTGATATGAGATGTTTGATCAGTTGTGAGCCTGTATTTTGTGTTGCTGATATAAGTTACTTGATTAAATGATAAACAAACTGTGTTATTGCTTTACTATGTTGCTAACTATATTATGGTTAGTTGTCCCCACAACTAGTATGGATCAATTGTCTCAGGGTAAGACACTAGGCGATGTTTGCTCATACTTGGATTAATATTTGGAATGTTGACATGTATGATACAAAGAGTGTGTCCATTTGGAATTCCATGATCCTGGATATTCGAGAATTGTTATTACTAATCCATTGTATTGCCATTTTGTCCTTTGTTGTTACGGTCTCCAGATTTGAGATTAATAAACAAATAAATTATGTGAAAATGTTGCATTGAATTAAAATCTTGAAATAATAAAGATATCACCATTGTTTTCCTTGACCACACACTTGTGGGTAAGGACACTAGTGTTGTGCTGATATCTTTATTAATAAATTAAGGCGAAATTGCCAGAAATTGTGGCCATTTGGAAATCCAATATGGCCGCCATGAAAATATCTTGAACATTTTGCAACAGTAATATTTTCATTTGATATATTATGTAGAGTGATTTTAGCCTGGTTGCCAAGAATCTAGCAAAACGGTCCGCAAACTCTGGTTTCCCAACATAAACCCATGTACTAAGAACTGATTTTACTAAACGATTTCCTCGTGGTGTGTTAGCAAACCTCAACGCTCAGAACTTCAAATTATACAAACATATCCATTCATTAGAAAAGAATTAATAGAGACTACTGATATCACGTATCACGGTAACTATGATATTGCATAATGTACAACAACTACTACCACGTGCAACATATTCTCATAACTATTTTGATATCACGAAACTGTTCATGATAAGAGTTTTCTCACCAATAGACAGGCTTTTTGCGCCGTTTTGGAGGTGTGAGATAAATATGTCTCACTGTGTAGACAAGAGGACTACTTTATTGTAATTAGACATCACGAACAAGTCCGGTAGTTTCCGTTTATTTACGCGTCCAAATGTATACCAATTCATTGGATAACTAAATAACTAAATGGTAAAATACGAACACTGCCATGGAGCTACGGCATTATGAGAGCAGCGATAAGTCATCGATGATGCAACCAATAACGTACCGCTACCATACACTTGTTGTTCACGTGACTACTATTACAATTGATCCACAATGCACTTGCATTGTTTGTACACATCCGCCTCTATGGCCATCATTAATCACAGTGTGATTGATCTCCCTTTGATCTTCTTATCTAATATGAATTAATGCACTGCCTCAAATGGGAATCGATCCTCAACATATCCTTTTAAACAGAATATAAATGCATACACTCTAAGAGGCGGTCCCTATGTCCGCTAGTGCTTTACTAGCATAATCAGTTAGTTGAACAGTCCAGGAGCGTAGCTGAGAGTACTCACTTAAGCACGTGCGTACGTAAATTTTTACAGGTCGGTAAAATGAAAATGCGAAAAATGCAATACATAAATGAAGCATAAGGGGATGATGGGTCAAATGTTTATAATATTCCATAGTTATAAGGTATATATACATGTGACCCAACTGTTCGATATCGAGAGCCGTCCAAAGCATGCTTACGAAGAGAGATAACCCGGACTTCATGTTTACGTTTGATAAGATCAGGTATTGTCCCTTCTATTTGTCATTTTCTCCACTTGTTTAACTTGTGGGACATTTTAAATGTGGCGTCCCCGGAGATAAAAACAGGGATTTCGATCCGTCATATTCGGACGTTTTCATAAAGAACATTACAGATGACAATGACAGGATGCGCCTCGACCTGACAAGCAAATGGGATAGTGTGCATCAATTTGTGTTCACAAACCGGTATAATATATAGCCTAGTAGTCTTTATATAGTAGATGTACTGCATATCTGGTCTACATCAATTCATACATGCATACATTTACATAAATAAAATAAAATGGTCACTGTGACATGTTCATTTTCTCCCCTAAATCCACTGGCTGTACATTGCAGAAATGAGTTAACACTATCAGACTGATGAAAGTCAGAGTCAGCGCGATCTAATATAAATCAACGGCTGACGCCAAATGTTCATTTCAAGGGAGCTAACTCTTGTGAATATTCAGGCTGTAGTTGATTGGATCGTCTCCCTTACTTAAAGAGTAATCTTATCATAGTTGTATGCATGCATACCTACCTATCAGTAGGCTTATATATACAGGGTGGATTCAGGATTTTATGTTGGTATTGGGGAGGGGAGTACGTGATGTGGGGTGGGGTGGGGTGGTGACGGGATTTGCGCAATGAGATGGCTCCGTGTTAGAATCTTGTTGGCATATATCAATCCATATGCCAATGTGTGCTAACTTTGATGCATTTATCACAAAAGGCACACGTGTTATGTTAAGCCGCTCCACTAAAAGCTACTGATGCTCAAAATATATAGTTACAATATCATTTTTATTTCAGGTTTGTGAACGTTACGGTGGTTTCGGTACTCGAAGTCTGCCGGACGGGTGACAAAAAGGATATCATGACTTCAATCTCCACAGCATTACAACTAGTAATTAGTGGGGGGAAAATCGCAAACTTCTCAAAGCTATTGTAGACACAATCGTACTGTGTGGTAAGCAAAACGTTGCCTTACGAGGTCACGACGACAAAAACTGCATAGCTTTAATAGAGTATCAATCGAAATATAACACAGTCCTACGTGATCACTTGGAAACTGAGGACCCCAAAATCAAATATACTTCGCCCGAAATCCAGAACGAACTGATCGATATCTGTGATGAACAAATCAAATCATCTGTTGTAAAAAAGTGAATTAGTGCCCCGTTCTTTGGCTTCATAGCTTGTATTGTAGCTATAGAACATGTGATCTCGGGATTAATGCCACTGTCCAAAATGTTACAAAACAAGTCATGTAACCTAATTGAAGCTGTCCTAGAAGCTAACGTCATCACTCGCCAAGTTACGGATGAGAGAAATGATCCAGCTGTGTGGAAGCGAAGGCTGTTGAAATGGCAGAGGATGTTGATGTGCAACCATCACGACCGTCGTCGTTTTTTATTGTATTAACATTCATAAGCATATTGAACTGCTTTTGCCATATATATTTAACTTGTATGCGCAGTCTATTAATACATCATTCAACACGCTTAGTTTCTCTGAACAGTTTGCTTATTTAATGTCTGATAAAGATATTGCTAAATTATGTGCCAAAACCTGCAATAGAATTTTAATGGAAAGACGTAATATTTTATATAAAACCTGAATCATGTATATAGAAATCAAACAGCTTTATAATACTATTACGATTTAACTTTTGTATACATATATGTAAATGCAACATTTTAACCTGGGATGTATAGTTTTACTGTTTTATAAATCTGTATTTATAAATTGAATTTAAAGTAAGTTTTAAGATGCTGTTATATTATATCCTAGTTTGTCTCTTAGAACTCAAACATGAGTGGTTTTGTACATTGTTTTAATATTACTGTTTAAATATGTTGTGTATGCTTGTACAAAAATGAGACGTAAATAAACATTTATCTATCTATCTATCTATATAAGTTAGACCATGTTCATCGAGAATATGGTAGATCTATATTCTGTTTCCAAATATTTGCAACAGAAGTATTTCAACTACCGTAATAAACAAAACCTCGTATATGACGTGTGTTGACATAACACTAGAATTCAAACAAGATATATCTAGGTTCCTGGTATTTGTAAGTATCTGAATAGAGTTTGAACACTCTGGACACTGACTGATCACTCACTGATCATTGGTAATTATTTACTGACCACTGGTCATTTTTTTTACGAATCATTATTTTGCGTTATTATGGGTGTTTATGTCTCCGAATCGAGTTTGATCACTCCTGCCACTGATCACTTTTTTATTTTATTTGTTTGTATACTAATGCTAGTTTTCTATATTGGCGATATGTTCGAAATATATTGACAGACTACTCACGTCCACTACCACTTGTCATTACATAACCTGAACATTTTTAGATTTGGGTAATATTTTTTAATTCTGCATGAGTATTGTGTATGAGTACTCCGGACCATTCACTGACAACTTGTCAATTTACATAACCTCGTTGTTTTACGATCTTGGTGATATTTTTGCAGGCTCCTGGTCTTCCAAATAAACCGTATACCTCGAGGAATTCTATTCATGATAGTTTATGTAGTACGGTCCGTTTTAGCCTCCATACAACCAGTTTTTCCTTGTAGATATACACGATGTGTAATGGGCAGCGTGACGCACCCGTGCGTAGCGAGTTTAGCTCGAGGATATGTGTGTGAGCGATATGTAGCGTGGTATTCCAAACGCAGTCACTTCCCAATATCGTATGGTAGTCAGTCGTCTTTTTATGAAGATTATTTGATGTAGTTATAGAGAATAGAACCATACCATAGAAGTATTCAAACGTATTATTCAGGCATAGGTAGATAGATATGCGTGAGATATTGAATTGGTTGATGTGTACGCTTTAGTATTGGGTTCATTGTGTTGTACGCGGGTTCGGTTCAGTTGGTCCTTTTTGTCGTTGGTCCTTTCCTGAGTCTTTTCCATTGATCCTGGCTGTCGGTATATTCAAACTCATCATTGCACATAACTTAACATATGCATGTTATTTACAGTTGTCACCGGCACCAGTGAGTGAGCAAGTGGTTAACTGTGTAGCGGACGGTGGAGAGAATAGCGAGAAGCGTGTTACAGAGACCATATATCTGCGTAAGTTATTGTATATGTCTATATTGTATATGTTTATGTTTCATCAGAGACATAAATGTAACATAGATTACCTCTGTCACTGATGTTATATATATTTAAGTAAGAGTAAGCGTTATTACGAACCACGAACCTGACGAGAGTATATATAGTGCCGACGTATATAATATGTTGTTGTTGTTGTTGTTGTTGTTAACCCAAGCACAGCAAATCATCTATATATATTTATATGACGCATATGTTTTAATCCTATTCCTAATGTGTATGTATATGTGTATTGTAGAACCAGAGCGTTCGAGAGCCTTGTTGTCTACAAGAAGATTCAATAGATTAATGAACGTATAGGGTGTTTTCATTCTACTGATCCCCCAGAATTCGAACCCTACCACATTTATATCAAGCATAGACTTGTAGTACTCTCCCTTATAAAGGGGTAAATGTTATTGGTAGTTTTTATTTCATCAAATACAAGCAAACATAATAACATATGAAGTAAGTCAAAAATGACCCATGATCAAATATGGTATAATAGTACAGTGTATTTCGGCGGTGGTCTTAATAGTTGAACACGTACAACTTAATAATAATACTACCGTGTACGCTGGAACTTTTAAACCTGAAAAATATATTATATATTCCAAGAATACGTAAATAGAGAAATATGTACGTATAACTAAGAATGTGAATACCGAACAAAGACAAATAGACACCAGTACATTTGTTGATACACTTGAAACAGCTAGTTTGTTAATAATATCCTATTTTATACCCTATGATACAGTCGTAGTACGTTGATCACATGCACAGTCCATGTCATCCACAATTATATAATACGCAACTATGGAGTTCCATAAATATGTATGTACACATAATTGATACATTTGATTTATACGATATAAACTGTAGCCTTTTATATGACTTATGTTATGTGACAGGAGAATGTTACAATGAAAACTATAAAATAAATATGTGTATTATAAAGTATTATCAAAAGCGACACTTCTCTTTAACTCAAAACCTTTAAATACCAAAATTGCTAAATTCCTTAAAGTATTTCTGTTTTCTGATTTTAACAGTTCAACTGTTTTAAACATGTTGCATCTATTACGGAAATATGGTTTAAAATAAGTTATTCGTAGATCATTGAGAAGACGACACTCCATTAGAAAATGATATTCATCACCAAGCTTATTACAAGTAGGGCATATACGTTCTTGACGAGGAATGCTGTGTGGCCTGTGACACCTTCCTGTCTCGATTTCAAGACGATGAGACGAAACTCTTAATTTAGTTAGAGCAATTCTGTATTTTTTAATATTAATGATATCAAAATATGGTTTAAAATCCAACGACATGAAGTTTACATAAAAAGATGCTCTAGTCGAGTCTCTAATACGAGATTCCCAGCTTTGCATGAAGATATCCCTAAGTCTCTGTCTAACAATACCCAAACATGTCTTATTGTCACCTACTCCCTGTGTTTCCCATACCATAGTAAAGCCTAAATTACATAAAATATCCCTGACCAATAATGCCCAATTTTTCTTCCTAGGCTGTGTATTTATATCTCTCAGTAATAGAGAATATATAATCTTGATGTATTTTCTGTCAGTGCAGTTAAGTACTTTTAACCAGTATTTAATAATGTTGTAATATCTTTTTGTTTTGTAATCTATTCTACCCAATTCCCCATATATAAAATCATGTTGCGTGGAGGTTTTAACACCTAGAATTGATTTGCAATACTGCATATGAACTCGTTCAATATGAGGTGACTGACAAAATCCCCAAACTTCACACGAGTAATTTAAAATTGGTGTTACTAGCTTATCAAACAGTTCCAACGTATGTTTAGCAGACATGTTTTCAAATCGGTAAAGATATCTCCGAAGCTTAAACGTTGCTTTTAGAGCTTGACCTGACAACGTTTTTTGTGCATCACTAAATGAACCACCCGTCGTAAATACAATACCCAAGTAGCAAAATCTACCAACAATTTCAAGTTCAGAGTCATCAAACAAAAACTTTAGATTACGTGGTAATAATCCACCTTTTCTGAATACCATGACTTTGGTCTTTTCTTTATTAACCTGCAATTTCCAATGATTACAATAATCTTTTAAAATGTTTAAATTAGTTTGCAACTCTTCTGCTGTATTTGCAAATAAAACGATGTCGTCTGCATATAGTAGTAAAAATATTTTCATGAAGCCTAAATTTAGACCCTGTGCTCCCTTAAGGTATAGTTCATCCTCCAGATCATTTAAATACATGCAAAATAAAAAGGGAGAAAGACATTCACCTTGACGAACTCCTAAGAAGCAATCGAAACTATCACTTAACCCATTTTCTAGTTTGACCTTTGACTTAACGTTTTGATACATGGATTTTACAACGTTAAATATGTTGCCCCTAATACCAAGCTGGACAAGCTTATACCAGATATTGTCTCTGACAAGGTAATCAAATGCCTTACTGAAATCTATAAAACAACAATAAAGAGTTTTATTATTGTTTAAGGAATGGTTAATCAAACCATGTAGAGCGAAAATGTTATCTGTCGTACTCATTTTTGCTCTAAAACCAGCCTGGGACTCAATATACACATTATTTATTATTCTAGTGAAAAGTTTCCCGACAACACTCAGTAATGTTATTCCTCTGAAATTATTTGGTTCACTGGTACTACCCTTCTTATGTATTGGTACTATAAAACCATTACTCCAACTTTCTGGAAAGTAACCAATGTCTAAAATAATATTGAACAATTTTAATAATAACGGATTTATTACTGCTTGGCCGTGTATTAAAAACTCGTTTAGTACCCGGTCTGGACCACCTGCTCTCCCTGAACCTAGATCGGCTATGGCTTTTCTAAGTTCGGTGTCTGAAATATGTATGTCTAATTCTTGAAACATAACCTTTAATTCAGAATTTGCTATATACTCATTGAAATATAAGACATCATCATCTGGCTGAAAAAATGTTTCGCTCGGATTATTAATACTTTTAAAATAATCAGCAAAAACATTAACAGTAATATTAGTAGATTTCTTCGGGTGTACACTCTCCTTAAGCATGTTCCAATAAAGTTTCGCGTTTTTGTATTTAGCATTCAGTAATTTCGTGGTTTCGGTTTTAGCTTTGTTATAATTAAAACTTCTTACACATTTCTTATACACAGATCTCGATTGAATCATGCGCATGCGGTTATCTTCTGACCTATCTTTCCTAAATATATTTAAATGTGTATAGAACTCTGTGCGTCTATCCATGCAAGCGCTATCAAAATTGGCATCAAATCTAAAAGTATGTGTCGAATGTGATGACGGGTATTTGCCAAATAATGGTTTACATAAATTGTCTAACGACTAATTTAATTTTTCCAAGGCAATATCAATATCGTGTGAGGAATTTGCATTATCGAGGGAACTGGAGATACTTCCAATATTGTTTCCAAATAACTCATTTTCAATAGATTGTTTATATAGCTCCTTTTTCAAAGTATCCCATTTATAATAAAACTGAACGTTGTCATGCCCCACGTTTGTAACAGATTCATGTACACCTTCCTCTGAGCCTTTCAGTGAAAATTCGATTAAACAGTGATCAGATAGTATATTTGGGTCATGGACGTAAAATGAAGTATATCTTGGCCTACGATACACAAGTCAATTACACTATTTCCTCTCGACCCATAGTAAGTAAACGAACCAGACTGTTTAACATCGCATACCCTCTCGTTGGCTATTCGTAACTCAGTTTGCTTTAAAAAGTCAAGCAATAAATGCCCATTTGCGTTTATGCTCGTATCTGGAGAAAACCTTGTCAGTACAATAATCATCTGGTAACAAGTTAACACGATTTAAAATATCACTATCATTTGTCACAAAATCATTTTCCTGCCCAACCCTGGAGTTTAAATCGCCTAAAATTGTGAATGAACAACAATGTTCACCATACATATTTTGTATATAAATCATGTTTTCAATCAAAATGTCATATATATTATCACCCATAACAGCATTTCTGCTAGAATTGGGTGGTATTAAATAACATAGACATATATATAAATCTTTATCAGAAGACAAAAACATTCTATCAATTTTTATCCACACTTGAGAGTCAGCTTGAGTTAAAATAATCATATTGTCACTATAATATTTTTCACGTATATACAGTATAATTCCACCAGAGTTCCTGGTTGTACCCTTTATTTTATCCGTTCGATTTAATGCAACATGGACACAATTATCAACTGAAAAGTCATGATCCGGACTACCCCATGATTCAGTTAGGCATACACAATCGTTATTCTGAAACACTGTTCTTAATTCATTTGAATGTAACTTATTATTTCGTTTAGTTATTAGCCCCTGTATATTTAAAAGAGCAAAATGTAAGTCGCATGTATCATTATTTACAAATAGTACATTCTCCTGTACACTGTCTTATTTTACGTTTGACTAATTCACTGTGGTAGACGTGTCTGTTATGATTGGCTGCGCACCAGTACTTGGCGATGACGTATCTTCGAGCACTCCGCCTCGTTGTCTGCCTACCGACTTTTGGCGACTACGATTGGCTCCTGTAGCATTGCGTGGTCGACCACGTGGTTTCACACTTTGTGACCGCGCACGCGATCTGTCAATTGATGTAGGTCTGTCACGTGTAACACTGTTTACTTTTGAGACGTTTTTGTTTACAACTGGTACCTTTACAAATGTTTCGTCTGATGGTTCATGTTGTTGCCGTGCCGTTGTTACCGGCTGTTGTTGTTGATGCGTAATCGGTCCCGGCGTGATGCTCGATGCATTGGTGTAGCAATGCTGTTTATTCACCGTGCCCTGGTGCCGATCTTGTTGCGATGGCAGCGGCCATGCTGATGTTTTCTGGGGGGGACCCTTTTGTGCAGAATCATTAGAACTAGTACCGTTGTCCTGATTATACTGAGAATACGATGGTATACCCGGTCTTTGTGTATGTGCGTGATGTGGTAATCCTTGGGGTTGTGGTCTGTGTTCATTTTGATTTCTCACTAATCTCCCCCAGCCTGGGAATTCATCATGTGCAATTTTTCCGATCATTATAATCGCAGCAGGGTAAATCAATTTAACATCGGTACCTGATGTTCGACGCAACTGTTTGTATTGGGGCCACAGTCTTGTACGTGCTGTCTGGATTTCGGGTGGGTAGTCTCTATCTATGGCATATCCTGTATCTCGTAAATAGCGTGCATTTTTCATTGTCAAATCAACATCAGTAGCATATCTAAATGTCACAAGAAGGGGTCTCTTACTCGGTGTTCGTGCATGTGTCCTCGAGATCCCAAGACGAACGGCATTTTCGATATACATCTCATCTACATTTAATTCAAGGTAGTCGCATAAAAAATCTCTAACCTCGCTAAAATTGTCATATCCGTGTTTCTCCCCCAAACCGTAGATAATCAGGTTATTTTTTCGAACTCTGCTTTCCAGGTCAATGATTTTGTAGGACAACTTTTGAATTAATCCATCCTGATGTTCCGTTGTTATTTCTAGCTTTTTAACTGTTGTGCACGTGTTTTCCATGGTTGCATTTATTTGTCTAATATCATCCTGTACCATCTCAACATGTGTTAATTTTGTAAAGAGCACATTTAAAGCAGCATTACATCGTAATAAAGGATGTGTTGGGTAAAATGTAAATACTAATGTGTGTGTGTTTACAAAAATCGAAATAGTCGCTCAGAAACGATATCATTCCAATAAATTTAAACCGTCGTATACGCGAATTTGTTTATCACCACACGAAATGTAAACACGCTCTGTGCGCATGCGTGAAACAACAGAAGATGTAGAAAACAACGTATATATTTTGAACATGAAAGACTATCTATCTAGCTTCCTCTAATGTCGAACCCCTCGCGGGGATGTAGACATGTCCCTCAAAGACTTAGCTAACAGAGGTATGAATCAACATATCAAGTAATTTAATTAAAAAAGACAACGTGGGACAAATGGGGACGATGCCATCCGAATTTAAAGAAGTACGGACGATGCGTTCCGGTTGTAAACAAGTGCGTGACCGATCGACTCGGAAAGTCCTACTTTCGGTTTCGAGTTTGTTTTATCGCAAAAAAACACTGTTTACCAAATGAACATAAGCATATAAAGTATAATGTTTGAATGTGTAGCAGCATTACTACCCATACGTAAAAATTTAATTTTTCAAATATCTTTTATTTCATACGATGTAATGCTGCTTTAACTTATCGTCAGGATCCAACACTTGAAAATCGTCATAGTCAATACTCCCTCGAGTGTCTCTCGAGCGTCGTCTCTTTACCCATGCCTCCTGATGTCCGCCATTTTGAATGTTATTGATGTACCCCGCCCACTCCGTATCTGTATTTATCGAAATATTTACACTCCCGATGTCCTCATTTTCCATATTTTGAGTATATTCCATTAATTCATTTAAAGGTATATCTCTCGTACACATAATTGCATTAAATTTAGTCCAGTTTCAAGTCACAATTTGAATTTATCCAGAACAAGTATCGTCCCGATTTTACTGACGACTGACCATTTCCGCCATTTTACAATGTGATACTGGAATAATAATCAGATGCATATATAATAATGTGCCCTATGTCTCTCCGGACTCCGGTATTCTTAGCAAGCAAAGACAATACACACATAGACACATATGTTGCACAACTATATAATAACGTTATAACCGTATAGCATGCACATGTCAACGCCATTTCATTTATTTTTAATTTAATAATATTTTATTGCAATATTTTTCATAATGACGAATACAATTTACAAATCACAATAACATTACTGTCACATTTATAACATACATAAAACCTGATAACATCCATATACATGACATTTTCAAGTTTTGAAAACAACAGCAACAACCCGTTCCATTTTTATTTATACAGAATCTGCATAATTTATGTATATTATTGTATGATCCATACTTCTTTATTCATGTAATGTAGTTAGGCTGATTTGGTATCTTAATGTTGTAAAACAACAGATAAATTGCCTATTAAATGCATAGTAAAATGTAACAACATACATAATGTTCATTTATATTCCCAATCTTTCATTTCTTCTGATACAACATCCACTGTGAAGAGGTATTCAAATCAGCCTGAAACACACCAAGAATATTTCGAATTTAATGTTTGAAATATCCAGTGCTCACCTGTGAATATGGTCACTGTGTTTACACACTGTATTCCTCCGCCAAAATAATACAGTATGTCAACCTTCAGTTTGCAATAGCCTGAATTCATATATCACATCTTTCCTACACATCAACTAATCTGAAGTGTTCTCAAGTCACATACTTTATCAAAAATCACAAAAATAACTATGCACTGCCTGTCATGAAAATGCATTTTTACCAAAGGGAAAAATGAACTATTTTAGTTATTGGGACTACATTCGATACCGCGGATGCACTTCTGCCTATTTACGTATATACAGCCTTAACCCGCCACTTCCTATTTGGGGCATACCTGTACATAGACATCACATAATGTCAAGTATTGACCATGGTTGCTCAAATAAATCACTGATAAATTGGGTTTCCCAAAATGTTTAAATGACCTATAATGAATGACCTTATGAAGCTGTGTGTGTTAAAGTCAAGTCAAATAAATTGTATTTACAAAGTCGGGCAATATAACAACATAACATAACCGAATTATACATAATACATACAAAGTGTATAATGCATTCATTAAATAAATAAGTATCACATGTTATTTTAAGTATTACATGTTAATTAGTACACCTTGAACACGTGTTATTAGACCTGAACATACATATTAATCTGTGTGGAAGCTGCTGATCTGGACCCATATAGAGTTTAAGAACTGTCTGTGAAACAGAGGAAAATAGTTAACCTATGTTGCAAGATGAGCAGGAGCATTTTTCTCCATGCCAAGTATTGATCTGTGGTCGGAATTGTTCAAAAGAGGAGGAATTTCTAAAATCATCTGGTAATGAGTTCCATAGTTTGGCAGCAGCATACCTAAAATACTTCTTACCATGTGTGTCCGTGTTGGGCCTAGGTATTTCAACAATGTGTGTGTATCAAAAGTTATAGGCTGAGTTTCTAACATTAACAACATCATGAAGGTAGTCTGGAGTTTGCTTGTGTAATATTCTAAATGTCTCAAAAGCTATAGATCTCAGTCTTCTAATTTTTAAGTAATTAAATCAGATTATTCCAATACAAAATTGTCACTGCTACTGTAGTCTTCATATAAGAACCTGAGTGCTCTCTCTTGACTTTTCTCTAGTTTTTTAGTATTTGCTTCGCTGGTAAAATGCCATATTAGGGGCAGTATTTGACGTTTGATATTACAAATGAATAGTATATAGTAAGTCTACCCAGTCTGTTAAGATGCTTGCTTATCCTCTTTAATACATTTAATTGCCTAGATGTCATTTTCCATATAATTGACACATGAGCATTAAAATTTAGCATGACGTCTATGTTTACTCCAAGCAGTTTAACCTCTTCATCACACGTTTCTGAAGATTTCTTTTTGCTACGCCGGTGTATCATTTCGGAGATAAACTTTCTATAAATGTTTTTAATATATTTTGCATGTCTGCTGTTTCATACGCCGGCGTATCATTTCACATACGAACGTATTGCCATTTCATGTAGTACATGCATCTGTCATTTTGGGTATTTCTGCAATTTCTATTTTGATATGCCGGCATATCATTTCATAGACAGCTTTTCTAAGATTATATCACTTCAAACACAATTGAACTAAAATTATTTCTCTGTCTTTTCACATTTCTGAAGATTTCATTTTGATACGCCAGCGTATCATTTCTGACACAATTTAACTAAAATTATTTCTCTTTTTTATGTCTGTCTTTTCGTATTTCTGTTGATTTCAGTTTGATCGGCCGACGTATAACTTCCCCCGAACCAATTATTTCTATTTTATGTAGTTTAATTCCTGTAGATTTCATTTTGATACGTCGCGTATCATTTGAGAGGCAATATTACTAAACCTATTTCTATGTTTAAGTCACATCTCGTCTTTACACACCCGCGTATCATTTAAGATTGTTGTGAAATTATTACTATTTCATTTAGATATGAATTATGGTTTATGTTTATGTATTTTATCCGATTGATTACTATATTATGCTAATTATCATGCATTTTAATACAACGTTTTCTCACTTTCACCTGTGTTTTGTTGGTTTTGTAAAATATATATTTAAAATAACAGTGCATTTTAGATGCTCAAATGCCCACTATATGCATTTTAATTGGGAATGAATGGACATTCCCCTTTTACAATGGACATCGTTATATACAGATACAATGAATCTACAATGAGCACATGTAAGTGCCAGCCATAGATATGATTCATGCAACAAACGAGGCTGATCAGAGTTCGTTACACATATATTGGTATAATACGAGGCTGATCACAGTTCGTTACACATATATTGGTATAATACGAGGCTGATCACAATTCGTTACACATATATTGGTATAATACGAGGCTGATCAGAGTTAGTTACACATATATTGGTATAATACGAGGCTGATCAGAGTTCGTTACACATATATTGGTATAATACGAGGCTGATCAGAGTTCGTTACACATATATTGGTATAATACGAGGCTGATCAGAGTTCGTTACACATATATTGGTATAATACGAGGCTGATCAGAGTTCGTTACACATATATTGGTATAATACGAGGCTGATCAGAGTTCGTTACACATATATTGGTATAATACGAGGCTGGTCAGAGTTCGTTACACATATATTGGTATAATACGAGGCTGATCAGAGTTCGTTACACATATATTGGTATAATACGAGGCTGATCAGAGTTCGTTACACATATATTGGTATAATACGAGGCTGATCAGAGTTCGTTACACATATATTGGTATAATACGAGGCTGATCAGAGTTCGTTACACATATATTGGTATAATACGAGGCTGATCAGAGTTCGTTACACATATATTGGTATAATACAAGGCTGGTCAGAGCTCGTTACACATATATTGGTATAATACGAGGCTGATCAGAGCTCGTTACACATATATTGGTATAATACGAGGCTGATCAGAGTTCGTTACACATATATTTGTTAAACAGTGATAGTTGCGTATATGTAACATTGTAGATACAGATTTGTTTTCTCACCTATCGAAATTACAAGTAAAATGGTAAACGTCTCCACCAGCAATATGGATTTCTACCGGTGCATACCTAATGGTGTAGCATTGTTGTCTCAGTAACATCAAAACACTATTAAAACACTAGTTATATTATTTAGCACATGTGTCAATGCAAACAAAATCATTTAATTATATATAATTCAATTACATTGTTAGATATAATAGAGTCTCCTGTCAATTGTGGATGTGAGACAAGTAATTACATAAATACCATAAATTAATGAGCAAGCACACGCCGTTAGGTTACCAAGTCCATATGCAGCACCCACAGTTCGTTACACGTCGCTTAATATATTAATAATAATACCTTATTTGATGCAACTATTGATTATTAGTATTGTTCACATTGTTCCACCAAACAAATATGGTGTTGGATCTCAGTGATCATTACGATCACACTGTCAAGGGGATTCTAATGATTCAAGTCAATGATTTATTGACAAAAACAATACAGTTTGATGTCACAAACACAAATAAAAATTTAGAGAAGGTGGAACATTCTACATAGTACGTATATTATGATATATAATTTTAATTTCACGAGAAAAGTATGTGGTGTCTACAAAAGGTATGAAACAAAAAAACATCGTTGTATAAAAAGGATGTACCAGCTAATATAAATCACGCCTCTGTGGTCGAGTGGTTAAGGTCGCTGACTTGCATACCACTGTAACCTATCATCTCTGATAGTCATGGGTTCGAGCTCTCGCTCAGACCGTGTCTCATTTATATGAACAAGTTGGTAGTTTCTTACGGAGGTTGGTGCACCAAGTACTGGTTAACCGCTGGAGCCTGCCCAGGAAAGGTGTTGTTAGGTAAACTGCCCGTCGCTGAAAAGGGAATCCGGTATCGACGTTAAATAAACATTAAACAAAAATATATATATAAATCACAAACCACCAGGCTACCCAATTCCATATGCAGCAACCAGTATTCATTACACTGTTTAATTTATAATAATACCTTGTTTCACACTGCCAAGATGATTATAATGGAATCTCACAGTTTGGAGAAATAAAACAAATATTAAAATGTTCACCCCAACAGTTGACGTTGACTTTGCTATCTTCCTGAACCATTTACCTGCTGAGTAAATAACATTACATTTGCAAACAACTTCGATCCAGATCATCTGAGATCGCGGTTTTGCTGCGTCTGATCAGGATCTTTATTGTTTGCTATTCAGCAACGTGCTTTGGCTCCACTGTCCGATTAGCAAACAGCATATACTCGTATCTGGCTTAATAATGTTTGCAAAAGTATTTGTATCTGTCGCTAGCGTGCACATTGTTAAACAGCGAAATCGTTCCTACCCATGGAAAGTTGTAAAACAAAATAGCACATTTTATTATCTTCGTTTCCTGATAAATGGTGAAAAGTATATACACAGTAAATCTTAGATCAATGTGTTGTTCTTACAACATGTACATTTAGGGTTAATATATTAGCATTTCTTCATAGAGTATTCAAAACATATTGTGAGGATAGTTTATTGTAACGGAGTTTTGACATTATTAATGATACAATTCAGCCATGTTTCTCTGTACTGCAGTCAGCCGGTCAATGTATGCTAACTTCGCATATAATTATGATATCAAGTAAAACAGCTATGACCTCCCAATTGGCGAATTTATGTTCCCTTGGTCCTGCAAATATGGCATGATATTCCGTTATTTTCCAAATAGGTAAAATTATATCTAAATTATGTTCTCTAGATGTCTGAAAATAATAGACACTGTTCCGATATGTACCTGTATTCTCCAAAACCCCGGAGAGATCCTTCATTGAATTACAATTGTATTATGTCCTTCTATGTGACATCCATGTGCCATTATTCCCAGGAAATATGTCATACCGTTTTCTTGACAAATAACCCCACAAGTTCCCTAAACTCATCAATATTCCCGTATTTCACAAATCGGACAGGTTATGTAACAGTTGCTTTCTAAAGTGCATTTTAAGGCCTCATTTTTAAACATATTTATTGAGTTACTACTTAATTGCGGTACAATTTCAATATCGCTGACAAACATGTCGCCCGGAATACGACAGTAAGTCAATTTAGTTTTTATTGTGCTGTCGTGGTTATTGTGTCTTTGTTCTCTCTTTAATTTAAAATATTTGCACCTCAAACATAGCATATTATGTACAGTTCAAACTATATACAAACGGTAAGCTTGAATTTTAGAATGACAAATACATTCAAAACTGATGGTATTATGATTCATTAGATTAATTAGTGGTGAATGAAATATGAATCATTTAAACGTGACTTATGAAACGTTTACAAAATATACTTGCTCCTTTGTGAACATCATCGGGGCATTGCGTCCTCGGGGCGAGTAATATGACTGATACGACAGCTAGTGCCCCTTGCCGACTACATATATTTTAAATCCCACTGCTTCAACTTTGCACTGGTACATACTTCCAGTTGTCAATGTGTTCGTTCTATGATGCAGACGGACGGTCCAAGCCATTGCGTTCGCATTTGGTTACTGCGCGAAACGTATACAGGAATTTGCTGACGAATTGGCAACATATGCAGTCACCCATGACCAAATGGAAGTAGGACAGAAGTTGAAAACGCGTTTATGAAACCAGATGGTGAGTAGGGTGGTTTCTTTTACCACTTTCAAAAATGCGTTTCCAGTAGTTGTACAAGCTCTTGAAATCTGCAGGCCGATATAATAATGAAAAGGCTGCCGAGAACCCGACATTGGTCATTGATTTATTGGAGGCAGTTCGGGAAGCTGGTGTTAGTGTCTGCATACTTCTTGGCGAAAGGGCAGCTGAGACAATGTTTGATCAGATATACGAGTATGGCATGAGCAAAACGTCTGAATGTCATGTAATAAGTGTCTTTGCCAAATATTGCGCTTTTATAGAACAGTTGTGGCATGTTTATATATAATATTTCAAATTCCCACATTAATCCCCAATGATAAATGTTGGAGATAATTTTGTGTTAAATCATAAACAAAATAAAATCTTATTATATCATACAAAAGTGTCTGTTATAATTCACTAGATTGCAGCATTTGCGATCTATTTTCTAGATTGTTGTTGTGGGGGTCATCCCCTAGCTCCATTGCGAAACAAATTCTTTCAACATCAGTGTAATCGCTATATTAGCCCTAAGCACTAATGGCTGAGGGAATTTTGGGCCAAGAGAATGTTAAAACATTAATTTAATAATATTGTATTGCATTTTTTCATACAATACATTACATATATACATACAATACTAAGAACAAATCAGAGATTAATATGTGATTACAGTAGACGATATATATGTTTGTCGAGGGAAAAAAGCAAATGAGTTGGGCTACAAGTTATCTATGTATGTTCCATTAATGTCAAACCCCTTGCGGGACCTAGACATGCTTTCCTGGGCAGGCCTAGCCGACCTAAGTGGTTAACCAGTACTAAGCAATGTGTGTGAGGTGCCTTGCTCAATGACACTACATACGTGGCCTGACCGAGTAGCGAACCCGGAACCACGGACGCCATTATAACAACATTATTTACAGCCCTCCCCTCTAAAACATTAATCATTGAATACAGATGAATTAGTGTATGATGATGAACATAATCGTATGAAGAGGGCATGTAACTTATTGTAACTTACTGTACGGAAAAGAAAGGAAAGCCAATGGCGCTTACACATCCATCTCTTCGTCTGTTCCGGCTGCTTTGCAAGCTTGAGTAGCAGTTCGGGTTGGATTTAGAGAGGGGATACCAATGTTTGTTTAATCTGCTCCTAAAGGCATTAACACTAGGAGACATTACAGAACGGATATCCACACTTCTACATATCAAAGTTTTATTTACTTTAAGTTAGTTCTTAGTTTCTCACACAATTGTATGCAGCCGGTTGTCAGTGGTTTCATATAAATACTTCTTTGTCTAAAAGGCAATCTGCAGTGTCATATGTGATATTTGTATGCAAATCAATGTCAAATTTAGCAAATATATTGGTCATTGTTTACTTTTGTACATATTTTATTACATTGCTTAATGACTCTGTTGCATTGGTTGTAATACCGGCGCTGTGCCACTACTAATGAAGGAAGCCACAATAGTAGACGTGCAGATTCATCTCATTTGGGAACATCATCTCACCGGACTC
Organism: Archivesica marissinica; assembly: GCA_014843695.1. Lineage (NCBI taxonomy): Eukaryota > Metazoa > Mollusca > Bivalvia > Venerida > Vesicomyidae > Archivesica > Archivesica marissinica. The sequence goes on along the minus strand of CM026402.1, from coordinate 3,342,907 downwards.
CATCGGAATAAGTAAGAATGTGTTCAGGGACGACTATTTGACGGCGTATGATACAAGTATGGGGGGATGAGGTGACAACTATGCAATTACTATGAGAGATCAGAAGCATCGCAGGATTGAGACCAGCAACAACCAACGTCATCACACCCGAATAGCAGCAATAAATCAGCATTGAATTATATTCTTTGTAAAGTCAATGTATAGTATTAACGGGAACATGCTGTGCAGAATGCGCCTACCAATCATAATCGTGACTGATTGTTCGGCAGTAATAAGTTGAAGTTGAACATTGTTTATTTAAACGTCAATATAAGCATGTTGTTACTTTGTAAAGTTGTCCTGTATATCTGTATAATTATGTACAATAAATATATTATAATTATTATACTGTGTCAATTTTGATTCATTAAGTAAATTATAGTTTTCCGAATATAAACTAAGACGACAGTGATACGAATGCACCTGTCCAGTAGATGTTCATACACATCAAATAAAGATATCACTATGCATGTAATGTTAGCAATATACAATTGTGCACGTACGCTTGTATAAATATATTATGCACATTATCCATTGAAACATTAAGGTAGCACTAGGAATGTGATGATTTCAATTACAATCCTAAGTGTTATGGGTGCCAGGTTTACAACACTGGAACGATGATATAGGCATTAACTTTGAGACTTGAACAAGCAAATCAATAACAAATACCATGTTATGCGTTTTGCAGATCAACTGTATTTCCATTTGTGATGGATCTCCCATAGCTGTTTGTTATTGGTTGTGTGATGGATCTCCCATAGCTGTTTGTTATTGGTTGTGTGGTGGATCTCGCATAGCTGTTTGTTATTGGTTGTGTGATGGATCTCCCATAGCTGTTTGTTATTGGTTGTGTGATGGGTCTACCATAGCTATTTGTTAATGGTTGTGTGATGGATCTCTCATAGCTGTTTGTTATTGGTTGTGTGATGGGTCTACCATAGCTGTTTGTTATTGGTTGTGTGATGGATCTCTCATAGCTGTTTGTTATTGGTTGTGTGATGGATCTCACATAGCTGTTTGTTATTGGTTGTGTGATGGATCTGCCATAGCTGTTTGTTATTGGTTTTGTGATGGATCTCCCATAGCTGTTTGTTATTGGTTGTGTGATGGGTCTACCATAGCTATTTGTTAATGGTTGTGTGATGGATCTCCCATAGCTGTTTGTTATTGGTTTTGTGATGGGTCTACCATAGCTATTTGTTAATGGTTGTGTGATGGATCTCCCATAGCTGTTTGTTATTGGTTGTGTGATGGGTCTACCATAGCTATTTGTTAATGGTTGTGTGATGGATCTCCCATAGCTGTTTGTTATTGGTTTTGTGATGGGTCTACCATAGCTATTTGTTAATGGTTGTGTGATGGATCTCCCATAGCTGTTTGTTATTGGTTGTGTGATGGGTCTACCATAGCTATTTGTTAATGGTTGTGTGATGGATCTCCCATAGCTGTTTGTTATTGGTTGTGTGATGGATCTCCCATAGCTGTTTGTTATTGGTTGTGTGATGGATCTCCCATAGCTGTTTGTTATTGGTTGTGTGATGGATCTCCCATAGCTGTTTGTTATTGGTTGTGTGATGGATCTCCCATAGCTGTTTGTTATTGGTTTTGTGATGGATCTCCCATAGCTGTTTGTTATTGGTTGTGTGATGGATCTCTCATAGCTGTTTGTTATTGGTTGTGTGATGGATCTCTCATAGCAGTTTGTTATTGGTTTTGTGATGGATCTCACATAGCTGTTTGTTATTGGTTTTGTGATGGATCTCGCATAGCTGTTTGTTATTGGTTTTGTGATGGATCTCGCATAGCTGTTTGTTATTGGTTTTGTGATGGATCTCGCATAGCTGTTTGTTATTGGTTGTGTGATGGATCTCGCATAGCTGTTTGTTATTGGTTTTGTGATGGATCTCACATAGCTGTTTGTTATTGGTTTTGTAATACGAAATGTGGTTGTGAATACGAGTGTGTTTATTACTCTCAAAACGATATTCTGTGTAGAAGAACTTTGGCACAATAGTAGAGCTATTGAATCGCAAATGTCTTGTCTTGACATTGATAACGAACCGTCATTTTGGATTTCCTCAGGGAGGTCGTCCCATCAATGGTGGAAGCAGGATTGAGTTTGAGTATAATTGTAAGTGCATGGTAACCCTCATATACGTGTCTTATAATCCGCATACAACTCCGCAAATACTTGGCATACAACTCCGCATATACTTGGCATACACGTGTCTTATAATCCGCATACAAGTCCGCAAATACTTGGCATACAACTCCGCATATACTTGGCATACACGTGTCTTATAATCCGCATACAAGTCCGCAAATACTTGGCATACAACTCCGCATATACTTGGCATACAACTCCGCATATACTTGGCATATAACTCCGCATATACTTGGCATACAACTCCGCATATACTTGGCATACAACTCCGCATATACTTGGCATATAACTCCGCATATATTTGGCATACAACTCCGCATATACTTGGCATATAACTCATCATATACATGGCATATAACTCCCAATATACTTGGCATATAACTCCGCATATACTTGGCATACAACTCCGCATATACTTGGCATATAACTCCGCATATACTTGGTATATAACTCCGCATATACTTGGCATATAACTCCGTATATACATGGCATACAACTCTGCAAATACTTCGCACATAACTCCGCAAATACTTGGCATATAACTCCCCAATACTTGGCATATAACTCCGCATATACTTGGCATATAACTCCCCAATACTTGGCATATAACTCCCCAATACTTGGCATATAACTCCGCATATACTTGGCATATAACTCCCCAATACTTGGCATATAACTCCGCAAATACTTGGCATATAACTCCCCAATACTTGGCATATAACTCCGCAAATACTTGGCATATAACTCCCCAATACTTCGCACATAACTCCGCATATACTTGGCATATATCATCCCCAATACTTGGCATATAACTCCGCCAATACTTGGCATATAACTCCCCAATACTTGGCATACAACTCCGCATATACTTGGCATATAACTCCGCATAAACTTGGCATATAACTCCCCAATACGTGGCATATAACTCCGCATATACTTGGCATATAACTCCGCATATACTTCGCATATAACTCCCCAATACTTGGCATACAACTCCGCATATACTTGACATACAACTCCGCATATACTTGGCATACAACTCCGCATATACTTGGCATATAACTCCGCATATACCTGGCATATAATTCCCAATACTTGGCATATAACTCCGCATATACTTGGCATATAACTCCGCATATACTTGGCATATAACTCCGCATATACTTGGCATATAACTCCGCATATAGTATTATATAGTTGTACATAGTAGTATATAGTTGTATATAGTATTATATAGTTGTATATAGTATTATATAGTTGTATATAGTATTATATAGTTGTATATAGTATTATATAGTTGTATATAGTATTATATAGTTGTATATAGTTGTATATAGTATTATATAGTTGTATATAGTATTATATAGTTGTATATAGTATTATATAGTTGTATATAGTATTATATAGTTGTATATAGTATTATATAGTTGTATATAGTATTATATAGTATTATATAGTTTTATATAGTATTATATAGTTGTATATAGTATTATATAGTTGTATATAGTATTATATAGTTGTATATAGTATTATATAGTTGTATATAGTATTATATAGTTGTATATAGTATTATATAGTTGTATATAGTATTATATAGTTGTATATATTATTATGCAGTTGTATATATATATATAGTTGTATATATATTATGCAGTGTATATAGTTGTATATAGTTGTATGTAGTATTATATGGTTGTGTATAGTATTATATAGTTGTGTATAGTATTATATAGTTGTATATAGTATTATATAGTTGTATATATTATTATGCAGTTGTATATAGTTGTATATAGTTGTATATAGGATTATATAGTTGTGTATAGTATTATATAGTTGTGTATAGTATTATATAGTTGTAAATAGTATTATATAGTTGTATATATTATTATACAGTTGTATATAGTTGCATATAGTTGTAAATAGTATTATATAGTTGTATATAGTATTATAGAGTTGTATATATTATTATGCAGTTGTATATAGTTGTATATAGTTGTATGTAGTATTATATAGTTGTGTATAGTATTATATAGTTGTATATAGTATTATATAGTTGTGTATAGTATTATATAGTTGTATATAGTATTATATAGTTGTATATAGTATTATATAGTTGTATATAGTATTATATAGTTGTATATAGTATTATATAGTTAACTGCTAACAAAGCAACACATTTATAATTTTACAACCCAACTGCTATAACAAGGTCTACTTATTGTAATGCGTAACTACATAGTGAACAATCTACATCTCGGAAAGGACTTCATATAAGCATTATTTTTGCTTGTATCGATTTTCAATTTAATTCCAGTATATATTTATAATATTATGAACTTAAAAATCATATGTATAACGGTCATCATAATGTTATAAAATATGGATCTACACTCGTTATTAATAACATAATTTGATTTATTGAATGGTATTTTCAGTGTTTTACCACAAAATAAAGTTGAATATATCAGCAAAGTGAATCCACTCCTTGTTCTTCCTTCGTCCATATTGTTTGCTTAACTGCTCGGCGGTACAATGTATTCCTTGTTCTTCCTTCGTCCATATTGTTTGCTTAACTGCTCGGCAGTACAATGGATTCCTTGTTCTTACTTCGTCCATATTGTTTGCTTAACTGCTCGGCAGTACAATGGATTCCTTGTTCTTACTTCGTCCATATTGTTTGCTTAACTGCTCGGCAGTACAATGGATTCCTTGTTCTTACTTCGTCCATATTGTTCGCTTAACTGCTCGGCAGTACAATGGATTCCTTGTTCTTACTTCGTCCATATTGTTTGCTTAACTGCTCGGCAGTACAATGGATTCCTTGTTCTTACTTCGTCCATATTGTTCGCTTAACTGCTCGGCAGTACAATGGATTCCTTGTTCTTACTTCGTCCATATTGTTCGCTTAACTGCTCGACAGTACAATGGATTCCTTGTTCTTACTTCGTCCATATTGTTCGCTTAACTGCTCGGCAGTACAATGGATTCCTTGTTCTTACTTCGTCCATATTGTTTGCTTAACTGCTCGGCAGTACAATGGATTCCTTGTTCTTACTTCGTCCATATTGTTTGCTTAACTGCTCGGCAGTACAATGGATTCCTTGTTCTTACTTCGTCCATATTGTTCGCTTAACTGCTCGGCAGTACAGTGGATTCCTTGTTCTTACTTCGTCCATATTGTTTGCTTAACTGCTCGGCAGTACAATGGATTCCTTGTTCTTACTTCGTCCATATTGTTTGCTTAACTGCTCGGCAGTACAATGGATTCCTTGTTGCCCATCTTGACATCTATAAAGTATTTCTCCTAAAACAACACATTATCTATGAGCACCATTCGATTGGTGCCTCTTTGTATCAGTGGACAATTTGTTCCAGTCACTGAATGGAGTACATGTAAAATACACGGACTTGCTATTTTCCAAATCCGATAAATATTGAAACCCAAGTGTGAAGTTATTCATGCAGTATGATTAAAAGCTCCGGTACTCGTTATGGAACTATAATATATGATTACAACGACCATTCATTCGTGTCCAATGTGCTGTTGATGTTGAACATATTCAACAGATCCTTAGCGAAAGGGTGACACATACTGTAATCAACTGAACTGTTAGAGTTGACATTTTATGCCAGTCCACAATTAATTGTCTAAAAGGACGTACCGGTGTATTGTGATCTAATATTGTGATTTGGTATACATGTAGTGTAACTGCAACTTCCATTAAGGATTATATAAACAACTCAGAAGTTCACCATGAACTGATGTTTTCCTGGACTTTGTAGCACGGTTCCAATATCTTCTGTTAACAACGTGGTAGTGTTGGTGAAAAAGGACCAGTGCTGGACTTGCTATTACTCGGGACAGTGTTCTTGTGGGTTTGAATTGCTACATAAATAGTCAATTTAGATAATAATCAGCTACTCTTTCATTATGTTTAGTTATTTGTTTATCTTGGTGATGCTAGATGTACACATATTGCAAGCACATGTCGCAACGAAAATGTACTGGAATCAATGCATGACTATTCAACCATTAGCAATGTTGGCTAGAATGTCACTAGTTGATTGTAAGAACGCATGCTCACAAAGAGAGGGGTGCATATACATAAGTTATCGGAAAACTATGCACTTATGTCGATTGTATGATGCCAAAGATACACCGACTCAATGTGTCGGAGAGGTTGTAATTTATAAAACTGATTTTCTAGAGGTAAGTTGTGAACGTTAGTTTAATAACATGTATGCCAACATAACTCAACTCTCATACGAGATGCTATGTTTAAGTATTGAATAAAAGAAAAGAAAAAGAATTAAATTTAGATTGAAATTTGAATTTTTATTAGGAACTGTTAGTGATTCATATTTTAACATTCATATCAATCCACAAACATTTTAAACAGCATAAATGTAGTGCATGCCACAACAATAAATGAAACACAGATCGATTTGATTCCTTAAATTTACATTGAATTTTCCAAGGGTTGCAATACTGTAAATGACCGTATGTGGTACACAAGTTGTGTATATATGACGTTTCCATTGCAATGCTGTAAATGACCGTATGTGGTACACACGTTGTGTATATATGTCGTTACCATTCCAATAATGTAAATGACCATATGTGGTACACACGTTGTGTATATATGTCGTTTCCATTCCAATAATGTAAATAACCATATGTGGTACACAAGTTGTGTATATATGTCGTTTCCATTGCAATAATGTAAATGACCATATGTGGTACACAAGTTGTGTATATATGTCGTTTCCATTGCAATAATGTAAATGACCATATGTGGTACACAAGTTGTGTATATATGTCGTTTCCATTCCAATAATGTAAATGACCATATGTGGTACACAAGTTGTGTATATATGACGTGTCCATTCCATAAATGGAACACATACGTTACTAATGCGCCTCAATGCTTGACGTCAACAAAAACTCTAACCAATCACCAACGTTTCAAAGGTAGCGGCATGTAAGTTTATTGTACTGTCTGACACCTGGTTATGCACTATGCATTTCTTTATTAAATTCAGTATGTTTGTAAATAACTTCATATGTCAGACACGCTCGTGCGTGCATAATATTATTATTATGAGTTCCAAAGTCACGCTAACAGGTGCACGCAACGTTCCGACATTTCTATAATGTTCAAAAATAACTCTCCGTCGGCATACTGTGTTTTGGATTTGACTGGCCTAGAAACAAAGCAGGGCTAAACAACTATTTTCTATAGAAATCCCCTGGAAATATGTGCCCGTATGTCAATGTCAAGTCAAAATTCAGAAATAAAAATGTTGATGTTTTCTGCACGAAATCATCGAGTAGAATGAACCTTTCAATACTCTTACACTGGAGATTTAAAGAAACCACCGTGAACAGCCCGTGCAAGACCTTACCAATACAACCACTATGCGGAATACGTTCCGCGGAAACACAAATATGCCACACTATTCTTGAAATGTATAGTCTTTGCTGCACTAATTAATAACAAAGCACTACATTGCAGTTACTAGACGGCGTACATAGAACGAGTAGATAGTAAATGTTTAGATGAGATTGTAAAGACAACAGTTTTGAAACATCCACCCATGTACCTACCATAACAGTGTTTGCTCTTACAACTCCCGCCCCACACCACCAACCACCAACAGTGTTTGCTCTTACAACTCCCGTGCGCTTCCAGCACCACCCATGTACCTACCATTACAGTGTTTGCTCTTACAACTCCCGTGCGCCCACACCACCAACCACCAACATGCTCTTACAACTCCCGTGGCGCTTCCAGCACCACCCATGTACCTACCATTACAGTGTTTGCTCTTACAACTCCCGTGGCGCTTCCAGCACCACCCATGTACCTACCATTACAGTGTTTGCTCTTACAACTCCCGTGACGCTTCCAGCACCACCCATGTACCTACCATTACAGTGTTTGCTCTTACAACTCCCGTGGCGCTTCCAGCACCACCCATGTACCTACCATTACAGTGTTTGCTCTTACAACTCCCGTGACGCTTCCAGCACCAGTCATTTACTGCGGCATTAACTGCCATTGTGGGATCTCAAAGAATACAATCCCAAGTTGTTTTAAATTTATTCGTTCTTAATATACAGTACATATAATATATACAATATATTGTATACAAAACAAAATGGATTAAATCGAACGCTTGACCAAAACTACAACTACAAAGGCATGGTAGTATCATGCACTAGAAGACCGAAATGGTGGTGTAAAAAAATGCATTCAATCGTAAACAATCTTAACCGAAACGTCTAACTAGTAGTAACACGCAACTGTATAATCTTTACACACCCTTCTCTGCCATAGCGGTATTGGTCAGTTTTATATTTCTGTATGCATAATTAAATCAAATTAACGTTATTAATAGTAGGGAGGCAGGATCGAAAAATGATCAAATCAGAGGCAGTTGGTGCATCCAACCCAGATAGTGTGTACATAATGTGGTATACCTGCCCATGGCGGATGTATAATCCCAGATAGTGTGTACATAATGTGGTATACCTGTCCATGATGGATGTATAATCCCAGATAGTGTGTACATAATGTGGTATACCTGTCCATGGTGGATGTATAATCCCAGATAGTGTGTACATAATGTGGTATACCTGCCCATGGTGGATGTATAACCCCAGATAGTGTGTACATAATGTGGTATAGCTGCCCATGGTGGATGTATAATCCCAGATAGTGTGTACACAATGTGGTATACCTGCCCATGGTGGATGTATAATCCAAGATAGTGTGTATATAATGTAGTATAGCTGCCCATGGTGGATGTATAATCCCAGATTATCGCAAGGATCGTACTCTAACCTTCTTGGAGGGGGGCAATACTATACTGGGGGGCATGCCTTAGCAAGGGTGGTACTCTAACCTACTTGTAGGGGCAATACTATGCTGGGGGCATGCCTTAGCAAGGGTGGTACTCTAACCTACTTGTAGGGGCAATACTATGCTGGGGCGCATGCCTTAGCAAGGGTGGTACTCTAACCTACTTGTAGGGGCAATACTATGCTGGGGGGCATGCCTTAGCAAGGGTGGTACTCTAACCTACTTGTAGGGGCAATACTATGCTGGGGCGCATGCCTTAGCAAGGGTGGTACTCTAACCTACTTGTAGGGGCAATACTATACTGGGACGCATGCCTTAGCAAGGGTGGTACTCTAACCTACTTGGAGGGGCAATACTATACTGGGGCGCATGCCTTAGCAAGGGTGGTACTCTAACCTACTTGTAGGGGCAATACTATACTGTGGCGCATGCCTTAGCAAGGGTGGTACTCTAACCTACTTGTAGGGGCAATACTATACTGGGACGCATGCCTTAGCAAGGGTGGTACTCTAACCTACTTGGAGGGGGCAATACTATACTGGTGCGCATACATTAGCAAGGGTGGCACACTAACCTACTTGAAGGGGCAATACTATACTGGGGCAAATGCCTTAGCAAGGGTGGTACTCTAACCTACTTGGAGGGGCAATACTATACTGGGGCGCATACCTTAGCAAGGGTGGCACACTAACCTACTTGAAGGGGCAATACTATACTGGGGCGCATACCTTAGCAAGGGTGGCACACTAACCTACTTGGAGGGGCAATACTATACTGGGGCGCATGCCTTAGCAAGGGTGGTACTCTAACCTACTTGGAGGGGCAATACTATACTGGGGCGCATGCCTTAGCAACGGTGGTACTCTAACCTACTTGGAGGGGCACTACTATACTGGGGCGCATGCCTTAGCAACGGTGGTACTCTAACCTACTTGGAGGGGCACTACTATACTTGGGCGCATGCCTTAGCAAGGGTGGTACTCTAACATAATTGGAGGGGCACTACTATACTGGGCGCATGCCTTAGCAAGGTGGTACTCTAACCTACTTGGAGGGGCAATACTATACTGGGGCGCATGCCTTAGCAAGGGTGGTACTCTAACCTACTTGGAGGGGCAATACTATACTGGGGCGCATGCCTTAGCAAGGGTGGTACTCTAACCTACTTGGAGGGGGCAATACTATACTGGGGCGAATGCCTTAGCAAGGGTGGTACTCTAACCTACTTGGAGGGGGCAATACTATACTGGGGCGCATGCCTTAGCAAGGGTGGTACTCTAACCTACTTGGAGGGGGCAATACTATACTGGGGCGCATGCCTTAGCAAGGGTGGTACTCTAACCTACTTGGAGGGGCAATACTATACTGGGGCGCATGCCTTAGCAAGGGTGGTACTCTAACCTACTTGGAGGGCAATACTATACTGGTGCGCATACCTTAGCAAGGGTGGCACACTAACCTACTTGAAGGGGCAATACTATACTGGGGCGCATGCCTTAGCAAGGGTGGTACTCTAACCTACTTGGAGGGGCAATACTATATGGGGCGCATGCCTTAGCAAGGGTGGTACTCTAACCTACTTGGAGGGGCAATACTATACTGGGGCGCATGCCTTAGCAAGGGTGGTACTCTAACCTACTTGGAGGGGCAATACTATACTGGGGCGCATACCTTAGCAAGGGTGGCACACTAACCTACTTGAAGGGGCAATGCTATACTGGGGCACATGCCGTAGCAAGAGTGGCACTCTCACCTACTTGGAGGGGCAATGCTATTCTGGGGCGCATGCCTTAGCAAGGGTCGTACTCTAACCTACATGGAGGGGCAGTACTATACTGGGGCGCATGCCTTAGCAAGGGTGGTACTCTAACCTACTTGCAGGGGCAATACTATACTGGGGCGCATGCCTTAGCAAGGGTGGTACTCTAACCTAATTGGAGGAGCACTACTATACTGGGGCGCATGCCTTAGCAAGGGTGGTACTCTAACCTACTTGGAGGGACAATACTATACTGGTGCGCATGCCTTAGCACGGGTGGTATTCTAACCTACTTGGAGGGGCACTACTATAGTGGGGCGCATGCCTTAGCAAGGGTGGTACTCTAACCTACTTGGAGGGACAATACTATACTTGGGCGCATGCCTTAGCAAGGGTGGTACTCTAACATAATTGGAGGGGCACTACTATACTGGGGCGCAAGCCTTAACAAGGGTGGTACTCTAACCTACTTGGAGGGACAATACTATACTGGGGCGCATGCCTTAGCAAGGGTGGTACTCTAACCTACTTGGAGGGGCAATACTATATTGGGCGCATGCCTTAGCAAGGGTGGTACTCTAACCTACTTGGAGGGGCAATACTATACTTGGGCGCATGCCTTAGAAAGGGTGGTACTCTAACCTACTTGGAGGGGCAATACTATACTGGGGCGCATACCTTAGCAAGGGTGGCACACTAACCTACTTGAAGGGGCAATGCTATACTGGGGCACATGCCGTAGCAAGAGTGGCACTCTCACCTACTTGGAGGGGCAATGCTATTCTGGGGCGCCTGCCTTAGCAAGGGTAGTACTCTAACCTACATGGAGGGGCAGTACTATACTGGGGCGCATGCCTTAGCAAGGGTGGTACTCTAACCTACTTGGAGGGGCAATACTATACTGGGGCGCATGCCTTAGCAAGGGTGGTACTCTAACCTACTTGGAGGGGCAATACTATACTGGGGCGCATGCCTTAGCAAGGGTGGTACTCTAACCTACTTGGAGGGGCAATACTATACTGGGGCGCATGCCTTAGCAAGGGTGGTACTCTAACCTACTTGGAGGGGCAATACTATACTTGGGCGCATGCCTTAGCAAGGGTGGTACTCTAACCTACTTGGAGGGGCAATACTATACTGGGCGCATGCCTTAGCAAGGGTGGTACTCTAACCTACTTGGAGGGGCAATACTATACTGGGGCGCATGCCTTAGCAAGGGTGGTACTCTAACCTACTTGGAGGGGCAATACTATACTGGGGCGCATGCCTTAGCAAGGGTGGTACTCTAACCTACTTGGAGGGGGCAATACTATACTGGGGCGCATGCCTTAGCAAGGGTGGTACTCTAACCTACTTGGAGGGGGCAATACTATACTGGGGCGCATGCCTTAGCAAGGGTGGTACTCTAACCTACTTGTAGGGGCAATACTATACTGGGACGCATGCCTTAGCAAGGGTGGTACTCTAACCTACTTGGAGGGGCAATACTATACTGGGGCGCATACCTTAGCAAGGGTGGCACACTAACCTACTTGAAGGGGCAATGCTATACTGGGGCACATGCCGTAGCAAGAGTGGCACTCTCACCTACTTGGAGGGGCAATGCTATTCTGGGGCGCATGCCTTAGCAAGGGTCGTACTCTAACCTACATGGAGGGGCAATACTATACTGGGGCGCATGCCTTAGCAAGGGTGGTACTCTAATCTACTTGAAGGGGCAATACTATACTGGGGCGCATGCCTTAGCAAGGGTGGTACTCTAACCTACTTGAAGGGGCAATACTATACTGGGGCGCATACCTTAGCAAGGGTGGCACACTAACCTACTTGGAGGGGCAATACTATACTGGGGCGCATACCTTAGCAAGGGTGGCACACTAACCTACTTGAAGGGGCAATGCTATACTGGGGCACATGCCGTAGCAAGAGTGGCACTCTCACCTACTTGGAGGGGCAATGCTATTCTGGGGCGCATGCCTTAGCAAGGGTCGTACTCTAACCTACATGGAGGGGCAGTACTATACTGGGGCGCATGCCTTAGCAAGGGTGGTACTCTAACCTACTTGGAGGGGCAATACTATACTGGGGCGCATGCCTTAGCAAGGGTGGTACTCTAACCTACTTGAAGGGGCAATACTATACTGGGGCGCATGCCTTAGCAAGGGTGGTACTCTAACCTACTTGGAGGGGCAATACTATACTGGGGCGCATGCCTTAGCAAGGGTGGTACTCTAACCTACTTGGGGGCAATACTATACTGGGGCGCATGCCTTAGCAAGGGTGGTACTCTAACCTACTTGGAGGGGCAATACTATACTGGGGCGCATGCCTTAGCAAGGGTGGTACTCTAACCTACTTGGAGGGGCAATACTATACTGGGGCGCATGCCTTAGCAAGGGTGGTACTCTAACCTACTTGGAGGGGCAATACTATACTGGGGCGCATGCCTTAGCAAGGGTGGTACTCTAACCTACTTGGAGGGGCAATACTATACTGGGGCGCATGCCTTAGCAAGGGTGGTACTCTAACCTACTTGGAGGGGCAATACTATACTGGGGCGCATGCCTTAGCAAGGGTGGTACTCTAACCTACTTGGAGGGGCAATACTATACTGGGGCGCATGCCTTAGCAAGGGTGGTACTCTAACCTACTTGGAGGGGCAATACTATACTGGGGCGCATGCCTTAGCAAGGGTGGTACTCTAACCTACTCGAAGGGGCAATACTATACTGGGGCGCATGCCTTAGCAAGGGTGGTACTCTAACCTACTTGAGGCAATACTATACTGGGGCGCATGCCTTAGCAAGGGTGGTACTCTAACCTACTTGGAGGGGCAATACTATACTGGGCGCATGCCTTAGCAAGGGTGGTACTCTAACCTACTTGGAGGGGCAATACTATACTGGGGCGCATGCCTTAGCAAGGGTGGTACTCTAACCTACTTGGAGGGGCAATACTATACTGGGGCGCATGCCTTAGCAAGGGTGGTACTCTAACCTACTTGGAGGGGCAATACTATACTGGGGCGCATGCCTTAGCAAGGGTGGTACTCTAACCTACTTGGAGGGGCAATACTATACTGGGGCGCATGCCTTAGCAAGGGTGGTACTCTAACCTACTTGAAGGGGCAATACTATACTGGGGCGCATGCCTTAGCAAGGGTGGTACTCTAACCTACTTGGAGGGGCAATACTATACGGGCGCATGCCTTAGCAAGGGTGGTACTCTAACCTACTTGGAGGGGCAATACTATACTGGGCGCATGCCTTAGCAAGGGTGGTACTCTAACCTACTTGAGGGGCAATACTATACTGGGGCGCATGCCTTAGCAAGGGTGGTACTCTAACCTACTTGTAGGGGCAATACTATACTGGGGCGCATGCCTTAGCAAGGGTGGTACTCTAACCTACTTGTAGGGGCAATACTATACTGGGGCGCATGCCTTAGCAAGG
>CM026402.1:3279362-3327624 GCA_014843695.1 Archivesica marissinica | reverse complement strand
GATTGTGGGGAGATGTATGTATATATAGATATACCACCATATCAAGGGTGGACATTGTATATGATTGTGGGGAGATGTATGTATATATAGATATACCACCAGATCAACAGAGTGGACATTGTATATGACTGTGACGAGATGTATGTATATATAGATATACCACCAGATCAACAGAGTGGACATTGTATATGATTGTGGGGAGAGGTTTGTATATATAGCTATACCACCAGATCAACAGAGTGGACATTGTATATGATTGTGGGGAGAGGTATGTATATATAGCTATACCACCAGATCAACAGAGTGGACATTGTATATGATTGTGGGGAGAGGTATGTATATATAGCTATACCACCAGATCAACAGAGTGGACATTGTATATGATTGTGGGGAGAGGTATGTATATATAGATATACCACCAGATCAACAGAGTGGACATTGTATATGATTGTGGGGAGAGGTATGTATATATAGCTATACCACCAGATCAGCATAGTGGACATTGTATATGATTGTGGGGAGAGATTTGTATAGATATACCACCAGATCAACAGAGTGGACATTATATATGATTGTGGGGAGAGGTTTGTATATATAGATATACCACCAGATCAACAGAGTGGACATTGTATATGATTGTGTGGAGAGATTTGTATAGATATACCACCAGATCAACAGAGTGGACATTGTATATGATGTGGGAGAGATTTGTATAGATATACCACCAGATCAACAGAGTGGACATTGTATATGATTGTGGGGAGAGATTTGTATAGATATACCACCAGATCAACAGAGTGGACATTGTATATGATTGTGGGGAGAGGTTTGTATATTAGATATACCACCAGATCAACAGAGTGGACATTGTATATGATTGTGGGGAGAGGTTTGTATATATAGATATACCACCAGATCAACAGAGTGGACATTGTATATGATTGTGGGGAGATGTATGTATATATAGCTATACCACCAGATCAACAGAGTGGACATTGTATATGATTGTGGGGAGAGGTATGTATATATAGCTATACCACCAGATCAACAGAGTGGACATTGTATATGATTGTGGGGAGAGGTATGTATATATAGATATACCACCAGATCAACAGAGTGGACATTGTATATGATTGTGTGGAGAGGTATGTATATATAGATATACCACCAGATCAACAGAGTGGACATTGTATATGATTGTGTGGAGAGGTATGTATATATAGATATACCACCAGATCAACAGAGTGGACATTGTATATGACTGTGTGGAGAGGTATGTATATATAGATATACCACCAGATCAACCGGGTGGACATTGTATATGACTGTGTGGAGAGGTATGTATAGATATACCACCAGATCAACCGGGTGGACATTGTATATGACTGTGGGGAGAGGTATGTATAGATATACCACCAGATCAACAGAGTGGACATTGTATATGATTGTGGGGAGAGGTTTGTATATATAGATATACCACCAGATCAACAGAGTGGACATTGTATATGGTTGTGGGGAGAGGTTTGTATAGATATACCACCAGATCAGTAGAGTGGACATTGTATATGGTTGTGGGGAGAGGTTTGTATATATATACCACCAGATCAGTAGAGTGGACATTGTATCAGGTAAGGATTCGTTTATCTGGAGAGAACACCCGCTATCTACAAATTGAGCTTGGCATTATGCACATGGCTTAACACTACGAAAGACAAGTGGTGACGTACGTTCTTTTATCATTTCACTTATATTTTCACTATTTGAATGTCACAATTTCACGGTTCAACTTCACGTGAAGTAATGATCGTGAAATCGTGAATTAGTGAAGTTGAAATCGTGAATTAGTGAAGTTGAAATCGTGAATTAACGAAGTTGAAATCGTGAATTAGTGAAGTTGAAATCGTGAATTAGCGAAGTTGAAATCATGAATTAGTAGAAGTAGAAATAATACAATTGTGTAGAAATTCTAGTAAATGTAGCATAGTTAATTGGCACGTATACACTTATAATTTATTTACAGAACAGAACAGTAATGTTTTACTTTAAGAAACTAACTATTACATTATGTTTGCATATATATAGCTTAAATCCAGCAGTGGACATAGGGCAAGTGGAAGGCGCTTTTGTGATGGGCTTGGGCTATACATTAACAGAGGAGGTAGCATATGACCCTACCACCGGCAAAATGATCCACAATGACACATGGGTATGCATCATCATTTATATACATACATGTAGGGTACGGGTGTAGCTCTACAAACCGGAAATAAGGGCCTCCGTTGCCGAGAGGTTACGGTCGTAATTATTTCCCCCTCACCGCTCTATGCATGAACCCCACCTGTCGGTGTAGATTCATTCATGTGAAGATGTTATCCATCTGGCACGAGGACGGTCGGCGGTTCTACCCGGGCACTCGTTCCTGATTGGAGAGAATCTCCACCAATAATAGGTAGATAGTCGCCATATAACCTTAGACATTTGGTGCGACATTAACCCTTTCAACGTTGCCTCTTCTTTCTCCCTCGTGGCGATGGATTCCATCAGGAATGAGGTCTCGAGAGTGATTAATATAAGTTGACATAACTTGTTTCGCAATCGAGCTAAAATAAATTTGTATAAACTAACCCTTTCAACACTACATACCTCTAAATAGGCTTACACAAATTGTAGATCCAGATGAGCCGGATAGTTACCAGCCTTTTCATCAGGATCTGCACTTTTTGCCAGTAACATTACTATGGTTAGACAAAATTACCCATTTTGATAAATGAACTAATCCAAATGTAATTGTGTTATTAATGTATTGATCTAAAAATATCATGCACCAGTCCATGTCCGTTACTGTGTGTTCAATGGGTTAAATATCGTGCACCAGTCCATGTCAGTTACTGTGTGTTCAATGGGTTAAATATCGTGCACCAGTCCATGTCAGTTACATATCAATGTTACGTATCATTGACATACATTGCCAGACAGTATTATCGTGTTGTATGTATGTATACATATGTACGTATCATTGACATACATTGCCAGACAGTATTATCTTGTTGTATGTATGTATACATATGTACGTATCATTGACATACATTGCCAGACAGTATTATCTTGTTGTATGTATGTATACATATGTACGTATCATTGACATACATTGCCAGACAGTATTATCTTGTTGTATGTATGTATACATATGTACGTATCATTGACATACATTGCCAGACAGTATTATCTTGTTGTATGTATGTATACATATGTACGTATCATTGACATACATTGCCAGACAGTATTATCTTGTTGTATGTATGTATACATATGTACGTATCATTGACATACATTGCCAGACAGTATTATCTTGTTGTATGTATGTATACATATGTACGTATCATTGACATACATTGCCAGACAGTATTATCTTGTTGTATGTATGTATACATATGTACGTATCATTGACATACATTGCCAGACAGTATTATCTTGTTGTATGTATGTATACATATGTACGTATCATTGACATACATTGCCAGACAGTATTATCTTGTTGTATGTATGTATACATATGTATACCTATACACACTGTGAACGTATACGTATGGCTTTCAGGGATATCACGTTCCGACAAACAAGGATATCCCGGTCGACTTCAGGATTAGCTTGTTGAAGAACGCTCCAAACCCTGCAGGTGTCCTCCGATCGAAAGGTTATTATTGTAAATGATTCCGTGCGTGCATGCGTGCGTGTGTGTGTTTTACGTTTATTTATCATCGTTACCGGTTGTCCATATGAGCGACGGCTCCTGAATAGATTCAATTTAGTCATTTTAGATTTTTGAGGATAGTGCAATGATACAGATTGAGAACCGTTCCAGAGTCTCCTCTGGTTCCTTTACGAGCAGGGTGGAAAGCACCAAGACGAGACCCTGATTTATAGTCTCACCCGAAAGACTATGATATGAGTCATTTTAGTATGGCAGAGCGGGGGCTCGAACCTGTGACCCATGGATTACAAGTACAACGTTGTAACCACTGGACCATGAATCCGCTATAAATGATTTTGTTTCTTTGGTTAAAACATATATATTTATATACATTGAGAAATAGAGAGAAACATACATTTGTATCGTGATATGTGGATTGAACTGAAAGCTAAAAGCTTACGGTATTATGTCCACTGCGTGCTAGATGTTAGTACTATGTACAGATGATTTTGTTTCTTTGTACTTTCTTTAAGAGTTATTTACCCTTGCTAAGTGCACTACCTCTGTGATATATACATGACTGTCTATGCTGTCAGATTGGCGCAGTGGTTAGCACGCTCGCTTCTCACAATTGCAACCCGGGTTCGATTCTCGTTCGGGAAGTATGTGAAATGGTATGGTGGTCGCCAGATAGGACAGGTGGGTTTTCTCCGGGTACTCCGATTTCCTCCCACACGAATGACCACATTTACGCTTTTACCCACGCCGACAAGAGTGATTAATATAAGTTGGTAAAGCTTGTTTCGCAATCGTTGTATAAACTTATAGACTTATGTCGTCTACCACGTCGTCTCCAGTATACATGAGCGACTGTTTCAACTGTGCATGTCGTGAGAAGGGAGTATACCCTGTCCAAGGTGTATAATACTGACACGAGGCTAAGGTAGCAGTGTTGCACAGAGGATGTGTCAACTTCAATGGTATATGTCAACTTGAATTGCAATGGTATATGCTAGATTGCTTTTCGATGGTATATGTTAGATTGTATTTCGATGGTATATGTTAGCTTGCATTTCGATGGTATATTTTAGATTGCATTTCGATGGTATATGTTAGCTTGTATTTCAATGGTATATGTTAGCTTGTATTCCAATGGTATATGTTAGCTTGCATTTCGGTGGTATATGTTAGCTTGTATTTCAATGGTATATGTTAGCTTGTATTTCGATGGTATATGTTAGCTTGTATTTCAGTGGTATATGTTAGCTTGTATTTCAATGGTATATGTTAGCTTGCATTTCGGTGGTATATGTTAGCTTGTATTTCAATGGTATATGTTAGCTTGTATTTCC
Organism: Archivesica marissinica; assembly: GCA_014843695.1. Taxonomy (NCBI): domain Eukaryota; kingdom Metazoa; phylum Mollusca; class Bivalvia; order Venerida; family Vesicomyidae; genus Archivesica; species Archivesica marissinica. Next base: position 3,322,581 of record CM026402.1, on the reverse strand, counting down.
GTGGTATATGTTAGTTTGCATTCCAATGGTATATGTTAGTTTGCATTCCAATGGTATATGTTAGCTTGTATTCCAATGGTATATGTTAGCTTGTATTTCCGTGGTATATGTTAGTTTGTATTCCAATAGTATATGTTAGCTTGTATTTCAATGGTATATGTTAGCTTGTATTCCAATGGTATATGTTAGCTTGCATTTCGGTGGTATATGTTAGCTTGTATTTCAATGGTATATGTTAGCTTGTATTTCGATGGTATATGTTAGCTTGTATTTCAATGGTATATGTTAGCTTGTATTTCGATGGTATATGTTAGCTTGTATTTCGATGGTATATGTTAGCTTGTATTTCGGTGGTATATGTTAGCTTGTATTTCGGTGGTATATGTTAGCTTGTATTTCGATGGTATATGTTAGCTTGTATTTCAATGGTATATGTTAGCTTGTATTTCAATGGTATATGTTAGCTTGTATTTCAATGGTATATGTTAGCTTGTATTTCGGTGGTATATGTTAGCTTGTATTTCGGTGGTATATGTTAGCTTGTATTTCGATGGTATATGTTAGCTTGTATTTCAATGGTATATGTTAGCTTGTATTTCGATGGTATATGTTAGCTTGTATTTCAATGGTATATGTTAGTTTGTATTTCGGTGGTATATGTTAGCTTGTATTTCAATGGTATATGTTAGCTTGCATTTCAGTGGTATATGTTAGCTTGTATTTCAATGGTATATGTTAGCTTGTATTTCAGTGGTATATGTTAGCTTGCATTTCAATGGTATATGTTAGCTTGTATTTCAATGGTATATGTTAGCTTGCATTTCAGTGGTATATGTTAGCTTGCATTACAATGGTATATGTTAGCTTGCATTACAATGGTATATGTCAGTTTGCATTCCAATGGTATATGTTAGCTTGCATTCCAATGGTATATGTTAGCTTGCATTAGGTATATGTTAGCTTGCATTATGTATATGTTAGCTTGTATTTCCGTGGTTTATGTTAGCTTGCATTTCAATGGAATACGTTAGCTTGCATTCCAATGGTATATGTTAGCTTGTATTTCCGTGGTTTATGTTAGCTTGTATTTAAATGGTATATGTTAGCTTGTATTCCAATGGTATATGTTAGCTTGCATTCCAATGGTATATGTTAGCTTGTATTCCAATGGTATATGTTAGCTTGCATTCCAATGGTATATGTTAGCTTGCATTCCAATGGTATATGTTAGCTTGCATTCCAATGGTATATGTCAGCTTGCATTTCAATGGTATATGTTAGCTTGCATTCCAATGGTATATGTTAGCTTGCATTCCAATGGTATATGTTAGCTTGCATTCCAATGGTATATGTTAGCTTGTATTAGGTATATGTTAGCTTGCATTCCAATGGTATATGTTAGCTTGCATTCAATGGTATATGTTAGCTTGTATTAGGTATATGTTAGCTTGCATTCCAATGATATATGTTAGATTGGTACATGTATATGTTAGCCAGATATTCCATCGCGTAATGTCATGTAGTGCTATACATATTCTCTATACTAGTTTGTCCGGATCTGATGAGTCAGTGTGATTCACTGCTTTGCCTCGTTTTTACTGCTTTGCCTCATTTTACTGCTTTGCCTCGTTTTTACTGCTTTGCCTCATTTTTACTGCTTTTCCTCGTTTTTACTGCTTTTCCTCGGTTTTACTGCTTTTCCTCATTTTACTGCTTTTCCTCGTCTTTACTGCTTTGCCTCGTTTTGACTGCTTTTCCTCATTTTACTGCTTTGCCTCGTTTTTACTGCTTTGTCTCGTTTTAACTGCTTTGCGTCGTTTTTACTGTTTTACCTCGTTACAGCTAGTGGAGAACCGCCACTCAACATGAGCTGCTCCGCCTTCTTTGCACTGAGAAATTGTGTACAAGAAGCCAGAAAAGACGCCGGACAGACGGATGACTTTGATTTCCGTAAGTAATCCATAAGTATCGGCATTCATAATGAAAACAAACAAATGTGCAAGCTATCCGTGTTGTTTTTTTGTGACAGACATTTTATTCTAACATGACTCCGCATGGTGTCTGTATAAGCAAAAAACATGAATTGACGGTGTTTATCTCTGAAATAAAACATGTATACAAAATAAAAGTATATATATTCAAACGCAAAAGAAAGTGTGCACGTTTCTTTTTATGATAGCTATAGTTATATCGGTTATAAATAGTTCATATGTGTAGCACGTGAAGCACGCCTGTCACTGTGTTGAACAATGGCTATATCTGTCAGTATTGTTACGTAACGTCCCTATACAAGCGTTTTGCACGATTTGCCCGTGCAATGTCTGGACAAATGTGAAATCGGTCAAATAATATCTCATTACTGTCTTACAACATATATGAGTAAGAAAAACACACAGCATTTGAATATTTTCAAAACTCGCCATGCCCAGACTCTCTCAGCGTCAACGGATTGAAGCTTTGATGATGCTTAGCAGAGGTGACTCCAATGATACTGTTTCACGGGTATTTAATTGTCACAGAAGCACAGTAAGTAAACTTCGTGCCAGGTTCCAGCAAACAGGAACAGTTGCCGATCGTCCTCGAACCGGCAGGCCTCGTGTAACTGACGTCAGATTAGACCGTCATTTTGAACTGACGCACACCAGGCGTCGTTTCCAAAGTGCTAGCGCTACAGCGAGGCAGTACGGTATTAGCAGGGACACAGTTCTGAGGCGTCTGCGTCATTGTGTTCGGCCTATCAGACCTAGACGGGCTTACGTTGGTAATGTACTCGAACGACGTCATCGCGTTGCTCGTTTGAACTGGGCACGGCTTCATCTCCGTTGGCAAAGACGTCAGTGGGATAGAATTGTCTTTTCCGATGAATCTAGGTTTAACCCGAGTCATCATGATGGGAGGATGAGGGTATTTAGGAGGAGAGGGGAGCGATTTGCTGACGCCTGTGTTGTAGAGAGAAACAGGTTTGGCGGGGGCAGTGTTATGGTTTGGGGCGGGATCATGGGAAACAGGAAAACTGATCTGGTTATTGTTAATGGCAATCTTAATGCAGCCGAGTACATTAACCAGGTGTTAAGACCATTAGCTGTTCCATTTGTTAATCAGCATGCACCCGCCACATTGATGCACGACAATGCACGTCCGCACACGGCACAGCTAACGCAGCAATACCTAAATGCAAATGGCGTTAACGCCTTGCCTTGGCCTGCCGTTTCTCCTGACATCAACCCAATCGAGCATATCTGGGATGTTCTTGGTCGTATAGTTAGGTCAAGACATGTCGTCAACAATTTGGAGGACCTACAGAATGCTCTGCAGATGGAATGGAACAACATACCGGCACACGTCGTACAACGTTACGTCAATTCCATGAGACGCCGTATTGTACAGGTTATCCGACAAACTGGCGGCCATACCCGGTATTAATCAAATAATCACAACAAAACCATTACGAGAGCTGCAAAACGTGATTATACTCACAATAACACCAGTGGTACCAAACATCATACAATTTATATTATGGATATAAGGAATATTAAGAAAAACCTATATGCACACTTTCTTTTGCGTTTGAGTATAAGTATAACAAAATTAATATTTTTTACCTGCATTTGTGAGTTTTGTGACGTCATTTGTGCTTTCTAAAAAATAACACCAATTAATTTTGCGTTTTTAAGATATTTTGTTCATGCTATCAAATCGAAATAATGTTTGTATATTCGTTATTTATGGTCGAATACTTTTTCTGACCGTCTTTGAACAGGAATATATAGTTGCCGAGTTTGAGTTCCTTGACTTGGCTACATATACTGAAATAAATCACTTAAATGTGTTTAGTTATAGTTAATTTAATTTTCGGCGATATTGACGTTACTATGGTAATTGCCAATTAACTGCGTTGAACCCATTAAAGCTATTGTTACAATTACAGAGCCACCTGCTTCTATAGAGTCGGTGCAAACAGCTTGTTTGGTGGATATGTCACAATTCGCAACATAGACGACAAGACGACGACAACAACACTAACAAAACCAGCAACAACACCAACAATACACACAGCAAACACGACGAACAACACCAACAGCAGAACTAACAACACATATAGATGGGAGGGGATTTAAGAACAATATTGAAATAGGATTTACGAAATAAAGCATGTTAATTTTAGACTGTAACCTTTTTAGACTGTAACCTTTCATACTGTAACCTTTTAGACTGTAACCTTTTTAGACTGTAACCTTTCATACTGTAACCTTTTAGACTGTAAACTTTTAGACTGTAACCTTTTAGACGGTAACCTGTTAGACGGTAAACGTTTTTGTAACCTTTATAGAATGTAACCTTTTAGACGGTAACCGTTTAGACGGTAACCTTTTAGACTGTAAGCTTTTAGACGGTAACCTGTTAGACGGTAAACTTTTTTGTAACCTTTATAGAATGTAACCTTTTAGACGGTAACCTTTTAGACTGTAACCTTTTGGACTGTAACCTTTTAGAGGGTAACCTTTTAGACTGTAACCTTTTGGACGGTAACCTATGACTATGACCTTTTAGACTGTAACCTTTTATACTGCAACCATTTTAGACTGTAACCTGGCGAACGTCATCAGAATTATTTTATTTCAACTACTTCAGGTTGTAAATAATATTTGGAATATTGTTAATGGATGCATAGGATGCATCTCAAGAAATTATTACTGCCATATTCTGCTTAGCTATGTGTGTTTTACGTTTATTTATCGTCGCTACCGGTTGCCCATATGAGCGACGCCTCCTGAAGAGATTAGTCATTTTACAGACATAGACCCAGTCCAGAGTCTCTTCTGGTTATTTTGCGTGCACAGTGTAATGGATTCATTGGATATATCTGAAGGACTTTTGACTGCCATATTCTGCTTAGCAATGATCTAATTGTAAACCTGTTATTACATGTACAGTATATATATATATAAGTTTGGGATGTATAAATAGAGACCAATATTATGTGATTTGTACATGTATACCTTATACGATTTTGTCAATGCCCCAAAGGCAGTCAATACTGGTCGATTGATTATTACTAAAATCAACATGTATTTGCTTTATCTGCTTCTCCCAAGACTGAGACTGTAGTAAGTAATGTCTAGCATATTTGTGACTAGCCAGTTCATTGAACATACCCAGCTGAGTGTAAACATTATATGTCTCTCTGCAACAAACCTATAAGTGACCATTGGCAAATGGGTGTAATATATCTCTCAAACATGAGCGTATGTCAAGTTGAATGTTATAAATGATACAATATGTGTGTTTTACATTTATTTATCGTCGCTACCAGTTGCCCACATTACTATGAGCGACGACTCATGCTTATTGTATTTTAGATTTTGGAGGTAAGTGCAATGATACAGACAGAGACCCATTCCAGATTATCCTTTGGTTCATTTACGTGTGTGGTGTAAAGCACCTAAAACAGAACTTTGTTTAATGTCTCATCCTAAAGACTATATAATATACAGTCAAACCTGTGTTAGCAGCCAGCCTAGGGAATCACAGAAAGTGGTTGGTTTAAACATATTTATTCCACTATATACATTCAAAAACACAATACATGCACACAAAATCAAAGAATAGGAAAGGATCAAAACGGAAGCAGAGTTTATATAGTTTCTCTCCGTGAACTTCAAAATACACAGTACTATTTTGGACGGTGTGGAGCTTATACATGTATACCAAATGTGCATATTGCTTAGAAATGAAAGAAATATAATACCGGTAAGACAGAAGAAGAAAGAGAAGATATTTGAGAATGTAACGCAGGCAGACAGGGGTAAAGTCATCAAGTGCACGTCTTATATACATGGGGTCTTATATGCAATGGGTTTCACTGAAAGAATCGTTTTGTATCACGAATGAAGTTATGGACATATTCAAATATTATTTTGTTGATGTCATCTGTCAGGGTCTCCTCGCCATGTAGGATAGTATGCAGATTAGCAGTAGGGCATAATCTTAGCACATTGTGTAGGAAATCAATTCGAATATTCGAATAGTATGTACATTCAAAGAAAAAGTGGTAGCTGTTTTCATTAGATCCACAGCGGCATAGTGGTGATTGAATTAAGTTTTTTTTTAAAAGAGAGGCTCGTGGAGCCCACTTGACTTGGTTCTAATTCGTGTATGTAATACTTGTAGGTATCTATCACCATAATAGAAGAACGTCGGAGGTTTTCTTTTATCTTTGTTTATATAATTTTTAAAGATGTTTAGAGTTGTGGCATTCCATTCTCTTATTACGGATGGTAAACATGAATTGTAGTATGAAGTTGTCCTGCAGTCAATTGATAGTATAGCGTCAGCATTTCGAAGATTATATCGACTAATTGAAGCAACAGTTGCAGGTACAAGATCAGATAAGTATTCAGGTGTTAAACAGTTTTTCATTTTATAAAACAGAATTAGTTTGTGTTTGTATCTACGGGTACTTAAAGGTTCCCAGTTAACTTCATTTTGTAGATCAATTAATGAAACTAGTTTAGATGCACCTGTTGCGATTCTGGCAGCCTCGTTTTGAACTTTTTCTCTTTATCATTTTTTACGAATTCGGGACAATTATCCCATACAACATATGAATATTCTAAAATAGGGCGTATGCATGATGTATAAATTATCTCTAAGGATTTACGATCAAGTTTGTATTTTAATGTCCGCATTATGTATATTCGTTTCCATGCCTTTTCCTTAATGTAAGTGAGGTGAGTATGCCAAGTACAATTTATAGGTTAAAATAATCCCAAGTGCTTATGTGAACTAACCTCTAATATTGGGACGTTCTTCTTTGTTAATGGTAAATATTGTCGTGCATGGCGAGCTCTGGAGAAAGTTGTAATTTCTGATTTAGACGGATTGAACGTAACGCACCAGTTTGATGCCCATGTGGATATTGCCTGTATATCATTTTGAAGAATAACATCAGCTAAGTTAATATCTTGGACAATAATATACAAAGATGTATCATCGGCAAATAGTCGTATATTGCTTTGTATTTCATTAACAATATCATTAATAAATATTAAGAATAATAGAGGGCCTAATATGGAACCCCGGCACGCAAATATAGCCATTCAGAGGTAGCGCCTGGAAGTACAACACGTTGTCGCCTACTGCTTAGATAATCAGTAAACCAATCATGTAAATCACCTGTAATGCCAGCAGCGGATTTCAGTTTTACAAGAAGACCACGGTGCCACACCCTATCAAAAGCTTTTATTTAGTTATATCTAAAAACACTTTTCGAACGTCGAGGACGTCATCAAGAGCTTTATAAAAAGGTATCATACAAGAAAGTCAACTGATTGACGGTGGAATCACCTGGAAGAAAACCAGATTGAAACTGGGTTAGAAAATTATTACTTGTAAGATTATTAAAAATATATTTGAAAACTATACGCTCGAAAACCTTTTCCATTGTGTTCAATAATGAAATAGGTCTGTAGTTAGATGGTAATTTTGGATCACCTTTCTTAAATATCGCCGATACATTCGCTTCCTTCCAACTACTGGGTAATTTGCACTGCCTTAAAGATAAATTGAAAATATCACATACAGGTTTCGAAAGCTCATGGCATGCTCCTTTAAGTATTCTATTACTAAGTCCACCAGGACAAGTGGAAGTGGTTGCCTAGCACATGTGGTTGCTTAATAGATGTCAAATGTATACTAAAATATCATATTGGAAATCTGGAAACTGGCTGCTTAATACAGGTTGGCTGCTTAGTGGAGGTGACATGTTTGACTGTAACATGTGTAAGTCATTTTAGTATGGTATATCAGGGAATCGAAACCACGACCCCTGGATTACAAGTCCAGCGTACTAACCACTGGACCACTGATCCGCTACTATGAACAGTTTCTACTGTCTAGAATGCTATATTCATAGTTCACATGCCTGGGGAGAATTCATGTATTAACCTAGCCTGGGAACAGGCGTTGATATATTTTGCCTGGTTAGTCATATAAATATAGCTTAACACCGAGACCATTACTTGGGCTGTATTGAGTTTCTGATAATGTCATTTTGCAAGAGGTACATGTAAATTAGTGAAAAATCAAAGACTGGACTCTGGCTAGTATTAACCAACATATTCGGTATAGTTACCAGTATTGACCACTGAAATAATTAAGTTGGCTTTGTATTGAACAATATTTACTAAACACATTAATTCATCAATATTGTATCGCCTGCCTGCCTCCCTGTCTGTCCTACTTCATAACATGTTATCAACCAAATGTGTTATACATTTCAGTTTACTAGATGTACAGTTAATATTGATGACTACCAGAACGGACTATTTAAACTTGAAAATATGAGAGGGACCTTTTACAGACGGATATGTAGTCCAGTGGTAACACGGTGGACTGGTAATCCAGGGATCGCAGGTTCGATCCCCCGTCTGACCCTACTAAAATTAACAGTCTTTCAGATGGGACGTTAAACTGAGGTCTCGTGTCGGTGCTTTACACCGTGCACGTAAAAGAACCAGAGGAGTCTCTGGAATGGGTCTCTATCTGTATCATTGCACTATCCTCCAATATCTAAAATGACTAATATCTTCAGGAGGCGTCGCTCATATGGGCAACCGGTAGCGACGATAAATAAACGTAACAAAAAACCATTAATTGGGCTGTATTGAGTTTCTGATAATGTCATTTTGCTAGAGGTACATGTAAATTAGTGAAAAATCAACAGACTGGACTACATTTAATATTGATGACTACCGTCGCTACCGGTTTCCCATTTGAGTGATGGGCAGTTTACCTAACAACACCTTTCCTGGTTAACCAGTGCACCAACCTCCGTCAGAAACTGCCAACTTTTTCATATAAATGAGACACGATCTGAGCAGGGCTCGAACCCATGACCATCAGAAATGATAGGTTACAGTGGTATACAAGTCAGCGACCTTAACCACTCGACCACGGAGGCGGTAAGATTAAAGACTGATAATAATATATTTCACTTTTATTGTCACAAACTGATTATAACAACAACAACAACAACATTTATTGCATTAAGACATCAACTGATGCTTATAGCATAATTTCATTTTTTTCATAATTATACAGATAAACTACATGTACATGTATTGTGAAAAAGTGAAAACATGAAAACATGGTTTATAATGGAGTAGTTTCGGAGAAGCGTGTACGTATGAACTTTGAAAGCAAATAAATGAATGATATATGAGTATTTCTCATGCTAGCTCATTCATATGCATGAACAATCAAACTTTATGAAAATAGTCGTGTGTAGGTCGTTGTGTAATTTCATTCATGAGCTTCAATGAATAAATTATTTTTTGCACGAGCTTTTAGAGGAAAGTAGTACTATCAGTTAAATACTACCAGTAGTATATAGGTCGTTATCTTTAAATCGCCTTATACTTCAATGAAGTAGAAATATGTTCGCACGAGTTTTATGTGGTACTATCAATTACTACGTCGCGGTTAACGGATGTGCTCGTTTATTGAATGATTGATTGTATTTTGGATATTTATATGTATTACAATATAAAATATCTATATATCATAGTGTTACAATACATTGGTTTAATGAATGACATACATGGAATTTTAATGGATTTATAAGTAGTGTAGTTTCCATTCAGCACATTAGACAAACCTTTCTTAAGCAGCCAGCCAAGGGAATCACAGAAAGTTACATACGAGACTGCTTAATAGAGGTAAAATGTATAACATATATTTGGAATATCCAAACTGGCTTATCAATACGGATTGGCTGCTTAAAAGAGGTGAACACTAGCACATGTTTAATTGTATATAATAGTGTACAATGTTGTCCTGCATTTCACAAGATAAAGACACATATATTAACCATTATACTGATCTCTATCTCGTTAAATAACTGTTGTGTGAAATATGAATGCATATGTCCATTATCTAGCTGTAATTAGTTTCCTGTCCGTATAATACACGCATAATATATAAACTTTGCTGTATTTTCTATTACATGTTTACAGCTTTTAGATAAAAGGTTTTCAAACTTATGTATATTAGGCCATTGACAATAGTATTGCTTAAAATATTTTATTCTTAAATCTCTGTATTTTGGGCAAATATATATAATATATGTATATAAGATCATCAAATTTCTGTTGAAATGTTGAGGGTGTGTGAAGTATCGAAAGATGATTGGATTATGAATTAGTTTGATTGACAGATGGTGAATTATCAGTTACTAATCTGAACCCCCAGGATGTATTGTCACACCATATGTCAAGGGTTTTATGACTTGTGTACAGTATCTACATATAATCATTGTATACCAAGCTATCAGAGGTCTCTGTCTGTATCATTACACTATCCGCCAATGATCTAAAATAACTATTCTCCTCAGGAGGCGTCGCTCATATGGGCAACCGGTAGCGACGATAAATAAACGTAAATCAGAGAGAGAATGTGTAAATCAAGCCTAATAAGTATTTTATATTACCGAGCAGTACAATATTATTACATCTTAACATTGATGTCCACATGTCCACTGTTCAACTTGGTTAATTTCTGATGTGCTTAAGATTAATAAATGTGGTAGTAATGTGCATTTCAGATTGAACAGTTTCAATTTTTGAAGACCTGGATCCTTTCGATAAATGGTCATTTCCATGTAAACTCCATTCTTTATAATTATTGATTTCTGTGAAAATGTCCAATTTGTAGGACATCCTTCCGTCATTATTATTATTAAGTTGTGTCTAATTGCTTCAATTATTATTTTGAAGCCGACCATTATTAATATTGTTCACAGGGAAGTGTGCATAGAGACTGTCAAAGCTAAGAGTAAAATAACCTGACTATTTTATGTGACTTGCATTTTAGTTCATTGCTGATATTTAATTTTGATGCCCGGAGTTCGAGCCCAGCTGTATGTGTGTCTAGGGGATTTCCGCAATTGTCATTGAAACTACTATATTGATCATTCATCATATCAGATCAATTTTCCATTGCATTAATGTTTCATTTACATGTTTGTGTTGCATAAATAAAAAGTCTTATTTAATCGGTATTATACAGTACGTATGCAATCTAGAATATTCGGGGCAGTTGTCTTCCCTAGTCGGGGCAGATGCCCGCCCATGCAAAACAGAGTCGGGCAGATGCCCGCCCATGCAAAACAGAGTCGGGGCAGTTGTCCACTTTAGTCGGGGCAGATGCCCGCCCCTGCAAAACATAGTCGGGGCAGATGCCCGCCCATGCAAAACAGAGTCGGGGCAGTTGTCCACTTTAGTCGGGGCAGATGCCCGCCCCTGCAAAACATAGTCGGGGCAGTGCCGCCCTGCAAAAAGTCTTGTCCACTTTAGTCGGGGCAGATGCCCGCCCCTGCAAAACATAGTCGGGGCAGTTGTCCACTTTGCAAAACATAGTCGGGGCAGTTGTCCACTTTAGTCGGGGCAGATGCCCGCCCCTGCAAAACATAGTCGGGGCAGATGTCCGCCTTTGCAAAACAGAGTCGGGGCAGATGTCCTCCCTAGCCATTTTTGGAGTCGGGGCAGATGTCCTTTGGGGCAAATGTCCTACACTCATTGATATGACCTAAGCTGTTGATGCGACACCATTACATGTTCTAGTACAATGTGAATGTATTAATAATTCACACAATTCTACCAACGGACATAAAATTATTGAGCAAACACAAAATCGTATCTGTATATTGTTTATGACCCTTTTTACTGTCATAAATAATTTAAAGTTAGATCAATCAAGATATAATTGTGCATGTAGCTTCTTCCACCAATAATGTCAGGTTAGGTTATACAATTTTATCTTAACTAGATTGCAGAACAAGTGTTTACTACATATTATATTAATCGTCCTCGAGGCCTCATTCCTGGTAGAATCCATTTCCACGAGGGAGAGAAGAGGCAATTTAAGTCCCTTGCTAGACAATCATAACAGCTACAGCTGGTCGCGAACTCGGGGCCTTTCATACCTGAAGCGAATGCGCTACAACTGCACTATCACGACTTCCACAATGTCAATGCCACGAGATCAATATTTTAAATATAAAAGATAAACAAGACCATTAGAAATTCGCTTTTACAGACGGATATATAAGCTAGTGTTTAACACGCTGGACTGGTAATCCAGGGACCCGTCTGACACTAATAAAATTATCCATCTTTCAGATGGGACTTTAAACCGGTCTCGTGTCGGTGCTTAAACCAGAATAGACACTCTAGAATGGTTATCTGTCTGTATCATTGCACTGTCCTCCAACAATCTAAAATGACTAATATCTTCAGGAGCCATCGCTCATATGGGCGGTAACGACGATATATAAACGTACACCCCACCCGACTCGCTTTAAGTTTGAATACTTATCTTATATAAAGATAAGATGGAGTGTGTGCGCGGGTGTGGTTGTGTGTATGACTGCGTACATAAATACATACTGACTAGGTACTCGACACATGGCATAGAGGCCAGACAGGAATATGAATAAAATCCGAGCTCCTGTCCAAGCTACCATGCTAGAGAGTGTAGCGGGTCCAGTGTCTTTCGCTATGTTATCTGTTTATAAATACTAACATGCATTACTTTTTGTAATCGTCGCTAGTCAGGTTGCCTAAGTGAGCGACACATGAAGTCATTTTAGATTTTGGAGGATAGTGCAACGAGAGACCCATTCAAGAGTCTTCGAGTGACTGATGCATTGGCAGCTTGATTCACTTTGAAAATTGTTTTGTTATTTCATTGCTTTCATTCCCCACCTAATCCCCATTTTCTTAGTTTGTCACTTGATATAAAACTATATTTTCATACACTTATTATATATTTTGGTATTGTACCCTCTTGCCCTTTCGGCTTAATGCCTGTACTGGGTCTAGGGGTGTCGAGGTTCGTTGCATGTCCTGGACTCACTGGGCCAAATAACTGGAACAACTAAAGTTGACTGTTTATATTGTTTACTGTACTATGCTAACTCACAAACTGTCACGGACCCGAACCCTGAAACACAATCAGGATTTGTCTAAGCATCAATGTTACCATTGAACATAACATTATAGTAGTCTTTTAACAAATCATGTTACAATGTATAAATATTCTTAAAACCTAACAAATGACGGACATGTTCTTGACCTGTGTCACCAACAATAAAACCAGGGTGATCACTCTTTATAAATATTGATGGCCTTCTCCAATAAGCTACATAGCTTCAACCGGGGTTCGAACCTCAGAACCTCAGATCTGAGTAGATATCGATAAACGCTGTTATCGATCCGATATGTACAATAATACGGACAACCGATACAATGAGTACACACCATACTAATATCATAACATAATTATATAATGACCCTTACCATCGTGTGGACATGAGTCTATTATTCACTGGCCACACACACTACACCCTCTCACTGTGACGTTATGCTGCTGTTACTGCAAATTAGAATTCAAATAGTGCACAATAGATAGAATGGTGATTGATCTTACTTAGTTAGTATTAATTATTGTTTAGAGTTACTTTATTACACATGACAGAATGTGTAGACACATTACATTACTAACGGCCTCGGGCAACAGTTCGAAAGTCTTCCTTGATACCTCGGGACAATAGTTTTGACTGTTCCCCAAACACCCATGAAATAACTGTATAATATCATTGGCTATTATATTAATTGACTAGATATAGTACGATAAATTTCTTGATAATATGTGGATCGTAATTTCTTTCAATAGATCTAATATTAAAGTGAAATCTGTCTGTGGCGCTTATCAATGTGATATATGTTAATGTGTCACGTGCATAGCTAATACTGTGATACACATAGTCAAGTAATAAATAGTGGACTACGAATTCGGGAGTTATGCTGTTATATTTATTGCCGTGGATTTTAGATATGCCTAAATTGACTCATTATGGTACGAGCAAAGACTGCTAGGTGTTTCTGGATTTTAAATGATTTAGTGGTAAGTAGTTCTTTAAATCACAATGTATTTGGGCGCATATAGTTTTTTTGGACATCTTAACATGTAATGGAATTCATCACCGATTACTTTTATTGGGCATAGTCTGCAGGTCCTACGTTCAAGGGGCAAACCTGACTGAGACCATCTCCCTGATTCAACTGGTAGTATATGGTACGCTGGTATATCATTTCAGAGACAATGTTTCTATAACTACTTGATTATTGATTACTACTTATTTTGAATTAATTTTTTTAAATATCTTACATTTCTGCGGATTTCATTTTGATACGCCGGCGTATCATTTCAATCACAATTTTATTATCATTTAAGAGAACATTTAACAAACTTATTTCTATCTTTTATATCTGTCTTTACGCATTTCTGAAGATTTAATTTTGATACACAGGCGTATCATCTGAGAGACAATATTACTAACATTATTTCTCTTTGAAGATTTATGTCCTGTCTTTTTGCATCCTGAACATTTCATTTTGGTACGCCCGGCCCGGCGTATCATTTCAGCGACACATTTTCTAGATCTATTTTCTATTTTGAAATAAAATAATTAATATCTTACATTTCTGCTGATTTCAGTTTGAAAAGCCGGTGTATCATTTGAGAGACAATATTACTAAAACTATTTCTATTTTTATGTCCTGTCTTCTTCCATTTCTGAAGATTTCTTTTTGATACGCCGGTGTATCATTTCGGAGATAAAATTTCTATAAATGTTTTTAATGTATTTTGCATTTCTGCTGTTTCATACGCCGGCGTATCATTTCTCATACCAAATTATTGCCATTTCATGTAGTACATGTATCTGTCGTTTTGGGTATTTCTGCAATTTCCATTTTCATAGACAACTTTTCTAAAATTATATCACTTCAAACACAATTTAACTAAAATTATTTCTCTGTCTTTTCACATTTCTGAAGATTTCATTTTGATACGCCAGTATATCATTTCTGACACAATCTTTTTTATGTCTGTCTTTTCGCATTTCTGTTGATTTCAGTTTGATACGCCGGCGTATAATTTCACAGAGACAATTATTTCTATTTTATGTAATTTAATTCCTGTAGATTTCATTTTGATACGTCTGGTATCATTTGAGAGGCAATATTACTAAACCTATTTCTATGTTTATGTCACATCTCGTCTTTACACACCCGCGTATCATTTAAGATTGTTGTGAAAATTATTACTATTTCATTTAGATATAAATTATGGTTTATGTTTATGTATTTTATCCGAATGATTACTATATTATGCTAATTATCATGCATTTAATATAACGTTTTCTCATTTTAACCTGTGTTTTGTTGGTTTTGTAAAATATATATGGAAAATAACAGTGAATTTTAGATGCTCAAGTGCCCAATATATGTATTTGAATTGGGAATGAATGGACATCGTTATATACAGATACAATGAATCTACAATGAGCACATGTAAGAGCCAGCCATAGATATGATTCATGCAACAAACGAGGCTGATCAGAGTTCGTTACACATATATTGGTATAATACGAGGCTGATCAGAGTTCGTTACACATATATTGGTATAATACGAGGCTGATCAGAGTTCGTTACACATATATTGGTATAATACGAGGCTGATCAGAGTTCGTTACACATATATTGGTATAATACGAGGCTGGTCAGAGTTCGTTACACATTTATTGGTATAATACGAGGCTGATCAGAGTTCGTTAACATATATTTGTTAAAGGGTGATAGTTGCGTATATGTAACATTGTAGATGCAGATTTGTTTTCTCACCTATCGAAATTACAAGTAAAATGGTAAACGTCTCCACCAGCAATATGGAATTTCTACCGGTGCATACCTAATGATGTAGCATTGTTGTCTCAGTAACATCAAAACACTAGTTATATTATTTAGCACAAGTGTCGATGCAAACAAAATCACATAATTATTTATAATTCAACCACTGTTCGTTCGTTACACGTCGCTTAATATATTATTATCATTACAATCACACTGACAAGGGGATTCTAATGATTCAAGTCAATGATTTATTGACAAAAACAATACAGTTTGATGGCACAAACACAAATAAAAATATAGAAGAGGTGGAACATTCTACATAGTACGATATATAATATTAATTTGACGAGAAAAGTTTGTGGTACCTACAAAAGGTATGAAACAAAATACATTGTACATACATATACGTTGTATAAAAATGATTTACCAGCTAATATAAATCACGCCTCCGTGGTTGAGTGGTTACGGTCGCTGACTTGTAAACCACTGTAACCTATCATCACTGATGGTCACGGGTTCGAGCCCCCGCTCAGACCGTGTCTCATTTATATGAACAAGTTGGTAGTTTCTTACTGAGGTTGGTGCACCAAGTACTGGTTAACAGCTGGAGCCTGCCCAGGAAAGGTGTTGTTAGGTAAACTGCCTGTAGCTGAAATGGGAATCCGGTATCGACGTTAAATAAACTTTTTTTTAAATATAAATCACACACCACCAGGCTACACATTTCCATATGCAACAACCATTATTCATTACACTGTTTAATTTATAATAATACCTTATTTGAGGCAACATTTGATATTATTATTGTTCTCAAATATCCACAAACAAAATAATTATGTTGTGTGTTCTCACTACAATCACACTGCCAAGATGATTCTAATGGAATCTCTCAGTTTGGAGAAATAAAACAAATATTAAAATGTTCACCCCCCAAAAGTTGACGTTGACTTTGCTATCTTCCTTAACCATTTACCTGCTGAGTAAATAACATTACATTTGCAAACAACATTGATCCAGATCATCCGCGATCGCGGCTTTGCTGCGTCTGATCAGGATCTTTATTGTTTGCTATTCAGCAAAGTGCTTTGGCACCACTATCCGATTAGCAAACAGCATATAATCTTATCTGGCTTAATAATGTTTGCAAACGTATTTTATCTGCCGCTAGCGTGCAAAGTGTTAAACAGCGAAATCGTTCCTACCCATGGAAAGTTGTAAAACAAAATAGCACATTTTATTATCTTCGTTTCCTGATAAATGGCGAAACGTATATACACAGTAAATCTTAGATCAATGTGTTGTTCTTACAACATGTACATTTAGGGTTAATATATTAGCATTTCTTCATAGAGTATTCAAAACATATTGTGAGGATAGTTTATTGTAACGGAACTTTGACATTATTAATGATACAATTCAGCCATGTTTCTCTGTACTGCAGTCAGCCGGTCAATGGATACTAACTTCGCATATAATTATGATATCAAGTAAAACAGCTATGATGTCCAGGTTATTAATAATATGATTAATATCATCAGTGATGCCCTCCCAATTGGGGAATTTATGTTCCCTTGGTCCTGCAAATATGGCATAATATTCCGTTATTTTCCAAAAAAGGTAAAAGGTTAGTTGACATTGTTCCGATATGTACCTGTATTCTCCAAAACCCCGGGGTGATCCTCTATTGAATTACAATTGTATTCTGTCATTCCATGTGACCTCCATGCTCCATTATTCCCAGGAAATATTTCATACTATTTCTTATTTCTTGACAAATAACCCCCGCAAGTTCACTAAACTCATCAAGATTCCCTTATTTCACAAATCGGACATGTTATGTAGCAGTTAAAGCAGCTTTCTAAAGTGCATTTTAAGGCCTCATTTTTAAACATATTTATTGAGTTACTACTTAATTGCGGTACAATTTCAATACCGCTGACAAACATGTCGCCCGAAATACGGCACTAAGTCAATTTTGTTTTTATTGTGCTGTCATGGTTATTGTGTTTTTTTTCTCTCCCTTTTATTTAAAATATTTGCACCTCAAACATAACATATACAGTTCAAACTATATACAAACGGTAAGCTTGAATTTTAGAATGACAAATACATTCAAAACTGATGGTATTATGATTCATTAGATTAATTAGTGGTGAATGAAATATGAATCATTTAAAAGTGACTTGTGAAACGTTTAAAAACTATACTTGCTCCTTTGTGAACAAAATGTTCTTTCGTGATATTTAGCTCGTATAAGAAAGTACTAACAATGCTGGTTTGGCTTGTACACAGATTGTGCTGTATATAAGCTTTATAGAAAATAAATCACAACATTGACAATATTAGGTTAATTTCCTTATAACCTTTGTTTTCGACATTGTATCCAATTATAATTGTTCTTAGATTGCATAATTATTTATTCCGAGAGCTTTGAATGTTTCAACAATTCTGCTCCAAAGGGCCGTTACATATTTACAAGAGATAAAGAAGTGATATACACTGAGCAACATATTTTAATTGGTCACCTAGGTTTTATTCATATTTCTGGAAAACGGATATGTTATGTTATGATTCGGGTTTTACGCCTGCATCAGCACCATTTTGGGCTATATCGCCGGCGGGCAGTTTACCTAACAACACCTTTCCTGGGCAGGCTCCAGCGGTTAACCAGTACTTGGGTGCACCAACCTCCGTAAGAAACTGCCAACTTTTTCATGTAAATGAGACACGGCCTGAGCGGGGCTCGAACCCGTGACCATCAGTGATGATAGGTTACAGTGGTATACAAGTCAGCGACCTTAACCACTCGACCACGGAGGCGGATGAAAACGGATAGGACAATAATATAAATCATTATGATATTTTATAAAGCATGTCATTATGCACGTTTTCTGAAAAAATTATAACAATCTAAAAAATGGTTCAAACATAACAACGATTTAAATGTAGTCACCCTCCAATCAAAAAGTCACACAATGTTAATATCTGGTGTGGCCTCCTTGTGCATCAATTACAGCGCGACAACGAGCTCGCATCGAAATGATGTATCGCTGAAAATATCGCTGTGGGATGGCCTGCCATGCCTGTTGGATAATTATACCCAATCTACGAAGGCTTTGCTGCTATGGCAACTTACGTATGCGACGTTTGGTTTAAACATATTTATTTATTTATTCGACAATAATGTACATTACATATACATTGTATACAAAACGAAAATGGATTAAATCGGAAGCTTAAAGCGACGTTTGAGAAGATCCCACACGTTCTCAATAGGGTTCAGGTCAGGACTTTTCGGTGGCCACGGAATTACTCTGGTTAAGTTGCAACATTCCTTGGGTTGCTCTTGCAGTATGGCAAGGCGCATTGTCCTGTGCTAGCATCATGCCACGATTAGCTCTAAAATGCGGCAGTACAGGGGTGATAATTTGATCCTGGTAACGTCTGGCTGTGAGGTTACCATCAACTGACACTGCCGGTGTTTTCGTGTACATGGAGATGCCGGCCCATATAACCGAGCCTCCGCAATACGAGTCGGCCTCCAATACACAATTGGCGTTGGTACGCTCTTCACGACGTCGGTAGATACGCGTACGGCCGTCGGCACCTCACAATTTGACGCGAGTTTCGTCGAAGAACAAAACATTGGCCCAGTCTGCACGGGTAAACCGAAAATGCTGTCTAGCCCAGCGTAGGCGTGCATAGCGGTATCTTAGGGTAAGAGTTACACCCTTTATTGGTCGTCGGCACCTCAAACCTACCTCGCGCAGTCGATTTCTCACTGTCTGTGGTGCGATATTACGTCCATGTGTGCCCATGATTTGCCTTGCAGTCCCGGTGGAAAAGGTAAAACGATCTCGTAAATGACTGAGAGTTATGTACTTGTCCTGTCGCCTTGTTGTTACCCTGCGTTATGGGTGCCGTCGGCGGTTCACACTTCCGGTAGCGGTAAATTTCCCCCATAGGCTCTGTATGGTAAACATTCGTCTGTTGAACATCCGTGCCACCTGAAATAATAATGAATCATGTTAGTTTTGATATGAAAACATCTTATTAGATAGACATAATATGTTTTCATGCAAATAATTCAGTAATTACATGTTCGGTATCTTACCTGCCGAATACTGGTGCCTGCTGCAATCATCCCAACAGCGCGATCACGCTCTTCTATGGTCATTCTGGCCATTGTATGTGTTTTTCAAGTTGTAAAAACGTTATCGAACATATTCATGTACATATGCACGGTTTTCGACTTTTTCACGTGCGCCACGTGCTTGAATCATGAAAATGACCTCTCCGTTCCGCGTGGGTGATTTTGACCATACTTTGTTTATTGTAATTGTGGCGATCGATAAAGTATATACTTATAATGTAATATACAAAGATTTCTATCGTTCCGAAAATAAGTTGTTACGGTATTAAATTTCATAAAGTGACCAATTAGAAAAAAATGTAAGTGTATATATCATGTACATTGCATAAATTGCAATATGGTGTAGCTTTAATTTTCCACTTAAGTCAAGTTACTGCAATATTGCAGGATAAGTGTTAACCTGTCTGAGATACCACTGTATTGCATTATGCAATAATTCCAAAAAATCCATGATATGTAGACAGGTTATATACAATACAGAAATACATTTGAAAAACAACAACAAAGTAAATCTTAGTAAACACTGTAGTTACGGCGGCCTTGTGTTTAACGATAGATATCAATAAAAGGTCTCGGTTTCCATCCCCGTGTCTTTTCCACATTTCGGTCTCACCCTGTGATATTTATTTCTTTTATATGTTTGCTTCTTATATTCATAATAAACATTCGACATAAATAATCTTAACATACAAAGTGGGTGGTACTAATAGTGTGTTCATTATAAAAGAAACATACTTTACTTCTTTCAATACCTCTAGCCGTTCTATATATTTCAACATACTGTCTCAATTAACCGTGTACACATACACATTTCCGTTCTTCCAATACCTCTAGCCGTTCTATATATTTCAACTTACTGTCTCAATTAACAGTGTACACATACACATTTCCGTTCTTCCAATACCTCTAGCCGTTCTATATATTTCAACATACTGTCTCAATTAACCGTGTTTACATACACATTTCCGGCGACTAGATGCGTTGCACCAACCTATGACTTGTAACCAATTAATATAATGGGCAGACTGTAGACACAATTTAAAACTTACAACTGTCCGATTAGTGCAGTGGTTAGCGATCTCTCTTCTCACCAATGCGACCCCTGGTTCGACCCACGGACTGGGATGTTTGTTAGATCGTACGGTGGTCGCCAACGAGAGTGATTAATATAAGTTGTTACAGCTTGTTTCGCAATCGTTGTAAAATAAATAAACTAACCTTACAACTCTCAGATCGTACTAGTATGTCAAATGACGTGATGTAAAGCCGCGAAACATTTCAACGAGTTGTAGGTCTGCTGAGAGTAGGCAGAAACGTAAGGGTATTGGTACATCCACATTGTTGTTCTCCGTGTGTCAGTATATGGACCAAACAACAAATTAATCATAGAGTATGTTATTGACGAGAGTAAAAACTACACGTTATGTTAAAAGGCGATGTACAATGTGGCTGTAGGTAGCGGTATTCTCTACATGGATACACTAGGTACAATGTGGCTGTAGGTAGCGGTATTCTCTACATGGATACACTAGGTACAATGTGGCTGTAGGTAGCGGTATTCTCTACAAGGATACACTAGGTATAATGTGGCTGTAGGTAGCGGTATTCTCTACATGGATACACTAGGTACAATGTGGCTGTAGGTAGCGGTATTCTCTACATGGATACACTAGGTACAATGTGGCTGTAGGTAGCGGTATTCTCTACATGGATACACTAGGTACAATGTGGCTGTAGGTAGCGGTATTCTCTACAAGGATACACTAGGTGCACGTTTCATATTCCGACTGATCATCGAGAAAGAGATGCATCGCAAAATAACATACTATTCCAGTCGTATTCTACATGATTTTATTACTGCAAGATTGATCTTTCTGCTTTATCTCGCCTAGTGCTTTCCATAATACAATTATCGTCATCTGCCCTATGTTCTTACCCCATCTGATTTTCGAATGTGATTTTACCATGATCACTGTCAGCAACATGTACTTGGGTTACATGGTATACACTAATACTCCCAAACACAAAAAGTAGCAAAAACAGGATACATATTCACCTTTTATTTGGAAACTATGTAGATATTGATGTTTTCATTAATGTCATTCACGTGCATGCTAAACATATCGTAAGCAGAGTATACACACTTTTTTAAGAAATATTAGTTTAGTTTTGTAACATGAGAACTATATTCACGTGTCAGCACACTAACACTGTGTCTGGATACATGGTTTCGTGTTCGAACCCAAACAGTATTTTCTCAGAACATTATGATACACAATGTGATTGACATTATACATACACATTGCTTAGGCCGTATATATCCAAGTATGTTTAACAAGTATACAACACCACTACCAGAGCATCATTCGTGCTCTAATATGACCTATCTCTGGATGTCACCAGTTACCGCTACCCGTTGACACGCTCCAGTCTCTGGATGTCACCAGATATCGCTACCCGTTGACACGCTCCAGTCTCTGGATGTCACCAGCTACCGCTATCCGTTGACACGCTCCAGTCTCTGGATGTCACCAGCTTCCGTCGACAGACTCTCCCAGCTCGTTCTGTCTACGTTCTTGCAGAACCGGATATACCACTGAGCTACTCGTCCCACGGCTCCTGGTTCATGCGTGAAGCGACTACAACAAATAGCATACCCCGCGCAGGCCGTGTCTCATTTATGTGAACGAGTTGGCAGTTTCTTACGGAGTTGTTGCACTAAGTACTGGTTGTCCGAATTATAATATTAAAGTGATGGTAAAGTTTGACTACTCCGGAGTTATACGCTAAGTATATGCGGAGTTATATGCCAAGTATATGCGGAGTTGTATGCCAAGTATATGCGGAGTTATATGCCAAGTATATGCGGAGTTGTATGCGAAGTATATGCCAAGTATATGCGGGGTTATATGCCAAGTATATGCGGGGTTATATGCCAAGAATATGCGGAGTTATATGCCAAGTATATGCGGAGTTGTATGCGAAGCATTAGGCGCTTATTTGCGGATTATAATTTTGTATACCCCTACACGCACTTGTAACATCAATAGCTATGATATATCCATCAACACGTAATCTTCGATAAAAGCACAACATGGTATTTGTTATTGATTTGCTTGTTTAAGTCTCAAAGGTAATGCCTATATCATCGTTCCAGTATTGTAAACCTGGCACCCATAACACTTAGAATTGTAATTGAAATCAGCTGGATGATTACATGAATAGTGATGTCTTTATTAATGTGTATGAACAATTACTGGTGTATTCGTATCAATGTTGTCTTAGTTTATATTCGGAAAACTATAATTTACTTAATGAATCAAAATTGACACAGTATAATAATTATAATATATTTATTGTACATAATTATACAGATATACAGGACAACTTTACAAAGTAACAACTTGTAAATATTGACGTTTACATAAACAAAGTTCAACTTGTAACACCCATATACATTACAAGTCAATATGTATTAGGCATTCAAATAATGGTTTCACCTGGTTGTTATATGTATATGTTCCAGATATATTTTCCATGTAAGAATCATTCTGTATTTAAGTATAGGACCAGTATAGAAGAATTAGAAAATGTTTTATATATGCATAAAGGAAAGGGTAAAGTCCAGTAATGGGCGATTATAACACTGAGCTCCCCTCCAGACATCAACACTTGAATTTTCAATTAGATAATAGAGGTAAAATACTTGCTGATTTTATGTCTAGTTTCACGCTGGTCCCTTTAAATACGCTCGGGTTTTGTACAGGAGCGAGGTCAGCAATGTACCCTATAATAGTAATAGAGAAACTCTCATTGATTTTATTATGATAGACCAATGTGATATAAATGATGTTATTTCTTGTAGTATAGTATATGATAGTGCATTAAATGTATCATCGCATCGCCCGGTTACTTGCATCATCGGGTTTAAGAGTATAACAGTACATACACATCATAGTCCATCTCGTTGAATTAATTGGAAAAATGTGAAACAGAAGTATATTGAGAAATACACACATGCGTTAGCTGAAAACAATGACTTGTTAAATATATTGGCATGCGAAGTAACATCAAACTGTGAAGTAGATCGGTTGTATTCTTCTTTGGTGCAGATTATAAACAATGCCAGTGAATCGCATATCCCCAAATCGAAGTTTAAGCCATACATAAAACCATATTGGAATACTACCCTCACAAGGCTACATGATGATATGAATAAAAAACGAACACTATGGATAAATGAAACATCAACGTTACATTGACTACAAGGCTTGCGAAATGTTTATTTCGGAAGTTCCACAGAGACGCTGTATTGGAGTTTATTACACGTACTGAAGAGGAGATCGACACTGCGGCAGAAATGGACAGTGTAGCATTCTGGAAACTTGTTAACAGAAAACGCAAACGTAACAAGAACTTGCAGACTTTAGAAATGGATTTTAATGGATCAATGTGTAAAACTCCAAAAGAAATTAACATTGGATGGAAGTCTTATTTTAGTACCCTTTACGCCCCGACCCAGAGTGACATGTTTTGTAGTAACTATATAAATTCTGCGGAAACCGAGCTGTGCCAAATCCGGTTAAACAATACTAATACTGAAGGACGTCCTTTAATAATCACTGAGAAAATGGTGTATGATGCATTGCGAACATGTAAAGAGAATAAATATTGCGGATATGATCAGGTGTACTACGAAAATATAATATATGGAGGTGATTTACTAATTAAAGTTATCACGAAACTGTTTCAATATATGGCTTCTTTAGCTTACTGTCTAATCGACTTACAACGGGGAATCATTACAACATTGTTTAAAGGTGGTAACAAGAAAAAAGCAGATCCAAACAATTATCGAGCTATTTCTCTGTGTTCTACGGTATTAATACTATATGAAAAAGTTATCCTAAACGTTATTGAAAATAGTCAGTGTATTGAAATCAATCCGCTACAAGGTGGCTTCCATAACGGAATAAGCTGTTTGATGACCTCATTTATGGTACGTGAGTGTATTAACTTTGCCAAGGAGAACAGTTCTAAGGTTTACGCGTGCTACCTGGACGTAAAACAGGCGTTTGATAACGTTTACCATACATTGATTTTGTTAAAACTATTTAGAACTGGTATCAATATTAACTTATTTAGAATAATCGAAACTCTGCTTAGTAATATATACAGTTGTGTGAGATCACAAGGTCAAACCTCAGACTGGTTCCCAATACTCAAGGGTGCAAGACAAGGACAAGTGCTCAGTTCCTACTTATATTTACTCTTCATCGACGACTTAATGAACAATCTTGATTCCAGCCATCACAGTTTGAAGATAAACAACACGAGTTATGCTTGTCCAACCTCGGCCGACGACATGGTTCTCTTGTCGTTTACCAAACATGGCTTGCAATCTCTTCTCGATGAATGTTATACCAACTTTACTAAAGAAAGATATTTCTATAATGCAAATTAAAGCAGTGTTATCGTATACAACGAATCACCAGGTGAATACGTAAATAAAACACGAACATGGATGCTTGGGACAGTGACTGTACTAGAAAGTGATTGCTATATGCACCTGGGCGTCATAAGTGACACATATTTGAAGCTTGATACTGTTGTAAAGGAAGGGTGCTCGAAATTGCGGCAAACATTCTTCAGCCTTACAGACTGTGGTATCCAGAGCAGCATTCTACATCAAATAACTCTTAAACGTATTTACGGGTCGGTTGTCCTGTCCAAAGGTCTTTACGGCAGTGAATTGTGGAACGGTTTAACAGATACACAAATCCTTTGTCTTGAAAGATCCCATAGATAGTGTGTTAAACATATGCAATGCATGCCAATATATACAAGAACAGATATTGCTCTAAGCTTTCTAGGTATAATGCCAATCGAGTCACTTATATACATACGCAAATTACTGTTATTCGGCCAATTGTGCAAAGGTGACTCTTCAAAGAGATTTAAAGTCATATTTGCAAACAGATTAACTTCATACGTGTCTTTTCCCAGCAAAGTAACAGGTTTTATACCGGACATTTATCGTATACTTGGCAAATACAGTCTCACTAGTGTGTTAAATAACTATCTGAATAATGCAACGTTTCCAGAGCTGAATATCTGGAAAAAGCAACTGAAACAATCTGTAAAACAATGTGTGTTATTTAACTTTAAAAACAGATTAGCATGTGATAAAGCGTTACAAAGCTTTAGCTTGTTGCATAATGACTATATACCGTGTAGTTTGTGGTACTTTAGTCAACTGTATAGAGACCAGTTACAATATTGTATAACTGCTGTTTATGTCATTTGTAAAATGTTTTCCAGAAACTATTGCTCAGTATGCCCAAACTGCGGGTTAACTGTAGAAAATGTTGCAGTTCACGTTGTAATGTTCTGCACAACAAAAGACTATATTATATCCATAATGTGGCGAAACATTGACAAGTGTTTGGGTCATGATAACTTTATGGTTATTTGCTCTTTTGAGTCCGGAAGATCAGTTAGTTCAGTTAGCGACTGGCTTTCCTATAATAGAACTTGAAGACACTCATAGAGTGATATGTACTAAAACCAGTCTGAGGTATATTCATTACCTTGCGAGTATACTAAGAGTACTGTAACTTGTCTATATGACTGACGAAATTGAAAGTCACATCTTGTTATACCCTCAGATACTTAGTATCAGAGGGTTATAAGGGAGTCACGTCTGTAAGTCGGTCTGTCGTTCGGTCCGTAGGTCCTCCGCAATATCTCACTAACTGCTGATTGGATTTTCAAATAACTTTACGCAGATGTCTGCCACCATGCCTACTCGTAACAGTTATATAGATGAGTGACCGTGACATTTCGAGGTCAACTACTAACACATCAGCAACGTTGGACACTCGTGTCACCCTCCTCAATCACAGCTCTGTATGGGGGTATTCATCACCTGTAGTATAATAACTACAGTTTGATTCATATTGACCTAATGTGACCCAATGCTGTGCAAATCTGCAAATTCATTGGCCTTGCACTGATGTTGTGTAATTTTATTTAAATATTTTAGTGCTTCAGTCATCGTTTCATTTCGCTTTCGCTGAAACAATGCTGCTCGACAATAGTCACTATAATACCTGCTAACTATAATGCCGACGTCCTGGTATTCCTTGCACCGCATCGCAATAAACACCATTATTGTATGACCATGGGTCTGCGGACTTGCATTGCATTGTGGTATTGTGTACCACTACATTGTATACTATGCATTATATCTTATATGTTGTACTACTTGTACATGTACATATCATCCATTGCCTAATTACATGTACATATTTACTTTGATTTTTATGTATAACATTGTATATATATGTTCAATGTCTCTTCAATTGGAGGATAATAAAAATAAAAAAAGAATATCTAACTTTACAAATAATCTAATTCAATGCTGATGTATTGCTGCTATTCGGGTGTGATGTCGTTTGTTGTTGCTGGTCTCAATCCTGCGATGCTTCTGATCTCTCTAGTGATTGCATAGTTGTCACCTCAGCCCCCCCCCCCATACTTGTACCATACGCCGTCGAATAGTCGTCCCTGAACACGTTCTTACTTATTCCGATGGAGTCCGGTGAGTTGATGTTCCCAAATGAGGTGAATCTGCAAGTCGACTAGTGTGGCTTCCTTCATTAGTAGTGGCACAGCGCCGAGTCATTAAGCAATGTAATAAAATATGTACAAAAGTAAACAATGACCACTATATTTGACATTGATTTGCATACAACTTTCACATATGACACTGCTCGGCAGCTGATAAAGCGCGGACAACTTACTAGGTTTACAAATCAGAATCACAAATGCTTGAGCGAATCAATCATTGAGTTGACATCATTGTTATTGCCAATTTCATTAATGGGGTACATTAGGTGTGAAAAATAGTATATGGTCCATTGGGAAGTAATTGATTTATTCATATTAATGGTCAACCACCCATCACCTGATTTACTTATGTGTGATTATACCAGATTGCCTTTTAGACAAAGAAGTATTTATATGAAACCACTGACAACCGGCTGCATACAATTGTGTGAGAAACTAAGAACTAACTTAAAGTAAATATAACTTTGATATGTAGAAGTGTGGATATCCGTTCTGTAATGTCTCCTAGTGTTAATGCCTTTAGGAGCAGATTAAACAAACATTGGTATCCCCTCTCTAAATCCAGCCAGAACTGCTACTCAAGCTTGCAAAGCAGTCGGAACAGACGAAGAGATGGATGTATAAGCGCCATTGACTTTCCTTTCTTTTCCGTACATTAAGTTACAATAAGTTACATGCCCTCTTCATACGAGTATGTTCATCATCATACACATACATTAATTCATCTGTATTCAATGATTAATGTTTTAGAGGGGAGGGCTGTAAATGATGTTGTTATAATGGCGTCCAGTGGTAGAGCGTCGGACTTGGAATCGAACGGTCCCGGATTCGCTACTCGGTCAGGCCACGTATGTAGTATCATTGAGCAAGGCACCTCACACACATTGCTTAGTACTGGTTAACCACTTAGGTCGACTAAGCCTGCCCAGGAAAACATGTATAGGTCCCGCAAGGGGTTTGACATTAATGGAACATACATAGATAACTTGTAGCCCAACTCATTTGCTTTTTTCCCTCGACAAACATATATATCGTCTACTGTAATCACATAATCACATATTAATCTCTGATTTGTTCTTAGTATTATATGTATATATGTAATGTATTGTATGAAAAAATGCAATACAATATTATTAAATTAATGTTTTAACATTCTCTTGGCACAGAATTCCCTCAATCCTTAGTGCTTAGGGCTAATATAGCGATTACACTAATGTTGAAAGAATTTGTTTCGCAATGGAGCTAGGGTGTCTGGGGGCATAACCCACACAACAACAATATAGAAAATAGATCGCAAAGGCTGCAATCTAGTGAATTTTAACAGACACTTTTGTTTAATATAATAAGATTTTATTTTGTTTATGATTTAACAAATAATTATCTCCAACATTTATCATTGGGGATTATTGTGGGAATTTGAAATATTATATATAAACATGTCACAGCTGTTCTGTATAAGCGCAATGTTTGGCAAAGACACTTATTACATGAAATTCAGACGATTTGCTCGTGCAATTCTCGTATATCTGATCAAACACTGTCTCAGCTGCCCTTTCGCCAAGAAGTATGCAGACAATAACACCAGCTTCCCGAACTGCCTCCAATAAATCAATGACCAATGTCGGGTTCTCGGCAGCTTTTCATCATTATCGACCTGCAGATTTCAAGAGCATGTACAACCACTGGAAACGCAATTTTGAAAGTGGTAAAAGAATCCGCCCTACTCACCATCTGGTTTCATAAATGCGTTTTCAACTTCTGTCCTACTTCTATTTGGTCACGGGTGACTGCATATGTTGCCAATTCGCCGCAAATGCCTGTATACGTTTCGCGCAATGACCAAATGCGAACGCAATGGCTTGGACCGTCCGTCTGCATCATAGAACGAACGCATTGACATCTGGAAGTATGTACCAGTGCAAAGTTGATGCAGTGGGATTTAAAATATATGTAGTCGGCAAGAGGCACTAGCTGTCGTATCAGTCATATTACTCTCCCCGAGGAAGCAATGCCCTCTCAGTCTTAGAATATCCAGGCCACAGTCATGTATGTGCTTCATGATAAGTTCTGTATAATCCACTCCGTTGATTGAATGGCAGGTTACAAAACCTATGAACTGTTCACATACTTCATAATTACCATCTGAACAGACACTGTATCGTACACAAATAGAGAGTTGCTCCTTTGTTGAACAATCGTTTGCTTCGTCATCCAATATTATGAAGAAATCAGCCAGATTATATTTCAATGTGATCTCTTCTAAGACATGCTCCGCGTATATTGATATATGCTTTTTGAATTTCTGGCGACGTATACTTAGCATGAGGCCTAGCGCTAACAATATGATTTGCAATGACGAATTGTCATACAATTACTTATTTCTTCAGTGTTACATCTTATCGCGATGTTCTGCTTGGAAAGAGTAATGAACAATTATATAATCTGCCTCAGAATGTGTCTATTATTTTCGATAGTTTTTTTGGTAGGTTGATGAAAGCTTGCATACTATGAATTCCTTGTTCCACATCTTGATACCCATGACGTGTTCTGCCAAAAGTACACATGTTCTATGAACACCATCTGATAAATATTGAAAATCAAGTGTGCAGTCATTCATGCGGTCTGTATTTAATTAGTTAATTTATTGATTCTATAGTCAAATGGAATTGTTATAAACACAGTTTTATAACCCCCGGGACTCGTAATGGAACGTACTTGCTAATTATATGGTTATATGATTCGTTTTAAATGTGCTGTTGCTATTGAACACATTTATTTTACAGCTCCACGGTGGCAGGGTGAGACATAGCGTAATCAACTGAACTGTTAGAGTTTTATTTCCATCCACAATTAAATTTTCAAAAGGACATACCTGTGAATTGTAATTTAATATTGCGATGAACTCGTTGTTATTTGTTATACATGTAGTGTAACTGCAACTTCCATTAAGAATTATATTTACAACTCAGAACTGATGTTTTCTTGGACTTTGTAGCACGGTTCCAATATATGCTTATGTGATAGTGTTGGTGAAAAAGGACCAGTGCTGGAATTGCTATTACTTAGGACAGTGTTCATGCGGGTTTGAATAGCTGCACAAAATAGTCAATTTAGATAATAATCAGCTACTCTTTCATTATGTTTAGCTATTTGTTTATTTTGGCGTTGCTAGAGGTATATCTATTGGATGCTAAGATCGCAAGGCAATTTTCCTGGAGTAAATGTAGCCACACATATCCAACTTCGTCACCAGTTGACTGCAAGAACGCATGTATTGTCATAAGTTATCAGAACACTACGAACGAATGTCAGATGCACAACAGCAATGCTACGCTGCCTCCATGTCAGGGAGAAGTTGTAACTCTGAAAACTGAATTTCTAGTGGTAAGTTGTGAACATTATTTTAATAACATATACATAACTTGTGAAATAGGGAATCGATCCCAAGAATTGCACAAAATTCATTTTCACGCGTGATTGATCCCTCTACGATAACATGCACGAGCATTAAACTCAATATAGTCTGAATATATAACATCATTTAATTTCCGGTTTATCAACAGGTAGTATGTCAACTGCAGCTGAGGAGATATGGAAACAGGGAACCAGCTTCTGATTTTCGCGTTTAAATCCCTGGCTCTCGGACTTTACGCAATTCCGAGAGTTCCTGACTCTGAAATGACGTAATCTTAAGCCTATTACTTCTCTATTCAAATTTTAAATGCGAGAATGAGCAATACTAAGCTGTTTGTGTGTGGTTGATGGGGGCATGGGGGATTACCACCAACACTGACGAGAGTCTTATGGAAATATAATGCTTCTATGATCTTGCTGGGGCACGGTAGGTGTAATATACGTTGTCTATTTACCGATTCGTCTATCAGATTTGTCGTCTATTTCTGGTAGTTTATGCTTAGCATGCGGGTTTAGGGGCAGTAACCCCCCAACATGGTACGGCAGTCTTACGGATTCATAATATTACTATGACCGGGCTTGGAAATTATATCTCTATGAGCTTTCGTCTATTCGCACATTCGTCTATTTCAAATGGAAATACCCCACCCCAATATTTCGCGTAGTTTAGTCTCAAACATTGGTTTCTCTGACAAGTGGGGTCCCGAGTAAGCCTATTGCAACTAAAATAAATATTGGGAGTAAATAGCTACCGTATTGTAAAGTGTAAATTGTCATCCTGGAAAAGAACCACGGCGTTCCAGTATGTGTTACATTATCGGCCATTTTCTACATCCACTGTTTAGTGTCAAACTTTAATTTCCACTAATTATTCTTCCACTGTATTTACAATGGAGAGGACCAATATAATGCTAAACATGATTTAATTCCCTTTGACGTGTTATCTATCTCAATAGGTGGCAAAGCGATTGATACATTTTTTACAAAGATAAATTCAAAAGGAACCCTGATATAAAGTCGGTACATTACTGTATTACTGGTAACTATTAAACATTTATTTGTCTATATTAGTTACACATTCGGTCGTTTCTCCCCCCCATAATAATTAATATTCATGTTTCTTTGTTCGTGGGTAAAACTTGTATGTTAGGTATTGAGAGTGGATTGAGAAATTGTTTACTGTGTGCAGATTAAAAAATAACCCTTAGTTTAATGGTGTTTTAAACATAGCAGGACCCATTATGAAAACAGATGTTCTCCCTAATTCCATTTGTAGGACATATATCGAATTATTGTTATTATTATTTACAGTTGATATATTTTCTGTGATCATGCTTTTAATTTGAATTTTGGATAAAAGATGATTAGAACATGTATATATAACTTGTTTGTTTATCAGGTTATCCTTTATGCGGATTTTTCTGTTATGTCTTTTGAAATACTTCTTATTAGATGCAAATATTCTAATAGTCGCCATCATTGAAATAATAGAGTAGTCTTGACTCATTGAATGTATAATATCTTTTGGATCTAAAATGAAAAAAATGATCTATCTACAGAATACAGTTCAGTCCTTCAATTGTTATACACGAGGTATTCCAAATGATATGTTTATCAAGTGATTCCAGATATTTGCTAAGTCGGTATTTATTTTAAACCATGCTGTTAAAATGTCGTTTAAGAACTGGTTCCTCTCTATGTTTTTTTATTTATATCTTTAATGACATACTACATTCAAATAATAGTTCCCTGCTAGATTTATCAAGAATATTCATCGAAACATTTCCATGAACTTTAACAGTTTATTTTTGTCATCTAGACATATTTTACCCAACATGCTTATATAGCCATTAGGAAGGATTTTATGTTTGCTAGTGTTAGCCCACCATCTTCCTATTATCTAATTACTATATTGTGTTTTTTAATTTCAATTTCATACCAGTACGACACATGTTCATTAGAAGTTAATTTTGTGTATCTACTATAAATATGACGGATACTTACCTAGATTCTCTGCGTCTACTTATCTTCCTGATCTTTAGTTGTTATTCCATCAACGTCCGCAATGAAAGTGTCCTTCACTGCAAAACCGCCGATAGATGGCGTGACCTCGGCTGTATTCGATTGGTCAACTCGAGTTCCACTACCCTCACTCGGGATGTTCCGGAGTTAATCGAATACCATGTTGATGTCCACAACACTCCTCCCCACTTTATTTGAAAAGTGGGCCCTCCCTACTCTTGTTTGAAAAGTAGGGAGGTTCATGGGTCACCATCTGTGATCTTCGGCCACCTTGGGTGTTCCTAACCCGTGGCCACGATAAAAGAGAGACGGCCTCTTGATAATTGTTTGGTTTGAAGTCAAGATAACCAACCAAATGACCAATATATCCTACAGATAAGCTATCTGCTATAGGTAGTACTAGTCCCTTAATATTTTGGATTGAACTAGTACCCTAAAGATTCTATGGTACATGTTCGTAAGTATTTTGAATTGAACAAGTACCCAGCACTCCCCATCTGTCCTAGATATAGGCTTACCATTTGTTCGTAACCTATGACACTCGGAGGAAAGCCTATATTAACCTGGTTTGACAATAGTCTGGTGGTACCATGATAGTACTAGCATGAATTGACTGCTAGCACGATCCTTAATCCTCTCCCCTCCCACCATTAAAAGGGAAAGGTGCCTCCTCTATCCTCTTGTCTCCTCACTGGTCAACGTTGTACAGACGCTTGGCATTGTCGCCAGCGTACTTCAATACCTCTGTCCACGATTCACCCCGAATGTTCGCAATCATCCGTGCCACGATTCCCAGGAATGCTGGAGTGCTGCACCTGTTCTTTTTCCTCTCCTGAAAGTATGGGGCGTCCGTTTCCAACAGCAACCTGTCCTGATTCAGACTCCTCACCCCCTCATGAGAGGCAGCACACTTACTAATTAATGGAGTAAACCCAAAATGGACATTTGGGAACTCCTTCAACCAGAGGTCCATGGTTCCCTTTGTGCCCTGGAAGCAATGGAGATGCATCCGCTGTTCCCTTGATACCACCCCCTTCAGTTGGTACAAGAGTTGGAGCATCTCCCCCGCGGGCCCATTCTTTGGTCCTCTATTGTGGAGAACTAAGACCTTGTCTAAGGTCACCCGTTTGCACACTTCATCTAAGATGATATGCTGTGTGCTCCATTGATGCAAAGGGGCCGAATAGTCCAGACCCACCTCTCCCAATGCTCGAACACCTGGAAAAGCAAGGCACTTGTCAAATGCCTCCCAGGTATGTTTGTCGATCGCACGGACACCCAGTGGGTGTAACCCAATGGCAGTCACAACCCCCTGACTAGCCAGGCAATCAACCTCGTCCTGCGTCGGGTATGTGGGTGGATCGCAGAATACAGCCACCCCTCCACTGACCTCTACTGGTTCTTCATCTTCCAATTTCTCGATTCCCAGAACGATTTTCAGATCTGTCCGGGAACCGCCCCATCGGCTGAACAACCGATCTAGGTGGAAGTGACTATCCCAGGCCTGTGGATATTCCATTGCCTCCACCGCCGGGAAGTTATCTCTCAGTTCCTGGGCACCGATCAAGCTAACCACCACAACCATGGCCCTCCAATGACCGAGTAAGCCTACTGAGGTTAGTGGTCCCAGGGTGAACTGTTTAGGATACTTGATGTCCAAACAGTCCAACAGCTTCTCCGCACTGTCCTGTTGTCGGGGGGTCACGGGTACGGAACCCATGTCTTCGGCCAGGTTTATGAATTTTACCAGGACCTCCAAATCCGGCGTGTGGTTCACCCACCTTGCGCAGAGGTTCAGCGCTGTGAGGCGGAGAGTGATGACCTTTTTGGTAAGGTTCTGGTCCTCGTTGAAGATGCCCGCAATATGGGATTGCAGGGCATGCGCTCTATCAAGGACCGAGGTGCAGCCCATAACACAACACAAAGGTTGACCTCTTGCATCCGTTGTCACTGCCGGTTTTGGACGTTTATGAGTGGCGTCCCGTGAAGTGCTTCGCTGCCTCTTCATCGTGGTTCGCCTAGGGCTCTGGTGCCTTTGGCGATGTTGGGCAGATTGGTGACTAGTAGAGTAGTCACCACGCCTTCCTCGACGTTGAGGAGATCCTCTTGTATTCCGGGAGGTCCGGAATTCTTCCCTCCTTGGAGATCTTCTGGTCGGCTTCCTACGATTTGATTCGTAAGAAGCCTTCCTAGTTTCTACCGCCTGGGGGCCCCTAGTGGAAGACCTTGACGTCACTGTCTTCCATGCCCCTTCCTCCGATCTGACCCCGTCCTTGTTCTTCCGGGGAGACCGCCGCAACTCCACTGGACTGGGTCGTTGACGATTGGCCGGTGAACCCTCGCGAGGCGGAGTTTTCACCTCCTGCTGGGGTTTGCCTTCTGGAGCGTCTTCTTCCAGGAGGGCCCTCTCTGCCTCGGATGTCATAGACAGAGTATCGTCCGCTTCTTCCAGGCCCGTTCTTGACAGCGCTTCTGTCATTGAATCCAGACTCGACTTGCCAAGTCGGATGTCCTTTGATGGACCTGCAGGCATCGGGCTAGCTATCTTGGCCTGTCGATGGACCCTCTGGGTGTTTTTATCTATCCAGCCTGCTCCTTGAAATTGCAAGGTGTCAGCATCCCTGGATACAATTTGCAGCCAAGTTTGCTGACACCTCAACTTCTTTGCCAGCCGAACTTGGTCCATCAGGAGGTCAATCTTCCCCTGGGTGGGAAGTTTCTGCAGCATGATGTTCTGCACTAGTTCCCTTGCCGGCATCAGTCGCCCCTCCTTGGTCGCCCTCACCACTTCCTCGTGATAATCTGTCATTGATGTCATCTGAAAATTATAATTGTACACATTTTTCACAGAAGTACTTGTCAATGATTAATGCATCCGAGGCCGTGACATTGATGCATGAACCGTGAAACCACTCATCGCATCCATCGCACTGAATCATAAACCTGCCCTGCCACGGCTGGCTGCAGGTACAATATTTATGGGCGTCCTTCTCCCATTCTCCCTCACCTGGAGGGTTGGACAACCACTTATGAATCCAGTCCGGGATAACGCGATCTTTACATGGCTTCATACGATCATGGTTGACCACAAGGATGGACCCCTGCAACTTTACACGGTAGAGTGAAGCCGAGATTTTCTTGACAATAACAGCTGGTCCTTTCCAGGGGGACGTGAGCTTCTTGCTCTTTCCCTTCCGAACCGCTGTATCTAATAGGTAGATGACGTCACCTTGTTCGTAGGTGCGTTGAAGTACCCGGATGTCATAATCTCGCTTCATCCTCTTCAGGGAGGTGTTCAGACTAGTCCTTGCCTTCTCATGTGCTGTTTGGATGTTATTCACTAATCGGGCCACATACTCATCCGCTGACACCGGGCTTGGTGCTCCTACTGGAAACATCAAGTAAGCCGGTGTATTGACTTCCCGACCTAACATTAGTTTGTTGGCCGTGAAGCCTGTCGAGCGGTTGACTGCACTACACAATGCGCCTGCGATCTGTGGAAGGTGAATGTCCCATTGTTCTTGGGAATCCCCTATGTAACATCTTACAGCATCCATGAGCGTTCGGTTATACCTCTCCACCTGTCCATTTGATGACGGCCGATATGGGGTTGTCCTAGCCTTGTGAATCTCTAACACTTCTAGCAATGCGCTAAATAGTTTCGATTCGAAGTTACGCCCCTGATCGGAGAATACTTGCAATGGGAACCCAAATCTGGAGAAGAATTGGTCCACGGCTGCTTTAGCAGTCACATCAGCGGTTTGTGATGGAAGTGGCACGCACTCTACCCATTTGGTGAACTGATCCACCATCATAAGTACGTACTCATTTCCCCGTGACGTTACTGGTAGTGGTCCCATAAAATCTAAATGTACTCTCTCCATAGGTGCTCCCGCGTGATATACTTGCATAGATGTGCGCCCATATCGGACCGTCTTCTTGTTCTTGTTGCACGACGAGCAGGTAGCAATATAATTGGCTATATAACTACCCATACGGTACCAGTAGAACTTTTCTTCTACTCGGCCTTTC
Source organism: Archivesica marissinica (assembly GCA_014843695.1). Taxonomy (NCBI): domain Eukaryota; kingdom Metazoa; phylum Mollusca; class Bivalvia; order Venerida; family Vesicomyidae; genus Archivesica; species Archivesica marissinica. Next base: position 3,285,573 of record CM026402.1, on the reverse strand, counting down.
GTCCGTGCAACCCCTTGATGTCCTGCAGAAGGTAGATCGTGGTTAGCTTTCACTACCTCCTCTCTCAGGGATTGTGGGATCACCAGATCTTTTTCCTCTTCGTCATCCCTCTGTCGATAGAGGACATCTCCTATCAACATAAATTGCTCCTTGTTTAGCCAATATGCCTTTGCACAAGGGCTCGCCAGGAATAGATTCCCTTCAGTTGGGTTGGTCGATTGTCTCAACCAGTTCATGATAATGGTCAAGTCTGTATCCTTGCCTTGTGCTGATATTAGGTCGGTAGTACCATATCCCCAGCATGATGTTCCATCAACTGGTCTTCTCACTTCCACCCCATAGACGTGGACTTTGGCAGTACCACCTTCGAACGTGACCTCAATGTAGACGTCTTGTTCATCTTGCGTCTCTTCTGGCTTCCATCCTCGGGCCTCCGTTGTTGGAGCCTCCAACTTTGACATTAGAGACTCCGCTCCCGCTCCTGGAGCACCGTGATTCACCTCTGGATGTCCCACAGGTGAACCCATCGTTTGGTTGCTCTCGGCTCTGATGTTGAGGATGCTGTGGATCCCTTCGTCGTCTTCCGTCTTGCCATTCTTACCATGGACATCCCTGCTATCGGGCAAACATTGTGCACTCACCGACATATCCTGCTCCCGCTCACTCTGCGTAACTCCCGGAACATCTTTCGTCTGATGAAAGACTTCCGCCTGTTTTTCGCTCTGTGATACTGGAACTTCACACGTTGGGGTTGCAATTCTCCTTTGATCGACTTCCTCTCTCTGATCTCCCGCAGCGTACGAATACCCGCGCCTGATCTGATCTCCCGCAGCATATGAATACCCGCGCCTGATCGTATCCGTCGTTGTCAAAGGTACTGCCTCATCTATCTCCCGGGTGAACTCGCCCCAACGGCTGTCAGCCCTCACGCAATATTGGCACCCACCACATGGAAGGTATTCTACTCTCACGCGTGCATCGTATGCGTTGCATGGATACTCTGGTAGGGGCATCCTAGACAAAAGCATCCGAATTACCGTGTAATTTCCCTGGTCGGTGTTTCACTATCATATTGTACTGTGATAGCTCTTCTATCCATCGGGCTAGTTGTCCATGTGGTTCCTTGAATTTTAGCAGCCATGTTAAGCTTGAATGGTCGGTCCGGACTAGGAACGGTCTCCCCAGTAAATAATGTCTATAATGCCGAGTAAACCTAACGATCGCTAGTAGTTCCTTGCGTGTGGTACAGTATCTTCGCTGTTCTTTAGTTAGCGCATAACTACCATACGCGACTACTTTCTCCTCCCCATTCTGTATCTGTGATAATTCTGCACCTATTGAGAGATCAGACGCATCACAATCCAGAACGTAATCACCATCTTGCCTTGGAAGTGCCAGGACAGGCGGGCTTGTCAAAGCCTGCTTTAGATGGTCAAAAGCATCCTGTTGTTCATCTTCCCATTTGAAGTTGGTCTTCCCCACCACCCGGTATAGCGGTTCTGCATGCTTAGAGAATTTTTTAAAAAAATGTCTGTGGTAATTAGCCAATCCCATAAAGCGTTCCACATGTTTCCCACAGGTGGGCACCGGCCAATTAGACACCACTTCTGTGTCTCGATTGGACATGGCTAATGTCTCACTACTTACCAGGCGGCCCAGAAATTCAACTTCATTTTGAAAGAAAATGCATTTCTTTGGCTTCAACCTTAGGCCATAGTGCCTAAAGCGTTGCAAGGCATCACCCAAATTGGTTAGATGAACCTCAAACGACTTCCCCATTACCAAGATATCGTCTAGAAAGGCCAGTACTGTTTTCCAGCTCAAACCTCGCAGCACCAGGTTCATTATTCTTGCAAAAGTGGCTGGAGCATTACAAAGACCAAAGCCCATCTTTACATGCTCGTACAGCCCACATTTTGTAGTAAACGCTGTTTTTCTGCGGTCATCTGGATAAATATGTACTTGCCAGTAGGCTGAATTCGCGTCTAGTTTGGAAAACCAGACATTGCCAGATAAAGTGTCTAGGCAATCATCCACCAAAGGTAATGGAAACACATCTTTTACTGTGACTTTATTCAAGGCCCGGTAATCAATGCAGTTGCGCACACTTCCATCTGACTTGCGTATAAGCACCGGGGACGATGCCCACTCAGAGGTAGACTCTTGTATAACGCCTGCATCTAACATCTTCTTAAGATGTGCTTCTTCTTCACCAGCGAAGCATGCCGGAGTACGTCGCAACCTTTGTTTGACTGGTGGCGCATCACCGGTGTTGAGTTTGTGTTCAATCTCGGTAAAGGTACCCAGATCAAACTCACTTTTTCCGAAGACATCTTCAAACGAATTTAGCAATTGGGCTAACTTTGTTTGTTGATCCTCATCCAGGTTGTTGATCGAGTTGTCAAACATGTTCTGTAAGTGCTCTGGAACATGGGTCCCTTTGCCACTTGTTGACCTTGTGGCTGTACTCTGTCTTGTTGCTTCTTGCACTTGGTTTACCCCTGGGTATTTTTCAATGGAAGTAGACGTTTCATCCATAATGATTGTCTCTACTGGAAAAGCCCTACCGATCTCGGTATTTTTCTTTAAGAGCTGGTACCGGTCGGTTGTGTTAATTATGCACATAACTGGTGATTGACCAGATTTGCGCAACGTTCGTGCTCCAAATATTTTGGCATTCTCACAAGGCTCTATATAGTAGTCAGGAAGCTGTACATTCATCTTGCAGTCTACCTTCACCACCGAGTTTGGTGGAACAACACATCTTTTGGCCACCGTAATTCTGGCCAATTTGGGTTGACCGCTCTCATTGTCAATATTCATTGTAATGATCTGGTCCTAGTAGGTAAATGTACCATTGCCCACATCTATTATTGACCTACCTCTCGTTATCAGGTCCATACCAAACAGCATGTCTTGTTCTATTGGTGCAACATAGATAGGTCCTTGTATTGACTCGTACCTATGCGTAGACGAATTGGTTCAGCTATGAATCCCTGCATTGACATCTGACGTCCTGCAGTATCTAACCTGACACTATGCACCTTCTTAGGAGGATTCTTGAGTTGGCCAAAAATCCTGTCTCTGATAATAGTGACCTGCGCTGCGGAGTCCACTATTGCCTCTACCATCTTGTCTCCCACCTGTACTGGAATGGTGACTGTTGACAATGACTGTAACAGGCACACTTTGGCTGTCCCCTCGCCTATACTACTATTGATTTAGTAATACAGGTTGCTTTTTCATCGACTGGATTGCTCTGGTTGTCTTGTGAAGTTGTCATCCACCCCTCGTCTGTTTTCTGGTCTTCCGGTAGTGCGTCCACTTCCGGATGGCCAATCTCACCATTGTGTGTTGACTCTAACGGGGGGTTTGGTGGGGAGCCGTCTCGTTTGCAGGTCGAATGTTGGCTCCCTGACCCGACCTGTTGATGTTTAAATCCTCACTCCTCTTGGGACAATCCCGTATGAAATGGGTCTTGTCACCACAACGAAAACATCCGGTATTTCTCGGCCTCATTGGTCTTCGCATGGATAAGCTCTTTATAGCTTTTGCCATTTCATCCAGCTGTTGCTGCAGACTAGCCAGATCAGGTGGTCTGTTCGGTTGGATCGCACACACCTGGGTCGTCATCTCTTCATCATAGTCGACAACTGTTTTTGATAACGGCTGTCGTCTAGCTTGGTTTCTATTCACCATGTCGCATTTGGAATGCTGGTATAGCCGAACGTCATTCATGGCACTCTCTATTGTTGCGTGTTTTTTCATGAATACGCTATGTCCAGCATCTATATCAAGTAGTCCCTCGCAAAAACGGTCTATGGATTGCCGATTTGAATAAAACATGGGCAGATCAATGAAAGCCTCGGCAGCTAATTCTTATACCCGGTCTGCCCAATCCTCCATAGCTTCCTTCTTTTGCTGGGCCGCTTGATTAAATTTCGTTTGGGCGGAAGCTTGTAGTTCAGGCCCAAATCGATCTCGCAACTTACTAAGCAAGTTTGTATATGTTAAGTCGGGGTCCAGCATCTATATCCAGTAGTCCCCCGCAAAAACGATCTATGGATTGTCGATTTGAATAAAACATGGGCAGATCAATGAAAGCCTCGGCAGCTAATTCTTGTACCCGGTGTGCCCAATCCTCCATAGCTTCCTTCTTTTGCTGGGCCGCTTGATTAAATTTCGTTTGGGCGGAAGCTTGTAGTTCAGGCCCAAATCGATCTCGCAACTTACTAAGCAAGTTTGTATACGTTAAGTCGAGACTTGTGTTAACCAGACGGGCACAGTAATCCAACGCCTTGCCGCTTAGACAGTGTAGCAGACAAACCTTACAGTCCTCCGGCGTCCAACGGTATGCCTGTGCATACTGAGTGAATTTCATCTCAAATGGCTGCCAGTTTGATTTACCATCATACGTCATGGACTTAGGCACATCCCTAAGTGCTGGCATGCGTATGTGATGTGGTGACTCGTGTCTGTCTGTAGTCGGTCTTTGGGTGTTATGTACCGGCCCATCATAATTTAGTGGTTTCCGTCCCGCTGCTCTGTGTGCATACATGCCTAAGGCATTTGTGGACGGTACTTGCTCGTCACAAGACGATGAATAGCAGTCTTGTGGGTGTATATTCGGTGTCTGATACCTGCTGTCATGAAATTGTTGCACTGCACGCGATATCGGGTGTTCCGGTACCGAATGCCTAGCATATTCCTGTTGTTCACAATGTTGTACTGGTGGTTGTACAATGTGCTTGTTTATCAGGCACCTAGCCAATGGTTGTGTGGTCTGTACTGGATATACAGGTTTGTTAACATGACGTGGACTGTCGCTATCTGTAGAATCGTCCCCGTCTCTTGGCATTACCATGGGTTTATGCTTTGTAAATCGCCTCTGCTTATCTGCGACTAGATGAAATCTTTCAGTAATGTCGGATGAAGTGACCTGTTCTCCTTTTATCAAGCCTCTTCGGAGACCACTGAAGTCTACACTTTGCCGTGCAACTCCAGCCTGCTGGATCCCTCGTGTATCCCTTACCCCTCTGGTATTTGTAATTTGCACCTCGCTCAACAGCCGTTCTGCTGTTGCCATTAGCTGCTGGGCTCTATCCACTTTGTCGTCGTTCGGGGTTCTGCCGGGCGATACCTCTGGTCGACCACTGAAAGATATGGCGCTACTGGTACCATCCGACAAATAACTCCCCCCTCTCTGAATCAACCGTTTACTTTGAGGTAAACCTCTTCGACTGTTGGGAGAGATGCGTGTGTTAGCCCTGTGGCTATGTAGTTGTCCTTCTGCAGGATGATTCAAGCTTTGATTGCTCTCCTCACCCCTCTCTGTATGGACATCTATTGGCGTCAACAAACGACTATACTTGGATAGTGCATGTATTGTCGCATTTTGTGTTCTGGCATTGGGGGTCGTTCGTCTTACGGCCTGATTTGGCCTAAAATCTAGACTGTCCCTTATCTCCCTGGCCACGGGTCGTCTCATAACCCTCTCTAATGCGTCAAGGGTGATGTTACCCTGCTGCTCTCTGAAAATGATTATCAGAGAAGCGATACTTGCTCCTATCCCTGGAATGCATGTGAGCTCCTCGTGGGACATAAAGTTAACCCTCAAATTGTGTGGGGCTCTGGCCATCTTACTTGCTACTCGTACAACGTAAAAAGCAAAGGATACACGAAGTGGTTTCACTGCTTCCGTTGTTTCCCTCGCTGGAATTTTCTCCAATGGCGGGAAAACCAGAAAATGGAATTTGGGCCGTCTACGGACCAAAAGACCAAATTACTTATTTGAAAATCTTTACTTAATCAAATAAAATTGGCTGTTAATTTAACGGCTAGGATAGGTACCTATCAAAACACATTTGGGCTTGGTAGCGTGTAGCCAATTTAGCGGTGTTCGACCCGCGTGAAAATTTTATTTTTTTCAAATCCCACGCCTAGAAATAGGTTCTGATTCCAACAACCGCTGCCACCATTGATGTGTATCTACTATAAATATGACGGGTACTTACCTATATTCTTTATATCTACTTATCTTCGTCCTCGTGTTGTTGTTCTCTGGTCAGCGTCAGCAATGAAAGTGTCATTCCCTGCCAAAACTGCCGATAGATGGCGTGACCTCGGCTGTATTCGATTGGTCAACTCGAGTTCCGCTACCCTCAATCGGGATGTTCCGGAGTTAATCGAATACCATGTTGATGTCCACAAC
>CM026402.1:3247181-3278362 GCA_014843695.1 Archivesica marissinica | reverse complement strand
CATATACAATGTCCACTCTGTTGATCTGGTGGTATATCTATATATACATACCTCTCCCCACAGTCATATACAATGTCCACCCGGTTGATCTGGTGGTATATCTATATATACATACCTCTCCCCACAGTCATATACAATGTCCACCCGGTTGATCTGGTGGTATTCTATATATACATACCTCTCCCCACAGTCATATACAATGTCCACCCGGTTGTTGGTGGTATATATTATATAAATACCTGACCCCACAGTCATATACAATGTCCACCGGTTGATCTGGTGGTATATCTATAATACTTACCTCTCCCCACAGTCATTACAATGTCCACCCGGTTGATCTGGTGGTATATATGATATTATACATACTTCCCCCACAGTCATATACAATGTCCACCCGGTTGATCTGGTGGTATTTTTTGTCTCCCCACAGTCATATACAATGTCCACTCTGTGATTGGTGGTATATCTATATATACTACCTCTCCCCACAGTCATATACAATGTCACCTGTGATCTGGTGTATATCTATATATACATACCTCTCCCCACAGTCATATACAATGTCCACTCGGTTGATCTGGTGGTATATCTATATATACATACCTCTCCCCACAGTCATATACAATGTCCACCCGGTTGATCTGGTGGTATATCTATATATACATACCTCTCCCCACAATCATATACAATGTCCACTCTGTTGATCTGGTGGTATATCTATATATACATACCTCTCCCCACAATCATATACAATGTCCACTCGGTTGATCTGGTGGTATATCTATATATACATACCTCTCCCCACAATCATATACAATGTCCACCCGGTTGATCTGGTGGTATATCTATATATACATACCTCTCCCCACAATCATATACAATGTCCACCCGGTTGATCTGGTGGTATATCTATATATACATACCTCTCCCCACAATCATATACAATGTCCACTCTGTTGATCTGGTGGTATATCTATATATACATACCTCTCCCCACGTCATATACAATGTCCACCCGGTTGATCTGGTGGTATATCTATATATACATACCTCTCCCCACAGTCATATACAATGTCCACCCGGTTGATCTGGTGGTATATCTATATATTACCTCTCCCACAGTATATGTGTGTTGGTGGTTTTTACATACCTCTCCCCACAGTCATATACAATGTCCACCCGGTTGATCTGGTGGTATATCTATATATACATACCTCTCCCCACAGTCATATACAATGTCCACCCGGTTGATCTGGTGGTATATCTATATATACATACCTCTCCCCACAGTCATATACAATGTCCACCCGGTTGATCTGGTGGTATATCTATATATACATACCTCTCCCCACAGTCATATACAATGTCCACCCGGTTGATCTGGTGGTATATCTATATATACATACCTCTCCCCACAGTCATATACAATGTCCACCCGGTTGATCTGGTGGTATATCTATATATACATACCTCTCCCCACAGTCATATACAATGTCCACCCGGTTGATCTGGTGGTATATCTATATATACATACCTCTCCCCACAGTCATATACAATGTCCACCCGGTTGATCTGGTGGTATATCTATATATACATACCTCTCCCCACAGTCATATACAATGTCCACCCGGTTGATCTGGTGGTATATCTATATATACATACCTCTCCCCACAGTCATATACAATGTCCACCCGGTTGATCTGGTGGTATATCTATATATACATACCTCTCCCCACAGTCATATACAATGTCCACCCGGTTGATCTGGTGGTATATCTATATATACATACCTCTCCCCACAGTCATATACAATGTCCACCCGGTTGATCTGGTGGTATATCTATATATACATACCTCTCCCCACAGTCATATACAATGTCCACCCGGTTGATCTGGTGGTATATCTATATATACATACCTCTCCCCACAGTCATATACAATGTCCACTCTGTTGATCTGGTGGTATATCTATATATACATACCTCTCCCCACAGTCATATACAATGTCCACCCGGTTGATCTGGTGGTATATCTATACATACCTCTCCCCACAGTCATATACAATGTCCACCCGGTTGATCTGGTGGTATATCTATATATACATACCTCTCCCCACAGTCATATACAATGTCCACCCGGTTGATCTGGTATTCACCAGTAAGGACATCGAGCTCCACCTCCGAACACGTGGCTCCATAAGCATAGTAAGTAAATGGATCGGAACCCAGTGGCAATGGCGCGTTGGCAAAACTACAATATATCATAAATAATGATTAATTAGATATATATGACGGGAGAAGTTTTCAACGCTTTGTCTGCTGAGTAAATAAAATCACATTTGCAAACAACATAGATCCAGATCAGCCGCGGCGTATCGCCGCGTCTGATCAGGATATATGTTGTTTGCTACATAGCTAAGTGTCTTAGCAAAATCATCTGAATAGCAAACAGCATAGAGCCTGATCAGACGGCATGTTCCATGGCGGTTGAGCTGGCTCTATGTTCTTTGCAAATACTGTTTAAAACATGTTGTAGCTTCACTATCCGAATAGCAAACAGCATAGAGCCTCATGATCAGACGGTACGCTATGTGCTGTTTGCAAAAGTGATTTAATCTGCCGCTAGCGTGCAAAGTGTTAATATTCACAGTATGTAACAAAGTAATTACAGAGTTCCTTTGCGATAACTGACATAATGTTGTGCATAGCCGCACTCGCTATTACCAGGAATTACACTTCATACAACACATGGATGCTAAGACTATATATGTTATAATTTACACATTATTTATTTCAGTATTTTACGTGTAAGCAAGAAACAGTTTACATATAAATTATCAGCAGTAGACTGAAAGGGATTGTGTGTGTGTTTTACGTTGATTTATCGTCGCTACCGGTTGCCCATATGAGCGACGCCTCCTGAAGAGATTAGTTATTTTAGATTTTGGAGGATAGTGCATGATACAGACAGAGACCCATTCCAGAATCTTCTCTGGTTCTTTTACGTGCACGATGTAAAGCACCGACACAAGACCTCGGTTTAACGTCCCATCTGAAAGACTGTTAATTTTATTCGGGTCAGACGGGGGATCGACCTGCGATCACTGGAATATCAGTCCAGCGTGCTACCACTGGACTACATATCCGTCTGTGTGAAAGGGATTAGAATGAAAGAAAACTTAAATAGTTCTTCTCCCTATCAGTGGGTTGTGGAAGTCGTGATAGCGCAGTGGATGTATCTCTTCATGTGCGAAAGGTCCGGAGTTCGAGCCCCGCTGGAGCCGTTACGATTGTGCCCTTAGGCAAGGCATTTAAATTCCACGTTGGCTCATCTCTCTCCCTCGTGGCGATGGATTCCATCAGGAATGAGGTCTCGAACGTGATTAATATAAGATGTAAGAACTTGTTTCGCAATCGAGCTAAAATAATTTGTATAAACTATCAATGGGTTGAATTGTTATGCAATAGACAGGACAATAATACACTATCAACTTTGAAAATACGTCCAATCTTTTCAAGGTAAATAAATGTTAAACCTTTTGAAATTATTATGTCAACCAATATTGGTGGTATTAGTTGGTAAATAGTCAACGATGCTGAGAAAAACATGGCTCGGCATTTTGTCTGTATACGTTAAATAAGGAATTTACCGTGTTTAAATCTGCAATAATTAGAGTTTATTAAACCGCGGAGGTGGGCCATTTGTGGATATTGGCGCACCCTATGGAGATATTGGCCCGATGGCCGTTATTTGTGGATATTGGCGCACCCTATTGAGATATTGGCCCGATGGCCGTTAGGCCCGAGGGCCAATATCGGATAGGTGCGCCAATATCCACAAATGGCCCACCGCAGCCGTTTAATAACTTCTTTATTGCATACATAGCCGTATGTTTCTTCTGCTGTTATTTGCTTATTTCGCTCAGCTATTTTACCAAGAGACAACAATCTGTCAGACAACGACTTTAGTGTTGCTTCGGCGGCCATGTTTACACCATGTAGTTACTATGTTGTTGCTACCTGTGACACGTGCTCGTGATTCGTTCTCGGCGCGTGCCAGGCCAATATCCGATATTGGCACGCGGATATTGGCCCGGCAGAGCCGAAAATCGAAATATATTGCTCGCGTCGACCAGATATGTTGCTTATCTACCATTAAATGTGGTACTATTTATAGTAACGTATGCAATAAAACATGGTTTGTACTTTTATGACGTTACATTAGCACTCTAACAATAACACCAACTATGTTTGAGCTTTGTAGATATTTTGGTCATGTTAGAAATGAAATACTATTTGTATTTGACTTATTTATGGTCGACTAAAACATGGATTGGAGTTCTGACGTGTACGAATTAACCATGCATACCGATTGGAGTTCTGAACCGTACGAATTAACCACACAGACTGATTGGAGTTCTGAACTGTACGAATTAACCACACAGACTGATTGGAGTTCTGAACCGTACGAATTAACCACACAGACTGATTGGAGTTCTGAACCGTACGAATTAACCACACAGACTGATTGGAGTTCTGAACCGTACGAATTAACCACACAGACTGATTGGAGTTCTGAACCGTACGAATTAACCACGCAGACCGATTGGAGTTCTGAACCGTACGAATTAACCACAAAGACCGAATGGAGATCTGAACCGTACGAATTAACCACACAGACTGATTGGAGTTCTGAACCATACGAATTAACCACGCAGACCGATTGGAGTTCTGAACCGTACGAATTAACCACGCAGACCGATTGGAGTTCTGAACCATACGAATTAACCACGCAGACTGATTGGAGTTCTGAACCGTACGAATTAACCACAAAGACCGATTGGAGTTCTGAACCATACGAATTAACCACGCAGACCGATTGGAGTTCTGAACCGTACGAATTAACCATGCAGACCGATTGGAGTTCTGAACCATACGAATTAACCACACAGACCGATTGGAGTTCTGAACCGTACGAATTAACCATGCATACCGATTGGAGTTCTGAACCATACGAATTAAGCATGCATGCCGATTGGAGTTCTGAACCGTACGAATTAACCACTCAGACCGATTGGAGTTCTGAACCGTACGAATTAACCACGCAGACCGATTGGAGTTCTGAACCGTACGAATTATACACACAGGCCGAAATCCTATGTGGTTAATTCATACACGTCAGATCTCAAAGCCATGTTTTATCTGCCCATTATAAGCTATACGCTTTCGATTGAATCCATTTTCGTTTTCTATATAATATACATGTACTGTACATTATGAACGAATAAATATGTTTTAAACCAAATAACTGAAAGACAAATGGATATTATATATACACGGTTATACATACGTGAATTTTGATGACATCACCACATTTACGCTGTAACACTTCTGTACCAGTTTGACCCATGTCGGGCTCACCATCTTGTCCTTTACGGGCTTCATAGCAGCAACAATATCCTGACAGCAATGGATAGCGCCCTAAGATAACAACATATAATTATGACGTCAGCCAATTCAGATGGCGACATGTGTGCGTTTTACGTTTATTTATCGTCGCTACCGGTTACTCATATGTGCGACGCCTCTTGAAGAAATTAGTTATTTTAGATATTGGAGGATAGTGCAATGATACAGACAAGGGACCCATTCCAGAGTCTCCTCTGGTTCTTTTATGTGCACGGTGTGAAGGACCGACACGAGACCGCGGTTTAAAGTCCCGTCGTAAAGACTCTTAATATTATTATGGTCAGACAGTGGATTGTGCATGCGATCCCTGGACTCGCAGTCCAACTAGTTAACCACATGACTACTGAACCCGTCTGAATGGCGGTATGTATTTTCGTTTTAACCATTATCTGCCAACCGACGCCTTGACTGGTTCACCGTCTTAAACATTTACAACAACAAATGCCATACGCTATATACTGAACTGATGCGACAATCAAAATACATTAAATTATAAATGTTCCTCAACACTATGTGTCTAAATCTTTGTTCAAACATGTATGTGTGTGTTTTACAAACAATGATTGCTGTATGCAATAAACTAAACTGAGGGGGTGTGGGACAAAAGAAGATTACCTCGCAACAAGTACCACTGGATACGCTACCCCCGGTGGGCGAATCATTGGCAGTCATGCTACTGTTCGGGGCCTTCACTGACACGAGATCCACGGATATTCCAAGTTCATAAGCAACGACCTGTGCCACCTATGATGCAAGAAATGTTAGAACACAGCAACATTCACCGTGACTATAACAGTTAAATCAATCCTGCCATAATAATAATAATACTAATAATAACAACAATAACAACAATAATAACAATAATAACAATAATAATAATAATAATAACAACAATAATAACAATAATAACAATAATAATAACAACACAATAACAATAATAACAATAATAATAACAACAACAAAACAATAATAACAATAATAATAACAACAACAATAACAATAATAACAATAAAATATAATAATAACAACAATAATAACAATAATAACAACAATAACAAGAATAATAACAACAACAATACAATAATAACAATAATAATAACAACAACAATAACAATAATAACAATAATAATAACAACAACAATAACAATAATAACAATAATAACAATAATAATAACAACAACAATAACAATAATAACAATAATAATAACAACAACAATAACAATAATAACAATAATAATAACAACAACAATAACAATAATAACAATAATAATAATAATAATAACAACAATAATAACAATAATAACAATAATAATAACAACATTAATAACAATAATAATAATAATAATAATAATAATAACAATAATAAGAAAGACTTTATTTAACGACAGAATTCATTTGACCAATTAAGTCATTCTATTATGAGGCCCTCAACAAATTAAAACATCAAATAGCATAATGAAACATGTAAACAATGACAAGTAATATTATCAACAATTAAATTATTTTTTTAAAAGTGAGGAAAGAAATTCATTTGAGTAAAACCATTAGAATCTCACATATTAATTATATACTAGAGGACATAGAAAACGCACACCTACATTATATACTAGAGGACATAGAAAACGCACACCTACATTATATACTAGAGGACATAGAAAAAGAACACCTACATTATATACTAGAGGACATAGAAAAGCACACCTACATTATATACTAGAGGACATAGAAAACGCACACCTACATTATATACTAGAGGACATAGAAAACGCACACCTACATTATATACTAGAGGACATAGAAAACGCACACCTACATTATATACTAGAGGACATAGAAAACGCACACCTACATTATATACTAGAGGACATAGAAAACGCACACCTACATTATATACTAGAGGACATAGAAAACGCACACCTACATTATATACTAGAGGACATAGAAAACGCACACCTACATTATATACTAGAGGACATAGAAAAAGAACACCTACATTATATACTAGAGGACATAGAAAACGCACACCTACATTATATACTAGAGGACATAGAAAAGCACAACCTACATTATATACTAGAGGACATAGAAAACGCACACCTACATTATATACTAGAGGACATAGAAAAAGAACACCTACATTATATACTAGAGGACATAGAAAACGCACACCTACATTATATACTAGAGGACATAGAAAACGCACACCTACATTATATACTAGAGGACATAGAAAAAGAACACCTACATTATATACTAGAGGACATAGAAAACGCACACCTACATTATATACTAGAGGACATAGAAAACGCACACCTACATTATATACTAGAGGACATAGAAAACGCACACCTACATTATATACTAGAGGACATAGAAAAAGAACACCTACATTATATACTAGAGGACATAGAAAACGCACACCTACATTATATACTAGAGGACATAGAAAACGCACACCTACATTATATACTAGAGGACATAGAAAACGCACACATACATTATATACTAGAGGACTTAGAAAACGCACACCTACATTATATATGTATATACTAGAGGACATAGAAAACGCACACCTACATTATATACTAGAGGATATAGAAAACGCACACCTCCATTATATACTAGAGGACATAGAAAACGCACACCTACATTATATACTAGAGGACATAGAAAAACGCACACCTACATTATATACTAGAGGACATAGAAAACGCACACCTACATTATATACTAGAGGACATAGAAAACGCACACCTACATTATATACTAGAGGACATAGAAAACGCACATCTACATTATATACTAGAGGACATAGAAAATGCACACCTACATTATATACTAGAGGACATAGAAAACGCACACCTACATTATATACTAGAGGACATAGAAAAATCACATCTACATTATATACTAGAGGATATAGAAAACGCACACCTACATTATATACTAGAGGACATAGAAAACGCACATCTACATTATATACTAGAGGACATAGAAAATGCACACCTACATTATATACTAGAGGACATAGAAAACGCACATCTACATTATATAACTAGAGGACATAGAAAATCACACCTACATTATATACTAGAGGATATAGAAAACGCACACCTACATTATATACTAGAGGACATAGAAAACGCACACCTACATTATATGATTGTTATTACATGAAAACGAAATACGAAGGATTCCATCAAAGATATATCACACCTTTATTACAAAACACAAATTTAACAACTAAAATTATTCCAAAATGTTTAAAACTATGTATTTATAGAGTGATTGTTTTATTCCTGTAAAACACACTTATCTGAAGTGTGCGTTTTCTATGTCCTCTAGTATATTGACATATTCTCATTTCTATCTATTAAAAACATTTAAAAGTTATAACCTTTCGTGGTTATTCTTAATTTCTAGCAGTATGCATGTATGTGTATGTATATAATATGTATAAGTATATATACTCAGGGGGAAAAAAGTGTGCACTTGGTTAGAGGGGAAATTATATACTTATATTCACACGTAAAACAATATTCTGATAATTATCAAATTTCAATTAAACGTAAAACATCGTGTAGCCAAGGCAATACATGTTTGCACATTTGGATACCAAATTTGCCTATTTATTGCTTCAATATATAAGTATATAATGTTCCCTCTAACCAAATGCACATTATATATATAGTGTGTGTATGTTACAATTTGCTAATAGATATATACTTTATTTTCCTCCATTTCTGAAGAGCATAGCATATTTACAAATCATTATTAATATGTATGTACAAACAGTATACTATAAATAAACAAATAACCCTGTTTATGGTCAGTAGAGTACTCGCAGCTGAACTATACGTGCATTAGAAACATTGCAAGAACAGTTGTAGTACTCAATGCATGACTGCACAAACATCCTGATGCATCCAAGATAACAGAAAACAATTAGTTTACGGTAAACCCATTAAGCGTGTCCTTACTCTATATAATAGTTGTGTTAAGAACACTCAATGTCTCCATAATTATGTTGAGCTTGAGGTAGACATACTTGAGGTAATGGTATCTTGCCGAAACAAAAAGCAAGACAGCTACTACTATGTATACATGTGAATTATGCATTGTTGACTGTTATCTGAATTGCAATATAATCTTTATTTCTTTCGATTTTCCGAATGTGTCGAAAAGACTATTATTTCCAGCAATGTATGAATGTAGCCGGTCCAGGGATTGGGTCAATCCCTACCTACGAGGCCCCTGCTACATCTGTGACACCCTCGCCAGAACAAACACTCTTTGGTACCTTCGTATTTATTCCCTGGCCTATTTCTATACCCCCATGAGTGACGTTCACGGAACCGTCTCTGCCGTACACAGATACCGTCACCGTATACCGGGCGTACGCCCAGGTCAATCCGAACTTCAACGGCACAACCGCTAGTGCCTTCTTCTTCCAACGATTATCCTGTAAATCAACAAACTAGTTTAAAGCGACATTACATTGCAAAAAGCCCACAAAATGCATTTCTTTTAACGTGCTTAACATTGCTACTACAAATTCTTCCGAATACATTTGAACACTAACATTGAATCAATAAACATTGTGTATTGGTCATCCATGCTCCTCAAATGACGTTTGTTTATCATCGGAGTTAATACTAAACGTGTGCTACTGTCCCTTAGATATAATTTAACAACATGTAGTCCACAAATAAAATATGCACAGGCACACATATTAGATATAACGGGGTATATCTGTACCATAAATCGTGTTATTCAGGATACACTAGTTGTATTACGCATGAGTGTCGACACTATTTACAATATTCTGTTATGTTAACAAACCGCGTATACGACGTTTGTTTATTAGTTGAAATATTCAGTGTTTGAGGCAAATAATTGGAAAAGAAATTGCCAAATAATAGGAAATTACATTCTGTAGAAATTTGCGTTTTCACTGATGTAGTGTCGCTTTAAGTTACTGACCTTTCATAGCAGCTACATACTACCTACCAGATGCATGCCATATATGTCACGAGAGTTCATTTTACGCATAAAATCAAATGTATTATAATGTACTTTTAATAAAGTACTTTCTGACATTGAAGGAAGGAAGAAATACATTTCTGTTTGCCAATATAATTGTATGGATCCTTATTATATAACATTAAGGTGCACAAGTATAGTCCCTGGTAATCAAACAACTGCACGCAAATCATCGAAACAATCATTGTAATCACTGTATTCCGCTAGTTCATATTTAGTATTTTATTGATTGAGCAGTTGATTGTCAACAAATAAAGATTGAATGTGTGTGTTTTATTTTTTATACAAATTTATTTTAGCTCGATTGCGAAATAAGTTATTACAACTTATATTAATCACTCTCGAGACCTCATTCCTGATGGAATCCATCGCCACGAGGGAGGGAGAAGAGGCAACGTGGACATTAAATGGCTTGCCTAAGGGCACAATCGTAACGGCTCCAGCGGGGCTCGAATTCCGGACATTTCGCACCTGAAGCGAACGCGCATCCACGGCGCTATCACGACTTCCACTGTTTTATGTTTATTTATCATCGCTACCGGTTGACCATAATGAGCGACGCCCCCTGAAGAGATTAGTCATTTTAGATGTTTGGATGATAGTGTAATGATACAGACAGATACCTATTCCAGAGTTTCCTCTTGTTCTTTTGCGGTTTAAAGTCCCATCGGAAAGACTATTAATTATATTAGTGTCAAACGGGAGATCTTGAATACACTTGAAGATCAGAATCCAGGTGTTATTAAACGTGTGGGCATACAATAATTTATTAGATGACTGTATTACACTTAATACAAGCAAAGTTATGCGATAAAAATGATAATGACAGACAGACAGACAGACAGACATTTTATTCAAAACCATTAGGCTAAAAAGCCCATGAGGTCAAAACATATGCATGATAGAGATAGCGAACAGTGAAACTACATTTTGTAGTGACAATCTACACAACACACATAATAAAACAGATCATAGTACAAAACAAAGAGAAGGCCCTGTAATGTTATACCCCAACATCATTTGAGCTTTATGCAATTTTATTTATTTCATTTTATACGAAAATATATATATATATAATTGTATCATAACTATGACATTCCAAGCTTTCTTCACATCAAAAGTGGTGTATACATAGGTTTGCATAATACTGGCTTTGCAAACAGTCTAGTGAGTAAATAAGTTGATTCACTGCCATAAGATAATGCAAATATACCTGGTTGTAGAATTTGAACAGTGATTGCCTCGTGTTCACCTGGGCTGACGTCATCAGCTGCGTCATGACGGCATCTATGTTACAGTGAGTCAGCACGCTTCCTATAATAGTTTTCTGTGCAAAAATATAGTACCGATATTAAAGTATCAACTGTATTGTTTTCATAAAATATATTATACTCTTTATTTATTTTTCAACGATTGCGAAACAAGCTTTAAAATCTTATGTTAATCACTTTCGTTGAAAGCGTATATACACACATGTCATCATCAGAGTGGGGGGAAACAGTAGACATTCCATCTGTCCGACCTGGCGACCACCGTGTCAACTCACATAGCATGCATTCCGAGGATCGAACATGGGTAACATTGGTTATAGTGAAAATGAAATTAGAATTGGCACAAACAAAACACCTTGAAAATGTGCCAGAAATACAGTGCTCCACCATTGGTTCCAGACCCTTCTAAGCCAACTCACGCACCGTATCGCCATCCCTGGTCTACTCACCAATAGGACCATGATAATGTCGTATTCATAGCAGTACTGTCTAAGTTATTGTTATTTCCAGTTAGATCTATGATCTTTATCTGGGAAAATAAATGTGACAATGGTGTAGAATTTAAAGGTTTCTGTGATACATGTTGCTATAATCACAGTTTATATAAATATAAGTCTTCCTAATGTTCTCTAGGATAGCCAAATAGGTATTTTCAAAATGTATAGCTGCACAGCATTGCTGTGTTGGTGCCGTGACCAGGATCAATACGCGCTGACATAGTTAATAGTGTTTGATGATGCACAAAAGTAATTGTATTTTGTCATTATAATGGTTGAGAAAAATGAAAATGAACTATAAAATTCTATTTGCTACTGTGACTATCCGACTGCATATAACATCGCACAGTGTTGGGATAGCAAGTATGCCAGTGTTTTGTCGGTGTAAGAGAGAGAAGCAAATCGAGGTGGGCAGTTAGAGATTGAAAATACTAAAATAGTTAATGCTTAAAATTATTACAGAAGGGGTTGACGTTGTACTATATAAATTATATATTATAAAATTAGGGATGGCAACGAATGTCCGAATATCCGAATACTATTCCAGTATTCCAATATTCGGGAAAATATTATATTGTCCTCAAAAATGACACCCGCTCAGTCACACGTTTGGAAATGCTTGAATCGCTCTGAGAATAAGAAAACTGCTAGGTGTAATCTATGTAAATTGGATTCAACATATTCGGGTACAATATCAATCTGAATAATCATTTGAAGAAGTTTACGCGTAAACAGAAATTAGGTTTGCCAATTGTCATAAGAGTTTGAGTGATTTTGAGATTTTGATAGAATTATACCACAATATTCGAATATTCGAATACTGTCCGTCCGAATATTCGAATAGTTTCGTCGCTATTCGTTGCCATCCCAATATAAAACACAAATATCAAAATAAACAGAAGATAAAACCGATTCTCTCTTGTCTGTGTGAAACGATGATTACCTGTCCTTCCTGGTAAAAGTTCAATGTTTTCACGACTGCTGGATCTTTCCCGATGGATCGTGACAGTTTCTCCATTATTTGTTCCATTATGAATACAGCCGGCGTAGAAGCTTCAACAGAAAAATAACTCATTTCACAGAAATAGTATACAACTGACATAAGCTGTACTATTCTACCCATCGTTTCACTTGTATAAGAATACAGGGTTATTGCATGTCAGACTGCCTTCTGTTTGACGCATTGTCGATATATAGATATATAGTTTGATTAGAACAAATGTAGGTATATCCATGAGCTCATAGAATTACATGAAACATATTACAATAATACGTTCAGATGTGTATCGCAGTCCAAATATATAATGCAATTTGACTTAATATCAGACAGTGCAACGAGCGTGTTTTTTTATATAATTGTTATTAAGTATTACCAGGTGCCCGAACGTATGTGCACATTGCTGTATTGGTTCGCATTGCCTCTACGCTGATCTTCCAGTTCGCACAGAAATATGCTGAAATAGACAACATAGTGTAAGATAGATGATCTTTGTTTTATTTAAGTTTAGTTAACGTCGCTACTGTTCTTTTGTGGTTGTCATAGCAACGCTATCGTACCGTCAGGCATAGAGGATATCTGTGTTTATTAGTATAAGATAGGATTTTGTTTTATCGAGTGGTCACCGAAATTTGTATACATAAGTATATCGGTGATCACGAGATGAAATAAAATCCCATCTTATACTAATAAACACAAATCTTCTGTTTCTTTTATGATTTCCAATGCTTTTGGCTAATATAATAGTTGTTATCAAATTTAATTCATATTTACTGCTCTTGTATTGAACCTCATTTCACTACAATACACAATCGCACAATCAATTATTTGAGTGTGAACGTCCGTAATAAGAAATAGTTCTGGTATAATGATCAAGTTAGTTTCTGTTTTCTGTCAAAATTTAAAACTACATACATAACAAAACATATTCATTAGAATATATTACTTTACTTTATAATTAACTGTTCATGATTGTCAGAAAATAGCTAACATACAAAAGTACATCCACCCGCGGAGGAACACGAAACTGAAGCTATGACAGCCCCAATAGAACAGCAAAAGTACTATACCGTTGTCAACAAAACCAGGAAAGAATGTAACAGAATCCTCATTAGGGCTGCAGCCTTGACCCTCATAAATCTTCAAGTCAATACCAAGCAGCTTGCCACTGTTGTCACAACCGACGCGATACACAGCTCGGTGTGGATAGCGACGTCCCTGCATATTTAAATTGTCATGTATGCTCAGTCGGATTCGTACAGGTCTGAAACAGAATTATATATACCATTATATAATGATACCTATTGCCACAAAAACAGCGTGCTTCTAGCGTAACTGGGTTACTTTTCGGGTAACCTCATTTATTTTTCATACATACATGACATACATATGTATATACATAGTATACACACATGCATAAAGTGATGCTTAAAGTAAAACAAATACATGTTGTTCTGTTGTCAATGTAATGAATTTCATGTACGTATGAAAATAATTTTGGGCGAGAATAATTTTACCCCGACAAAAAATGACCAAAAATGCTTTAAGGTAAGGATTATAGGATGAAAAAAAAAGGAAAAGAAATGTAAAAAGGAAGAGAATGTAGTACATTTTTTATGATCGTTTCCATGTTATCATACTAAATGTATTTGTTGGTTATTTCGGGGATAATATATTATTAAAGAACTCTTCTCAACACTCAATTGTATGACCTTTCTAGAAAGGGTTCGCTTTCAAAAAGCAGTCGTAATGTTTAAATGACCTAGCACCTGTCTTTCTGCAAGTCATAGATTTATCTCAGATGTTAGAACTCAAAACTTCAACCTCCAATGTTACTCTCCTATGCCAAAATAATGAACATTTTAGACAATCTTTCTTATGTTCAGAGTCACATTTGTGGAATTCCCTCCCTTATCATATCAAAACAGCTCACTCTGTTCCACACTTCAAAGCTTTATATATCAGGTGGTGCAAAGAACAGACCAATAACCTAATAAACAGATAAATTATAATTATACATGCATATAAGTATTAGTTCTTGCAGCTTATATCTTATTTCCTATGAAAGTGATACTGGTTACTGTTTACATGTTTCATTATACTATTTGATGTTTTAATTTGTTGATGGCCTCATGGTAGATTGACTTAATTGTTCAATTGGGTTCTCTCGTTAAATAAAGTCGTTAGTATTTATTATTATGTGTGTATGCGTCCATTAATATATTACGAACAATTAGTGTTTCTGTATTGCTGTGATTCTAGCAGGATTAAACCATTGTGTATGAGGCCAGTAAGACGCTATGGACATTTAGATTTTCTGGAATTCCAACACGAACGATCCATTGCGTGATGCTACGAGTGTCTGTAAGTGTAAGAGGCCAGTAAGACGCTATGGACATTTAGATTTTCTGGGATTCCAACACGATCGATCAATTGCGTGATGCTACGAGTGTCTGTAAGTGTAAGAAGCCAGTAAGACGCTATGGACATTTAGATATTCTGGTATTCCAACACGAACGATCCATTGCGTGATGCTACGAGTGGCTGTAAGTGTAAGAAGCCAGTAAGATGCTATGGACATTTAGATATTCTGGTATTCCAACACGAACGATCCATTGCGTGATGCAAGAGACAACTACGAGTGTATGTAAGTGTAGGAGGCCAGTATGAGGTTCTGAAGAATGTCTGCTTGGGGTATAATAGGAATGAAACCATTCTAATAAAACACTATTTGAAACCTTTTCTATCTCTTTAAGCATTATTGTATCCAAAATGTCCAATATTGTTTGACGCAATATATAGAACAGAACAGTCATATTGTTTATTAGACTTAAGCATTACATAGCTCATCATCATAATAATACATATACAATTTGCATGCAATGGAAAAAAAAGGCATAAATATATAAAGAGTGTTAAACGGATATACGTTAATTAAAATTATTCCAATGTGAGAGTGTTATGAGAGATACTACATATAGATAGGAATTATCTCAGCTGACACAAAAACGAAATTGTGGACTTGCGTTAGAGGTAATTGGTATGAAAATGTGCGAACTATTGGGTACATTAGTTCAATGTGTGAACGAATATTTGCTTCACTCATGATAGTAATATCCATATCCTAAAATATGTAACGAAAATGTAAGTCGCAACATAAAATATTTGCGTCGTGTCAGTATAGCACCGTAAAGCACAACTCATTCCATACAGAAACATATTTGCGTGGTATCAGTATAGCACCGTAAAGCACAACTCATTCCATACAGAAACATATTTGCGTGGTATCAGTATAGCACCGTAAAGCACAACTCATTCCATACAGAAACATATTTGCGTGGTATCAGTATAGCACCGTAAAGCACAACTCATTCCATACAGAAACATATTTGCGTGGTATCAGTATAGCACCGTAAAGCACAACTCATTCCATACAGAAACATATTTGCGTGGTATCAGTATAGCACCGTAAAGCACAACTCATTCCATACAGAAACATATTTGCGTGGTATCAGTATAGCACCGTAAAGCACAACTCATTCCATACAGAAACATATTTGCGTGGTATCAGTATAGCACCGTAAAGCACAACTCATTCCATACAGAAACATATTTGCGTGGTATCAGTATAGCACCGTAAAGCACAACTCATTCCATACAGAAACATATTTGCGTGGTATCAGTATAGCACCGTAAAGCACAACTCATTCCATACAGAAACATATTTGCGTGGTATCAGTATAGCACCGTAAAGCACAACTCATTCCATACAGAAACATATTTGCGTGGTATCAGTATAGCACCGTAAAGCACAACTCATTCCATACAGAAACATATTTGCGTGGTATCAGTATAGCACCGTAAAGCACAACTCATTCCATACAGAAACATATTTGCGTGGTATCAGTATAGCACCGTAAAGCACAACTCATTCCATACAGAAACATATTTGCGTGGTATCAGTATAGCACCGTAAAGCACAACTCATTCCATACAGAAACATATTTGCGTGGTATCAGTATAGCACCGTAAAGCACAACTCATTCCATACAGAAACATATTTGCGTGGTATCAGTATAGCACCGTAAAGCACAACTCATTCCATACAGAAACATATTTGCGTGGTATCAGTATAGCACCGTAAAGCACAACTCATTCCATACAGAAACATATTTGCGTGGTATCAGTATAGCACCGTAAAGCACAACTCATTCCAGCACAACAGAAACATGTTTGCGTCGACAACGTTCTACAGCATTAAGTATATACTATTAATTGACCACAGCATACAGCATTAAATGTATACATTCCATACAGAAACCTGTTGGTTATCTTAGCAGCAAGTCCACAAGCGGCAGCAACAATGTTATTCCTGGTGATCTTCCCTCCGTACGCTCCCCCGAGTCTCTTTACAGCCACATCTATGCTGAAACAGTTAACAGTAGTATAAGAACTTAGTTGCATGTACGCATGCCCATTCTGAGTACAATACATAGACATTACTCTACCGCCATTGGCAAAGGAGGTTTTGGTGAACTACTTAATTGCGTATCTCATTTGGTTTCTCAATCAGAAACAACTGGGCTCGAATGTATGTTTCCTATCTAACCAAGATGTCAATGCCCCTACTATATCAGAATTTATACAGGTGATTGCTCCATGTATGTAAGACAGGTACATCGTTTGATAATTTGCAGTACAATTCGAGTGTATGTTTCCTATCTGACCAATATGGCAATGCCCCTACTATATCAGAATGTATACAGGTGAATGCTCCATGTATGTCAGACAGGTACACCGTTTGATAATTTGCAGTACAATTCGAGTGTATGTTTCCTATCTGACCAATATGGCAATGCCCCTACTATATCAGAATGTATACAGGTGAATGCTCCATGTGTGTAAGACAGGTTCATCGTTTGATAATGTTCAGTACAATCGGATGTGGTGGATTCCAATGCTTTGTCGACCTCTGCAATGCTACTTATTTGTTGCACGTTTATCTTTTCTATATATGTTTGCCATTTCTATTCTTTATAGACACGAAGACACCCGCTAAACTGATTTTGTGGCTTTAACAAAACATAACAAGTGAAAAGATATACATACATGTATGTCTATCATTATTTCATACATGACTGTATGTTTAGTATTATTTCATACAAATTTTAAAAAAAACTAAACATTGTTAAATGAGACTTGCTACAGTATCACATAAATTAGCTTGTATTCAGTGTAATACAGTCATCTCATAAATTCTTGTATGACCACACGTTTAATAATCCCCACAGAGGATTATGATTGGTCGGGACATGACATCGACAGCTTGCAATATACATTATATGTTTGTGTTCATACGTTATTTGTTGAAAATCACTAAGATGCTAAATCCGGAACACTGGGGCCGTTCCGATTGTGCCTTTAGGCAAGGCATTTAAATTCCACATTGCCTCTTCTCTCTCCTTCATGGCGATGGATTCCATCTAGAATGAGGTCTCGAGAGTGATTAATATAAGTTGAAAGAACTTGTTTCGCAATCGAGCTACAATAAATGTGTATAAACTAAGATGCTAAATATGTACTAGCTCAATATCATGATTACAATATTGTGTCGGTCATTTGCGTGGAGTTGTTTGATCGCACCTGAAGCGAACGCGTTTCCGCTGTGCTATCACGACGTCCACATAATGTTCCAAATATTGTTCTCCATTGCTGGCTGTAAATATTTATACATTTATAAATAATATTATAAATTAATAAAAACATGTTTCTTACTTGTTCACCTGTACTCCGGTTACCCTACTGACGGCTGTCTGGACTGCATATATCCACTGGGTTGTCGACACCAGAGATAGACCATCTTCTGTAGGAATACAGTTGGTTGCCTGAAATACGAGTACAAGATGGAATAGAATCAAATGCACACTAAAAATTCCTTTATTGTGAAAAGAAGTTGTTTTATATATTATGAATACTTATTAAGGGTAGGCCTACAACAGTATTATTTGGTACAACATATTAACGTTTTCAAATCTTTGGATACAAACATGAAAAACAAGAATCACATAAAGCACTTTACATACATGATATAAATATGTGCGCCAAATTAATTACTTATCCACACAGGCTAGTAATGTACTGTCCATGAATACATTTATTAACTGATTGGTACCTCATGAATACATTTATAAATGAAACGCGTGTATTAACTGCGTGGTACCTCATGTTCTTGGTACCTCATGAATACATTTATAAATGAAATGCGTGTATTAACTGCTTGGTACCTTATGTTGTTGTCTCCGTTTATAGAATAAGAGAGAGTTTTATTTACATATAACGTCTCCGTGGCCCAGTGGTTAAGGCATCCGCCTACGGGTGGGGGGGGGTCGAAGGTTCGAATCTCGTCAGGGTTTCGTTCTCATATGGCCGGTTGGTGAGCCGCCAGCTAGTTAAATAATGGTTACCGATTGCCTACCAGCCTGGGGTCTGGCCTACATGTATATGGAAGGAAGTATGATGTTCATAAAAAGAGGTGTCTCAAAAGTCAGAAATGGCTGGCCCCTTTAAATATGGGTGACACTATAATAAACAAACTTTACTTTTTATAAACCCACAAATGGGTCATTTACAAGCAACACTATAACAAATAATGTAGCATGGCAACGATTTGTATAGATGTTATATGTCAGCATGACTAGGAAAATTGTTCACGACAATTGTTGCATCGATGAGCATTCGGCTCAAAGACGAACTCATTAGATTTTGGATCTGGTTCAGGATACATGGATCTTTAAAAGAAATCTTCCCCATTGTAAGCTGGGGGTAAACAGGGATATTTGGGTTGTTATCTAGGAGTGTTATTGTTTATCATTATTTCTGAAATTCATAACCAAATACTTGTGTTTCCATATGGAAGTGAATCTGTTCTGTGGTGTCGAAACTACCGCTGATCTGGTGTGGTGCATTCGCTATGGCTTCTGAAAATGTTATAATCTTATTAGTTTATACAAATTTATTCTAGCCCGATTGCGAAACAAGTTCTTACAACTTATATTAATCACCCTCAAGACCTCATTCCTGATGGAATCAATCGCCACGAGGGAGAGAGAAATAGGAATTTGGAATTTAAGTGCCTTACATAAGGGCATACTAGTAATGGCCCCAACGGGGCGCGAACCCCGAGCCTTACTGACCTGAAATGAACGTGCTACCATTACAATCTTTTAAAAAGTATTAACTTTTATTAAATGTGGGATTTACGTAATGCATGTTAGATTTCCTGGTGTGGTGCAGAGAAGACCAGCCGCATATCATGTGTAACAATCAATGCTCGAGAGACTGACAATGTTCTCACATATCATTATTAATCAGCATACACATAATAGATGTGAGAGGTGAGGAGTGGAGAGGAGAGGAGAGGAGAGAAGCGTATATGAGTGGAGAAGAGGGGAGAGGAGAGGAATGGAGAGGAAAGGAGCGGAGAGGAGAGATGAGAGGAAAATAGCGTAGCGGAGAGGAGAGATGAAAGGAGCGGTGCGGAGAGGAGCACAGAGGAGTTGAGGAGGAAAGGAGTGGAAAGGAAAGGAGCGTAGATGAGAGGAGAGCAAAGGAACGGAAAGGAGCGGAGATGAAAGAGGAGGGGAGCAGAGAGGAGACGAGAGATGAAAGGAGTGGAGAGGAGTGGGATAGGAGACGAGAGTAGCGGAGAGGAGAGGCGCGCAGAGGAGAAGAGCGCAGAGGAGAAGAGCGCAGAGGAGAGGAGCAGAGAGGAAAGGAGAGTCGGAAGGAGAGGAGAGGGGAGGAGAGGAGAGGAGAGGGGAGGAAAAAAGAGGGGATGAGCGTAGAGGGGGCGGATAGGAGAGAGATGATCGGAGAGGAAACATGTCACTGTGAATCTCATCTACCAACAATATAATATGTAACCTATATTTATTACTGGCAATCGAATAGCCGAGATAGAACATTTAAATGTACATGACTTATATTTTAAAATGTCCAACATACGTTCCGGTGTTCCTTTGATTAGGTCCGGCATGGGCTTCTTGCAGAAGGTCTTAGCAGTGATGGCGTCAGCTATGGTGATGACTGGTGTTTGTATACTGTTGTAGGTGACAGTTACAAGTCTAGCAGCTTTGTCTGCCGCCTCCTGACTCTCTGAAAACAATAACGCTGTGCGAACTGATCAAGCAATGGCTTCACATGTGTATATCATAATAACTATTATACAATACAACATATCAGTATCTACTAAATTGTTACTAGTTGACTTTATAAGAAGACCAATTCTTAAAATGAACGAACCAATAATTATGTATTTAATGGTACATTGTACTTTACTAGTGCTAAACAATGCTATGCTGGTGTTATTTAAGAAGGCTATGGATGTACTATTGATGCTAGTGATTAAATGGTAGAGTACCTGCAACAACCAGTGCCAGTGATTAAATGGTATAGTACCTGCAACAACCAGTGCCAGTGATTAAATGGTATAGTACCTGCAACAACCAGTGCCAGTGATTAAATGGTATAGTACCTGCAACAACCAGTGCCAGTGATTAAATGGTATAGTACCTGCAACAACCAGTGCCAGTGATTAAATGGTATAGTACCTGCAACAACCAGTGCCAGTGATTAAATGGTATAGTACCTGCAACAACCAGTGCCAGTGATTAAATGGTATAGTACCTGCAACAACCAGTGCCAGTGATTAAATGGTATAGTACCTGCAACAACCAGTGCCAGTGATTAAATGGTATAGTACCTGCAACAACCAGTGCCAGTGATTAAATGGTATAGTACCTGCAACAACCAGTGCCAGTGATTAAATGGTATAGTACCTGCAACAACCAGTGCCAGTGATTAAATGGTATAGTACCTGCAACAACCAGTGCCAGTGATTAAATGGTATAGTACCTGCAACAACCAGCGCAAGTGACTGTCCGTAGTACATCACCTTCCCGCTACAGAATAACTGAAACACAGAACGACTCCGTGAAATCCCGTGACAACTAATAACGTCCAGTTAACAAGCTTAATTAATAAGTGAGCAATGCAAAGAGTATGGACCAAGTTGCGGTGATGTATGAATCGTCGGTACATCACATAAATGCCATACAGCACATTTCTTGCTTTCCACGCCGTTATATATTCCAATAGCTGCTGATTTCTGAGTGTGCATGTTGCTCGTCCACAGTATGGAGACAAAAACGGATGGCTATATAATAATATGAATACTTGTCCCATTTGTCTACTTGCATTGACTTACGGTTACAACTGAGAGCAATGTTCCTTTAATGTACACATTTTGTTTACTTCCAATATTAATGATCAGTATATAGCACTCGAACAACGTTTATAGATAATCCTAAATTAATTTAATAGCGAGCTGTAAGCGAGCGGGCCTGCAGGATAAATACAATAGTAAATCAGTGATATAGCCCCATACGTCACCTCTTCCGGTTCGACATGCGCATTGAGAAACAGTGGAGGATTAACGTCGTTAGCACCGCCTTGTGGAATATCAAATGACGTCAGCACCTTAACCACACCGGAGATTTTCTGAAACGTAAATAAATAGCGGTGTAATAAACAGTGTATGCAGTGAGTGGAATTAAGGACTACATAGAACTTATGTCACTAATTAGTTCATGGCATGGGGTAGCTATGGTCCATTATGTAAGCATTAATTTGTATATACAAGCCTACAAATCGCGGAAACTATGTAATATACTGTCTACACGTGTTTATACCGCACAGTATTACCAGAGAATCAAACACATGGTTATTATTCGGCTTTGTCGTATCCAAATAGTATATTTATTTACCATGGCTTCGTCGGAATTGATAGTCTGTACTGTGGCATTCGCCTTGGTGCTGGTCACAAACCTGCCATACAGTTGTCCGGGGTGTATCGGTAAATCGTCGGTATATACCGCCTCGCCTGTCACCTGTATATAAATAGAGATATGGTATGGTCAATACAGTATTGACTTAATACATAAGCTATGCCGACCAGCAGTATGTGATATAGCTGTGCATCGTCCGTATATAACGTATATATGACCTTGCATAGAATAGGGACACTGTTCAGAATCGCATCGCTACATTAGCCCATATGCAGTTCTGAAATTGCTGAGGAATTGCCATAATTATTTCCTATCACAGAAATAGCTTCAGTTGGCTCGCATACTTCGATCATACCGATATGTCGATATCATCATCTGAACGTGAACGACAGTACAGACATCACTGAAAGGATATACTTGAAAATACTGCAATAACGATGCAGGAAGAGGTACACGATTATATTAATTGACTGTATATGACTGGAGATGATTACAATGCTGTATGAATAGCCCATGTCTACCCTCCATAGAACACCCCATCATGACTCAATATATCCAAATTTCATCTCGCACACAAAAAAGAAGTCTCAAAAATTACTTTTCTGCCCAAGTGGTTATAGGTAGGCGGCATCGCCTTGACGACCTGGTTATGCCTGTGTAATTTACCATTGGTAAACTAGTTAATTCATATTATGAAACAGTGATTACTCCCCCCCCCCCCCATGACAATCCCCCAAAATAATAAGAAAGTTCGATCACACTTGTTCTACTATTATCAACAGAAATCGACATATTTGGACCTTACCTGTACGTTTGCTTCAAGCTTCTTCAATGGTTGGTTTAGTGGCCATTCCTGTTTATTTGTATCATATGTCTGCGTACCAGACGACAGTGGGCGTATGTCATGAAGCACGTCCTTTGCACTTCTGTACTGGAACTGCGCATTATTACCAAGAACACGCAGGAAAAACTGAAATAATAGTACGTTAATCTCATTAATTTAGCAGTTACGAGTGTTCTTGAAGCTATGCATGCAGGTAACTTAAAATTATGAGAACTGGCCTGGCGGCTATAACAATTGTCTCCAATGTCAAACTCTGTCTCAAGCTTAGTGTATATCTCAGACTCAACCAATGAAATGATTTGAGCTCGAGTTTGAGTTCTGAGAAAAGTTTTATAACCTCGGACCCTGGTTTATGCTTGCATGATTTTAACAGGCGATAGCAATGAACGACACTTGTCCTTGTGCGGGCCGTTGTCTAATGCTTTTAAAACGTGTGGCCAAAACCATTTGCGTTTTCATACCTACATATTGTATCTGTTTGCGCTTGACATGGTTACTATTGATTTGCAATAAAATATGATTAAACTAAAGACACTGCTATTTCTTCAATTACCTCCCTTGGCAGATAAAGTCCGAATTATCCCGAAATGTATATTGGTCATTCTATTTGGAATTCTTTGTTTTTACTATTGTTCCCTAACCAAATGTTGCGGTATGATTAATGTGTTTTTATCAATATAATACTAATTAGATGATAACATAATTGATACGGTATGACATCTATCGAGATTAAGCGATTAGAATAATCACAAGTTGAGAAACAGGATGACAATTTCTAAAATGTTGTGCACAGGAAACAACGACAAAATCCGAGGAAATCAATTAAGAGGGCCCATCTTAAAATAGTATTCAGGGGGCAGTAACTCACCAATGTTTCTCATTTTAATATATAATACATCGGTGTACAGTATATGACAATACCATTCCTGTGTTCGTAGTATTTTACCATCTATCTATAACAGTTTCAGTTACCTGGCACAGAGTACTAGCCATTTGTCATCCAATAATAAAACACGTTTATCAAATGCTGTGTCTGACATTATCTGTCAAATTTCAACTGATCAAGATCTGAATCCTTGTGTTTTAATGTGTCTCGATGAGTCAATAGTTGGTTTCATACCGAACGTTGGAATGCGAAACAAATGTTTATAACAATATATTAATCAAGACCTCATTCCTGATTGAATCCATCGCAATGATGGAGAGAGAAGAGTTCGGGGTTCGAACTCACAGCCTCTCTGTTACAGGGCGATTACCGTAACCTTTTAGTTTTTATATGAATTATATATGAACAAACATCTGCTATACCGAGATAATCTGTATCCATACCTAAACAGCTCAACAGCTAAGTACAAATACAAATAAAGACAAATACAAATGCATTTCTATAGCGTAACATTATTACAATATTCGTTTGCGCTTAGTAATTCCTAAGATATATATAGTGTCAATTTTAAAATATTAATTAAACGAATAATGTACAAACAAGAATTGCCAATACATCCTTTACATTAGCCTGGGAACAGGCGTTGATATATTTTGCCTAGTCAGTCAAATAAATATATGTTAACACCGAGACTATTAATTGGGCCGTATTGAGTTTCTGAACAGGCGTCGATATATTTTGCCTGGTCAGTCAAATAAATATATTTTAACCCCTCGCTATTAATTGGGCCGTATTGAATTTCTGAACATGTCATTTGGCTAGAAGTTAAAAAGTGAAAAATCGACAGATTGGAACCCAGGCTACCTTTACATAGTAAATAAGTGTAGCCGGGTTGATTCATAAGGGAGACAACTCTGATAGGACTTGTTATAATGGCCAGTGTAAGAGTTGTCTACTTATTTGGTTACGCTTCTGTGGTTTTTATAATTATAACGAATTGGGTTCTGGGAGAGCGGGTTTTTAATATGGTATGAGAAGCCATCTTTCTAACAAATGTAATATTTAAATTATCAGTAATCTTCAATGGTTTAATGATTAGTATTTAACATTGCATTTTGTTAAATGACATAAGCATGTGTTACAGGAATCCATACTTTGTTTTGAGAATAATAACAACGGAACGCTCGTTCGTTCGCATTCATAATTCGCGACTGACTTTCAGAACTTAATAATCCCTAAGATATATATAATGTCAATTTTAAAATATTAATTAAGCGAATACTGTACACACAGGAATTGCCGCAATACATACATTACATACTAAATAAGTACGTCCCCGCGAGGGGTTTGACATAAAAGGAAGATAGATAGATAGACAGACAGACAGACAGACAGACAGACAGACAGACAGACAGACAGACAGACAGACAGACAGACAGACAGACAGACAGACAGACAGACAGACAGACAGACAGACAGACAGACAGACAAGACAGACAGACAGACAGACAGACAGACAGACAGACAGACAGACAGACAGACAGACAGACAGACAGACAGACAGACAGACAGACAGACAGACAGACAGGACAGACAGACAGACAGACAGACAGACAGACAGACAGACAGACAGACAGACAGACAGACAGACAGACAGACAGACAGACAGACAGACAGACAGACAGACAGACAGACAGACAGACAGACAGACAGACAGACAGACAGACAGACAGACAGACAGACAGACAGACAGACAGACAGACAGACAGACAGACAGACAGACAGACATACATACTACAGACAGACAGACAGACAGACAGACAGACAGACAGACAGACAGACAGACAGACAGACAGACAGACAGACAGACAGACAGACAGACAGACAGACAGACAGACAGACAGACAGACAGACAGACAGACAGACAGACAGACAGACAGACAGACAGACAGACAGACAGACAGACAGACAGACAGACAGACAGACAGACAGACAGACAGACAGACAGACAGACAGACAGACAGACAGACAGACAGACAGACAGACAGACAGACAGACAGACAGACAGATAGATAGATAGATAGATAGATAGATAGATAGATAGATAGATAGATAGATAGATAGATAGATAGATAGATAAGATAAGATAAGATAAGATAGATATATTTGATTTCTGTCTATGTTCTTGCTGAGGTTTACCTTATATAGAAGAGCGCATGCAACTATCTTCCTGTATGCGACGCTTGGTAAGCCCACACCCCTGGTTGGCACAACTTCTCGTGCAAGCGTTCTTAATGCGCCTATCAATATAATACAAATTTAAATTTTAATAGTCTCTCTTCCTGCATCACCCACTCCCTCCCTCTCCCCCCTCTCTCTCTCTCTCTCTCTCTCTCTCTCTGAGGTCGCTAACTGAAACACTGAATAGCTGAAACCTATCATCAGTGATGTTCACGGGTCCGAGCCCCGCTCAGACCGTGAAAAAAGTTGGCAGTACTGGTTAACCGCTGGAGCCTGCCCAGGGAAAGTGTTGCTAGGTAATCTATCCGTCGTTCATGTTGGATATCGGTAGCGACGTTAAATAAACTTAAATACAATACAAACGTATGTGCTTTGTTCATGAAACGGACGTAGATGACAGTGGTGAAGAAGAGGATGTAGAAAAGATGGTGTAGAAAGAAGAGGCTGTAGAGGAGAGGGTGTAGAGTAGATGGTGTAGAGTAGAGATGTTAGTCAGGTTCACTTGTAACGATCAGACTATTCCATTAGACAGGTGGGGTTGAGAATGATCTACACAAGTATGTAGAATTATTCCGAGCTGATGCATATATAACTTAGCACTTATATTGGTAGACTATTTACGATGGTATTGTATGTATTATCCTGGGTACCATTGGTAGACTATTTACGATGGTATTGTATCTATTATCCTGGGTACCATTGGTAGACTATTTACGATGGTATTGTATGTATTGTCCTGGGTACCATTGGTAGACTATTTACGATGGTATTGTATCTATTATCATGGGTACCATTGGTAGACTATTTACGATGGTATTGTATGTATTATCCTGGGTACCATTGGTAGACTATTTACGATGGTATTGTATGTATTATGCTGGGTACCATTGGTAGACTATTTACGATGGTATTGTATGTATTATCCTGGGTACCATTGGTAGACTATTTACGATGGTATTGTTGTATACTGGGTACCATTGGTAGACTATTTACGATGGTATTGTATGTATTATCTGGGTACCATTGGTAGACTATTTACGATGGTATTGTATGTATTATCCTGGGTACCATTGGTAGACTATTTACGATGGTATTGTATGTATTATCCTGGGTACCATTGGTAGACTATTTACGATGGTATTGTATGTATTATCTGGGTACCATTGGTAGACTATTTACGATGGTATTGTATGTATTATCCTGGGTACCATTGGTAGACTATTTACGATGGTATTGTATGTATTATCCTGGGTACCATTGGTAGACTATTTACGATGGTATTGTATGTATTATCCTGGGTACCATTGGTAGACTATTTACGATGGTATTGTAGTATTCATTGGTAGACTATTTACGATGGTATTGTATGTATTATCCTGGGTACCATTGGTAGACTATTTACGATGGTATTGTATGTATTATCCTGGGCACCATTGGTAGACTATTTACCATGGTATTGTATGTATTATGATGGGTACCATTGGTAGACCATTTACGATGGTATTGTATGTATTATCCTGGGCACCATTGGTAGACTATTTACCATGGTATTGTATGTATTATGATGGGTACCATTGGTAGACTATTTACGATGGTATTGTATGTATTGTCCTGGGTACCATTGGTAGACTATTTACGATGGTATTGTATGTATTATCCTGGGTACCATTGGTAGACTATTTACGATGGTATTGTATGTATTATCCTGGGTACCATTGGTAGACTATTTACCATGGTATTGTATGTATTATCCTGGGCACCATTGGTAGACTATTTACGATGGTATTGTATGTACTATGCTGGGTACCATTGGTAGACTATTTACGATGGTAGTGTATGTATTATCATGGGCACCATTGATAGACTATTTACGATGGTATTGTATGTATTCATTGGTAGACTATTTACGATGGTATTGTATGTATTATCCTGGGTACCATTGGTAGACTATTTACGATGGTATTGTATGTATTCATTGGTAGACTATTTACGATGGTATTGTATGTATTATCCTGGGTACCATTGGTAGACTATTTACGATGGTATTGTATGTATTCATTGGTAGACTATTTACGATGGTATTGTATGTATTATCCTGGGTACCATTGGTAGACTATTTACGATGGTATTGTATGTATTCATTGGTAGACTATTTACGATGGTATTGTATGTATTATCCTGGGTACCATTGGTAGACTATTTACGATGGTATTGTATGTATTCATTGGTAGACTATTTACGATGGTATTGTATGTATTATCCTGGGTACCATTGGTAGACTATTTACGATGGTATTGTATGTATTATCCTGGGTACCATTGGTAGACTATTTACAATGGTATTGTATGTATTGTCCTGGGTACCATTGGTAGACTATTTACGATGGTATTGTATGTATTATCCTGGGTACCATTGGTAGACTATTTACGATGGTATTGTATGTATTGTCCTGGGTACCATTGGTAGACTATTTACGATGGTATTGTATGTATTGTCCTGGGTACCATTGGTAGACTATTTACGATGGTATTGTATGTACTATGCTGGGTACCATTGGTAGACTATTTACGATGGTATTGTATGTATTGTCCTGGGTACCATTGGTAGACTATTTACGATGGTATTGTATGTATTGTCCTGGGTACCATTGGTAGACTATTTACGATGGTATTGTATGTACTATGCTGGGTACCATTGGTAGACTATTTACGATGGTATTGTATGTATTATCCTGGGCACCATTGTGTTCCCAGATGTTATATAAGGATTATATGCTGATATCAAGCTGGTAATCCAGGGATCGCAGGTTCGATCCCCCGTCTGACCCTAATCAAATTAACAGTCTTTCATATGGGATATTAAACCGAGGTCTCGTGTCGGTGCTTTACACCGTGCACGTAAAAGAACCAGAGGAGATTCTGGAATGGGTCTCTGTCTGTATCATGCACTATCCTCCAACAATCTAAAATAACTCATCTCTTCAGGAGGCGTCGCTCATATGGGCAACCGGTAGCGGCGATAACTAAGCGTAAATTAAAAATTAAAAAATCAAGCGAACGCTGCCACTGCGCTATCACGACTTCCACTAGTTTTACATAGGAATATTTTTACAATTATTTAGTAGTGTAAACAAAAGAGGAAAATGTGTGCTTATTATAGCGTCATCCATTAGTATAATGTAGTATAATGGTCAGCTATCTATGACTTTCTGACTTACGATATACCACTTATGAACATCAGTACACCCAGACAATCAGTGACCATTAATTAACTAGCATGCTGCTCACCAACCGGCCACATCAGTATGAACCCCGGATGAGCATTGAACTCAGTTTTCAACCTCCAGCTCCATCACCTTATTTGTTATATTACAATATACAATGCAGAATGTTGTAATCTGCCGAGTAAAAGATACCAAATATATATGCATCGGAATGCAATGAATTAATGGATGGACAACTTACCCGTGACAGTTGCAGGCGACGATAATTGCTTCCCATGGACAACTTACCCGTGACAGTTGCAGGCGACGATAATTGCTTCCCATGGACAACTTACCTATGACAGTTGCAGGCGACGATAATTGCTTCCCATGGACAACTTACCTGTGACAGTTGCAGGCGACGATAATTGCTTCCCATGGACAACTTACCTGTGACAGTTGCAGGCGACGATAATTGCTTCCCATGGACAACTTACCTGTGACAGTTGCAGGCGACGATAATTGCTTCCCATGGACAACTTACCTGTGACAGTTGCAGGCGACGATAATTGCTTCCCATGGACAACTTACCTGTGACAGTTGCAGGCGACGATAATTGCTTCCCATGGACAACTTACCTGTGACAGTTGCAGGCGACGATAATTGCTTCCCATGGACAACTTACCTGTGACAGTTGCAGGCGACGATAATTGCTTCCCATACCATTAATGGAATGGACAACTTACCTGTGACAGTTGCAGGCGACGATAATTGCTTCCCATGGACAACTTACATGTGACAGTTGCAGGCGACGATAATTGCTTCCCATGGACAACTTACATGTGACAGTTGCAGGCGACGATAATTGCTTCCCATACCATTAATGG
>CM026402.1:3225529-3246181 GCA_014843695.1 Archivesica marissinica | reverse complement strand
CCTATATGTGATTCCAATGTTCCCTACTCGTGATTCCAATGTTCCCTACTCCTATATGTGATTCCAATGTTCCCTACTCATATATGCGATTCCAATGTTCCGTACTCATATATGTGATTCCAATGTTCCCTACTCCTATATGTGATTCCAATGTTCCCTACTCCTATATGTGATTCCAATGTTCCCTACTCCTATATGTGATTCCAATGTTCCCTACTCGTGATTCCAATGTTCCCTACTTCTATATGTGATTCCAATGTTCCCTACTCCTATATGTGATTCTAATGTTCCCTACTCCTATATGTGATTCCAATGTTCCTACTCCTATATGTGATTCCAATGTTTTCTACTCCTCTATGTGATTCCAATGTTCCCTACTCCTATATGTGATTCCAATGTTCCCTACTCGTGATTCCAATTTTCCCTACTCCTGTATGTGCTTCCAATGTAAGCTACTCATATATGCGATTCCAATGTTCCGTACTCATATATGCGATTCCAATGTTCCCTACTCCTATATGTGATTCCAATGTTCCCTATTCCTATATGTGATTCCAATGTTCTCTACTTCTATATGTGATTCCAATGTTCCCTATCCTATATGTGATTCCAATGTTCCCTACTCCTATATGTGATTCCAATGTTCCCTACTCCTATATGTGATTCCAATGTTCCCTACTTTTGTTTGTTTTGGTTTGTTTCCTATTTGTGATTCCAATGTTCCCTACTCCTATATGTGATTCCAATGTTCCCTACTCCTATATGTGATTCCAATGTTCCCTACTCCTATATGTGATTCCAATGTTCCCTACTCCTATATGTGATTCCAATGTTCCCTACTCGTGATTCCAATGTTCCCTACTCCTATATGTGATTCCAATGTTCCCTACTCCTATATGTGATTCAGTTTTCCTATATGTGATTCCAATGTTCCCTACTCCTATATGTGATTCCAATGTTCCCTACTCCTATATGTGATTCCAATGTTCCCTACTCGTGATTCCAATTTTCCCTACTCCTGTATGTGCTTCCAATGTACCCTACTCATATATGCGATTCCAATGTTCGTACTCATATATGCGATTCCAATGTTCCCTACTCCTATATGTGATTCCAATGTTCCCTATTCCTATATGTGATTCCAATGTTCCCTACTCATATATGTGATTCCAATGTTCCCTACTCCTATATGTGATTCCAATGTTCCCTACTCTATATGTGATTCCAATGTTCCCTACTCGTGATTCCAATGTTCCCTACTTCTATATGTGATTCCAATGTTCCCTACTCCTATATGTGATTCCAATGTTCCCTACTCCTATATGTGATTCCAATGTTCCCTACTCCTATATGTGATTCCAATGTTCCCTACTCCTATATGTGATTCCAATGTTCCCTACTCCTATATGTGATTCCAATGTTCCCTACTCCTATATGTGATTCCAATGTTCCCTACTCCTATATGTGATTCCAATGTTCCCTACTCCTATATGTGATTCCAATGTTCCCTACTCCTATATGTGATTCCAATGTTCCCTACTCCTATATGTGATTCCAATGTTCCCTACTCCTATATGTGATTCCAATGTTCCCTACTCCTATATGTGATTCTAATGTTCCCTACTCCTATATGTGATTCCAATGTTCCTTACTCCTATATGTGATTCTAATGTTCCCTACTCCTATATGTGATTCCAATGTTCCCTACTCCTATATGTGATTCCAATGTTCCCTACTACTATATGTGATTCCAATGTTCGCTACTCCTATATGTGATTCTAATGTTCCCTACTCCTATATGTGATTCCAATGTTCCTTACTCCTATATGTGATTCTAATGTTCCCTACTCCTATATGTGATTCCAATGTTCCTACTCCTATATGTGATTCCAATGGTTTCTACTCCTCTATGTGATTTCAATGTTCCCTACTCCTATATGTGATTCCAATGTTCCCTACTCGTGATTCCAATTTTCCCTACTCCTGTATGTGCTTCCAATGTAAGCTACTCATATATGCGATTCCAATGTTCCGTACTCATATATGCGATTCCAATGTTCCCTACTCCTATATGTGATTCCAATGTTCCCTATTCCTATATGTGATTCCAATGTTCTCTACTTCTATATGTGATTCCAATGTTCCCTATCCTATATGTGATTCCAATGTTCCCTACTCCTATATGTGATTCCAATGTTCCCTACTCCTATATGTGATTCCAATGTTCCCTATCCTATTTGTGATTCCAATGTTACCTACTCCTATATGTGATTCCAATGTTCCCTATTCCTATATGTGATTCCAATGTTCCCTACTCCTATATGTGATTCCAATGTTCCCTATCCTATATGTGATTCCAATGTTCCCTACTCCTATATGTGATTCCAATGTTCCCTACTCCTATATGTGATTCCAATGTTCCCTACTCTTGTGATTCCAATGTTCCCTACTCCTATATGTGATTCCAATGTTCCCTACTCCTATATGTGATTCCAATGTTCCCTACTCCTATATGTGATTCCAATGTTCCCTACTCCTATATGTGATTCCAATGTTCCCTACTCCTATATGTGATTCCAATGTTCCCTACTCCTATATGTGATTCCAATGTTCCTACTCTATATGTGATTCCAATGTTCCCTACTCGTGATTCCAATGTTCCCTACTCCTATATGTGATTCCAATGTTCCCTACTCCTATATGTGATTCCAATGTTCCCTACTCCTATATGTGATTCCAATGTTCCCTACTCCTATATGTGATTCCAATGTTCCCTACTCCTATATGTGATTCCAATGTTCCCTACTCCTATATGTGATTCCAATGTTCCCTACTCCTATATGTGATTCCAATGTTCCCTACTCCTATATGTGATTCCAATGTTCCCTACTCCTATATGTGATTCCAATGTTCCTACTCCTATATGTGATTCCAATGTTCCCTACTCCTATATGTGATTCCAATGTTCCCTACTCCTATATGTGATTCCAATGTTCCCTACTCCTATATGTGATTCCAATGTTCCCTACTCCTATATGTGATTCCAATGTTCCCTACTCCTATATGTGATTCCAATGTTCCCTACTCCTATATGTGATTCCAATGTTCCCTACTCGTGATTCCAATTTTCCCTACTCCTGTATGTGCTTCCAATGTACCCTACTCATATATGCGATTCCAATGTTCCGTACTCATATATGCGATTCCAATGTTCCCTACTCCTATATGTGATTCCAATGTTCCCTATTCCTATATGTGATTCCAATGTTCCCTACTCATATATGTGATTCCAATGTTCCCTACTCCTATATGTGATTCCAATGTTCCCTACTCCTATATGTGATTCCAATGTTCCCTACTCCTATATGTGATTCCAATGTTCCCTACTCCTATATGTGATTCCAATGTTCCCTACTCCTATATGTGATTCCAATGTTCCCTACTCCTATATGTGATTCCAATGTTCCCTACTCCTATATGTGATTCCAATGTTCCCTACTCCTATATGTGATTCCAATGTTCCCTACTCCTATATGTGATTCCAATGTTCCCTACTCCTATATGTGATTCCAATGTTCCCTACTCCTATATGTGATTCCAATGTTCCCTACTCCTATATGTGATTCCAATGTTCCCTACTCCTATATGTGATTCAATGTCCCTACTCCTATATGTGATTCCAATGTTCCCTTCCTATATGTGATTCCAATGTTCCTACTTATATGTGATTCCAATGTTCCCTACTCCTATATGTGATTCCAATGTTCCCTACTCTATATGTGATTCCAATGTTCCCTACTCCTATATGTGATTCCAATGTCCCTACTCCTATATGTGATTCCAATGTTCCCTACTCCTATATGTGATTCCAATGTTCCCTACTCCTATATGTGATTCCAATGTTCCCTACTCCTATATGTGATTCCAATGTTCCCTACTTCTATATGTGATTCCAATGTTCCCTACTTCTATATGTGATTCCAATGTTCCCTACTCTTCCTATATGTGATTCCAATGTTCCCTACTCCTATATGTGATTCCAATGTTCCCTACTCCTATATGTGATTCCAATGTTCCCTACTCCTATATGTGATTCCAATGTTCTCTACTTCTATGTGATTCCAATGTTCCCTACTCCTATATGTGATTCCAATGTTCCTTCTCCTATATGTGATTCCAATGTTCCCTACTCCTATATGTGATTCCAATGTTCTACTCCTATATGTGATTCCAATGTTCCCTACTCCTATATGTGATTCCAATGTTCCCTACTCCTATATGTGATTCCAATGTTCCCTATCCTATATGTGATTCCAATGTTCCCTACTCCTATATGTGATTCCAATGTTCCCTACTCGTGATTCCAATGTTCCCTACTCCTATATGTGATTCCAATGTATGTTCCCTATCTATATGTGATTCCAATGTTCCTATCTATATGTGATTCATGTTCCTACGTGATCCATTCCTTCTTATGTGATTCCAATGTTCCCTACTCCTATATGTGATTCCAATGTTCCCTACTCCTATATGTGATTCCAATGTTCCTCTCCTATATGTGATTCCAATGTTCCTACTCTTATGTGATTCAATGTTCCCTACTCCTATATGTGATTCCAATGTTCCCTACTCCTATATGTGATTCCAATGTTCCCTACTCCTATATGTGATTCCAATGTTCCCTACTATGTGATTCCAATGTTCCCTACTCCTATATGTGATTCCAATGTTCCCTACTCGTGATTCCAATTTTCCCTACTCCTATATGTGATTCCAATGTTCGCTACTCCTATATGTGATTCCAATGTTCCCTACTCCTATATGTGATTCCAATGTTCCATACTCCTATATGTGATTCCAATGTTCCCTACTCCTATATGTGATTCCAATGTTCCCTACTTATATATGTGATTCCAATGTTCCCTACTCCTATATGTGATTCCAATGTTCCCTACTCCTATATGTGATTCTAATGTTCCCTACTCCTATATGTGATTCTAATGTTCCCTACT
Organism: Archivesica marissinica; assembly: GCA_014843695.1. NCBI lineage: Eukaryota > Metazoa > Mollusca > Bivalvia > Venerida > Vesicomyidae > Archivesica > Archivesica marissinica. The sequence goes on along the minus strand of CM026402.1, from coordinate 3,241,169 downwards.
CCTATATGTGATTCCAATGTTCCTACTCCTATATGTGATTCCAATGGTTTCTACTCCTCTATGTGATTTCAATGTTCCCTACTCCTATATGTGATTCCAATGTTCCCTACTCTTGATTCCAATTTTCCCTACTCCTGTATTTGCTTCCAATGTACCATACTCATATATGCGATTCCAATGTTCCGTACTCATATATGCGATTCCAATGTTCCCTACTCCTATATGTGATTCCAATGTTCCCTATTCCTATATGTGATTTCAATGTTCTCTACTTCTATATGTGATTCCAATGTTCCCTATCCTATATGTGATTCCAATGGTCCCTACATCTATATGTGATTCCAATGTTTCCTACTCCTATATATGATTCCAATGTTCCCTACGTCTATATGTGATTCCAATGTTCCCTACTCCTATATGTGATTCCAATGTTCCCTACTCCTATATGTGATTCAAATGTTCCCTACGTCTATATGTGATTCCAATGTACCCTACTCCTATATGTGATTCCAATGTTCCCTACTCCTATATGTGATTCCAATGTTCCCTACTCCTATATGTGATTCCAATGTTCCCTACTCCTATATCTGATTCCAATGTTCCCTACTCCTATATGTGATTCCAATGTTCCCTACTCGTGATTCCAATTTTCCCTACTCCTGTATGTGCTTCCAATGTACAGCTTACAGCGAGCTATCCTGTATCACGCGTTTGGAACTAGCTAGACAGCTTACAGCGAGCTATCCTGTATAACGCGTTTGGAACTAGCTAGACAGCTTGCGAGCTATCCTGTATCACTCGTTTGGAACTAGTTAGACATCTTACATCGAGCTATCCTGTATCACGCGTTTGGAACTAGCTAGACATCTTACATCGAGCTATCCTGTATCACGCGTTTGGAACTAGCTAGGCAGCTTATATCGAGCTATCCTGTATCACGCGTTTGGAAGTAGCTAGACAGCTTACAGTGAGCTATCCTGTATCACGCGTTTGGAACTAGCTAGACAGCTTACAGCGAGCTATCCTGTATCACGCGTTTGGAACTAGCTAGACAACTTACAGCGAGCTATCCTGTATCACGCGTTTGGAACTAGCTAGGCAACTTACATCGAGCTATCCTGTATAATGCGTTTGGAACTAGCTAGACAACTTACAGCGAGCTATCCTGTATCACGCGTTTGGAATTAGCTAGACAGCTTACATCGAGTTATCCTGTATCACGCGTTTGGAACTAGCTAGACATCTTACATCGAGCTATCCTGTATCACCCGTTTGGAAGTAGCTAGACATCATACAGCGAGCTATCCTGTATCACGCGTTTGGAACTAGCTAGAGCGCTTACATCGAGCTATCCTGTATCATGCGTTTGGAACTAGCTAGACAGCTTACAGCGAGCTATCCTGTATCACGCGTTTGGAACTAGCTAGACAGCTTACAGCAAGCTAACATGTATCACGCGTTTGGAACTAGCTAGACAGCTTACAGCGAGCTATCCTGTATCACGCGTTTGGAACTAGCTATATAGCTTACAGCGAGCTGACATGTATCACGCGTTCGGAACTACCTAGACAGCTTACATCGAGCTACCCTGTATCACGCGTTCGGAACTAGCTAGACAGCTTACAGCGAGCTATCCTGTATCACGCGTTTGGAACGAGCTAGACAGCTTACAGCGAGCTATCCTGTATCACGCGTTTGGAACTAGCTAGGCAACTTACATCGAGCTATCCTGTATAATGCGTTTGGAACTAGCTAGACAACTTACAGCGAGCTATCCTGTATCACGCGTTTGGAACTAGCTAGACAGCTTACATCGAGTTATCCTGTATCACGCGTTTGGAACTAGCTAGACATCTTACATCGAGCTATCCTGTATCACCCGTTTGGAAGTAGCTAGACATCATACAGCGAGCTATCCTGTATCACGCGTTTGGAACTAGCTAGAGCGCTTACATCGAGCTATCCTGTATCATGCGTTTGGAACTAGCTAGACAGCTTACAGCGAGCTATCCTGTATCACGCGTTTGGAACTAGCTAGACAGCTTACAGCAAGCTAACATGTATCACGCGTTTGGAACTAGCTAGACAGCTTACAGCGAGCTATCCTGTATCACGCGTTTGGAACTAGCTATATAGCTTACAGCGAGCTGACATGTATCACGCGTTCGGAACTACCTAGACAGCTTACATCGAGCTACCCTGTATCACGCGTTCGGAACTAGCTAGACAGCTTACAGCGAGCTATCCTGTATCACGCGTTCGGAACTAGCTAGATAGCTTACAGCGAGCTATCCTGTATCACGCGTTTGGAACTAGCTAGACAACTTACAGCGAGCTATCCTGTATCACGCGTTTGGAACTAGCTAGGCAACTTACATCGAGCTATCCTGTATAATGCGTTTGGAACTAGCTAGACAACTTACAGCGAGCTATCCTGTATCACGCGTTTGGAACTAGCTAGACAGCTTACATCGAGTTATCCTGTATCACGCGTTTGGAACTAGCTAGACATCTTACATCGAGCTATCCTGTATCACCCGTTTGGAAGTAGCTAGACATCATACAGCGAGCTATCCTGTATCACGCGTTTGGAACTAGCTAGAGCGCTTACATCGAGCTATCTTGTATCATGCGTTTGGAACTAGCTAGACAGCTTACAGCGAGCTATCCTGTATCACGCGTTTGGAACTAGCTAGACAGCTTACAGCAAGCTAACATGTATCACGCGTTTGGAACTAGCTAGACAGCTTACAGCGAGCTATCCTGTATCACGCGTTTGGAACTAGCTATATAGCTTACAGCGAGCTGACATGTATCACGCGTTCGGAACTACCTAGACAGCTTACATCGAGCTACCCTGTATCACGCGTTCGGAACTAGCTAGACAGCTTACAGCGAGCTATACTGTATCACGCGTTTGGAACGAGCTAGACAGCTTACAGCGAACTATCCTGTATCACGCGTTTGGAACTAACTAGAAAGCTTACAGCGAGCTGTCATGTATCACGCGTTTGGAACTAGCTAGACAGCTTACATCGAGCTACCCTGTATCACGCGTTTGGAACTAGCTAGTCAGCTTACATCGAGCTATCCTGTATCACGCGTTTGGAACGAGCTAGATAGATTACAGCGAGCTATCCTGTATCACGCGTTTGGAACTAGCTAGACAGCTTACATCGAGCTATCCTGTATCACGCGTTTGGAACGAGCTAGATAGATTACAGCGAGCTATCCTGTATCACGCGTTTGGAACTAGCTAGACAGCTTACATCGAGCTATCCTGTATCACGCGTTTGGAACGAGCTAGATAGATTACAGCGAGCTATCCTGTATCACGCGTTTGGAACTAGCTAGACAGCTTACATCGAGCTATCCTGTATCACGCGTTTGGAACGAGCTAGATAGATTACAGCGAGCTATCCTGTATCACGCGTTTGGAACTAGCTAGACAGCTTACATCGAGCTATCCTGTATCACGCGTTTGGAACGAGCTAGATAGATTACAGCGAGCTATCCTGTATCACGCGTTTGGAACTAGCTAGACAGCTTACATCGAGCTATCCTGTATCACGCGTTTGGAACTAGCTAGGCAGCTATCCTGTATCACGCGTTTGGAACTAGCTAGACTGTTTACAGCGAACTAACCTGTATCACGCGTTTGGAACTAGCTAGGCAGCTTACTGCGATCCATCCTCTATCACGAGTTTGGAACTAGCTAGACAGCTTACATCGAGCTATCCTGTATCACGCGTTTGGAACTAGCTAGACAGCTTACAGTGAGTTATCCTGTATCACGCGTTTGGAGCTAGGTAGACAGCTTACAGCGAGCTATCCTGTATCATGCGTTTGGAACAAGCTAGACTATTCAGTTTGTTAAATATGATGGTTGTGTATATGTCCTTTTACTAGACAAAATGTAATAATTTTCTTAAAGGGTTACTGTCATTGTACAACAAGGACAAACTGTACAACACTTGTGGCATTACTGTACAACACTTGTGGCATTACTGTACAACACTTGTGGCATTACTGTACAACACTTGTGGCATTACTGTACAACACTTGTGGCATTACTGTACAACACTTGTGGCATTACTGTACAACACTTGTGGCATTACTGTACAACACTTGTGGCATTACTGTACAACACTTGTGGCATTACTGTACAACACTTGTGGCATTACTGCTGTGAACATCAGAATGGGGTTGGGTCGATACTAATGATACGATCTCTGTATAGGCTACTAATTCATGAACCTATTTGTATCCCATATATTAATGTGTCATACATATCGTGTATGAAAGTGGTAGGAGGATAACCCCTCGGCATAATCACAAATATGGCAAGGTCTAGTTCCACAAGGACACATCTGAAATAAGACTGGACCAAATGGTGTCTTTGTCAGTAGCAAATGAAATATAAGAAACTAATCTCCCCAGCATTTGGAAGCAATGGATATGACGGATATAGCTCACCGGCTGCTGTATTTCCTATCTTCTATGAAATAATACCGTTGTCGCTCATTCTTGATCCAGCCCGAATCGACTACGGGAACGCTATAGAGGCAAAACTCAGAGAAAAGCAAGCTAAGCATCATCCGAGCTACCAGCTGTTGTTCTCAAGCCCCGGGCTTCAAATCGCTCAAACTAGGAACCAGAGACCGAATAACCTGATTGCATCTGCAGAGATCAGCAGAAAGAAGAGGACACACATGATAAAGACTGAACAATCGAAAACCAAGTACATTAACCAAATTCAGACATATCTTTGACATACCTGTATCGAAATTCATTAAAATATACTACCATACTTGGCTGACTGTACAGAAATGTATTAATATTTTGTCATGGAAATCAAAAACTATCACCATTGGTCTTTCCAAATTTATATATTTTGCAAATAAGCAACGAAACTAACGCATATTTTACACATATATTTGAACTTTTTGTGAAAGATTGTGCTCTTTTGTAGAGTTCCATGTCACTGCCTGTTTTTACTTAATTGTTGCAAACATGTATACTGTTTTATGCAATAAACTTATTGTATTGTATCCTTGTAATCATGCAGAGGCGGGTGATTTATCGAATGTTCTTCCACGCTCGACGAGCATTGACTACATGTCATACACGTCTGATGATTAAAGCCACTGACACCAATATTCTTGTATATGATAGAATGTGTATCAGCCACTCAAATATCTAGGTCATTGTGAAGTGTGGGTAGGGTTTGGGCAAGGCAATAATTTAAGATGGATATGTATTCAAGCTTTGAACATAGTAGTTGGTGAGGAAAGGACAAAATGCATCACAATCGTTTACGCTGTCACCGGACGTGACGTTATCTCTAGTTTTAGGTAAACGGTAAGAAAGTCCGGCATACCTGGGTTGTTTATGCTGAAGTATTTGCCAAGCTAAGTACATACCCACTGAATATAAGTAGGCATGACATAAGATTGATTGAAAGGTGTGTCATACCTATGTTGCACATGCTTATGCAGACTTTTTCTCATTGATTCATCAGTATACACCCCTTTAATTGCCTACACAATGTTATGACTGTCATCTTTAAATTCACCACCATATTGGTTTTTTGTGTTCAATTGTTTAAAACTGAAAGATATTATATATTGATCATCCTAGAATATACAAAACGTTAAAAATAAAATTCGCATTGCAAGTAAAATTGTCAAAAAAGACAAAAATTCATAAAAACAGAGGCCATCTTGGACCAGGCAGCCATTATGGTTACAACAGTAGTAATGCCATTTGGAAAACAAATAAGACATATTACAAAGTGTGAAGAATTGCGCCCCAATGTTTAATGTTCCTGTAATATGCTTGGCTAGACAATGAAACTACTTTATGCTAATTAGATATCATGAACAAGCCCGGTAGTTTCCGGTAATTGCCGTTGATTTCCGCGTCCAAATTCATATAATTTTATTGGATAACGGTACAATCCATACACTGCAGTTAAGTTAGTCGCTACAAGAACGTCAGTGAACGTCATCGATGACGCAATCAGTGACGTCTCGCTACCATTCATGTTGCTACCATTGACACACTTGCATCATTTGTAAGCATCCCGCCTCTATGTACATGGTTGATCACAGTGTGCCTGATCTCCCCGTATCTTGTCATGTGTAAGCATCCCGCCTCTATGTACATGGTTGATCACAGTGTGCCTGATCTCCCCGTATCTTGTCATTTGTAAGCATCCCGCCTCTATGTACATGGTTGATCACAGTGTGCCTGATCTCCCCGTATCTTGTCATGTGTAAGCATCCCGCCTCTATGTACATGGTTGATCACAGTGTGCCTGATCTCCCCGTATCTTGTCATTTGTAAGCATCCCGCCTCTATGTACATGGTTGATCACAGTGTGCCTGATCTCCCCGTATCTTGTCATGTGTAAGCATCCCGCCTCTATGTACATGGTTGATCACAGTGTGCCTGATCTCCCCGTATCTTGTCATTTGTAAGCATCCCGCCTCTATGTACATGGTTGATCACAGTGTGCCTGATCTCCCCGTATCTTGTCATGTGTAAGCATCCCGCCTCTATGTACATGGTTGATCACAGTGTGCCTGATCTCCCCGTATCTTGTCATGTATTGCTTCCTTTGATTATGATGGTTAAAGTTATCGATTACCGGCAATTGAATCTTTACATGTGTTTGATGTAAATGTTTAGAAAGAAATTAAACCGTTAAACTTAACATGAAAGTGGTGTTTACATCTATTTCAATTGTCGCTCTACATCAGTGTGAGTCAATTGTCACATTCTAATTACCTCATCAGTTTATAGTAAATTCATACGCCACTGAGGCGTGTATGATTAAGGCAAACTTTGTATATAGCATCAAGAGCATAAGAAAGGTGAGACAATAAATCTACCACCTCTATAGTGTTGCAGATAGGGAAACCCCACACTCGGACAGGCCATTGCTCTACCACCTCTATAGTGTTGCAGATAGGGAAACCCCACACTGGGACAGGCCATTGCTCTACCACCTCTATAGTGTTGCAGATAGGGAAACCCCACACTCGGACAGGCCATTGCTCTACCACCTCTATAGTGTTGCAGATAGGGAAACCCCACACTCGGACAGGCCATTGCTCTACCACCTCTATAGTGTTGCAGATAGGGAAACCCCACACTGGGACAGGCCATTGCTCTACCACCTCTATAGTGTTGCCGATAGGGAAACCCCACACTCGGACAGGCCATTGCTCTACCACCTCTATAGTGTTGCAGATAGGGAAACCCCACACTCGGACAGGCCATTGCTCTACCACCTCTATAGTGTTGCAGATAAGGAAACCCCACACTCGGACAGGCCATTGCTCTACCACCTCTATAGTGTTGCAGATAGGGAAACCCCACACTCGGACAGGCCATTGCTCTACCACCTCTATAGTGTTGCAGATAGGGAAACCCCACACTCGGACAAGTCATTGCTCTACCACCTCTATAGTGTTGCCGATAGTGAAACCCAACACTCGGACAGGCCATTGCTCTACCACCTCTATAGTGTTACAGATAGGGAAACCCCACACTCGGACAGGTCATTGCTCTACCACCTCCATAGTGTTGCCGATAGGGAAACCCCACACTCGGACAGGCCATTGCTCTACCACCTCTATAGTGTTGCAGATAGGGAAACCCCACACTCGGACAGGCCATTGCTCTACCACCTCTATAGTGTTGCAGATAGGGAAACCCCACACTCGGACAAGTCATTGCTCTACCACCTCTATAGTGTTGCCGATAGTGAAACCCAACACTCGGACAGGCCATTGCTCTACCACCTCTATAGTGTTACAGATAGGGAAACCCCACACTCGGACAGGTCATTGCTCTACCACCTCCATAGTGTTGCCGATAGGGAAACCCCACACTCGGACAGGCCATTGCTCTACCACCTCTATAGTGTTGCAGATAGGGAAACCCCACACTCGGACAGGCCATTGCTCTACCCACCTCTATAGTGTTGCAGATAGGGAAACCCACACTCGGGACAGGCCATTGCTCTACCACCTCTATAGTGTTGCCGATAGGGAAACCCCACACTCGGACAGGCCATTGCTCTACCCCCTCTATAGTGTTGCAGATAGGGAAACCCCACACTCGACAGGCCATTGCTCTACCACCTCTATAGTGTTGCAGATATGGAAACCCCACACTCGGACAGGCCATTGCTCTACCACCTCTATAGTGTTGCAGATAGGGAAACCCCACACTGGGACAGGCCATTGCTCTACCACCTCTATAGTGTTGCAGATAGGGAAACCCCACACTCGGACAGGCCATTGCTCTACCACCTCTATAGTGTTGCAGATAAGGAACCCCCACACTCGGACAGGCCATTGCTCTACCACCTCTATAGTGTTGCAGATAAGGAAACCCCACACTGGGACAGGTCATTGCTCTACCACCTCTATAGTGTTGCAGATAAGGAAACCCCACACTCGGACAGGTCATTGCTCTACCACCTCTATAGTGTTGCCGATAGGGAAACCCCACACTCGGACAGGCCATTGCTCTACCACCTCTATAGTGTTGCAGATAGGGAAACCCCACACTCGGAAAGGCCATTGCTCTAACACCTCTATATTGTTGCAGATAGGGAAACCCCACACTCGGACAGGCCATTGCTCTACCACCTCTATAGTGTTGCAGATAGGGAAACCCCACACTCGGACAGGTCATTGCTCTACCACCTCTATAGTGTTGCCGATAAGGAAACCCCCACTCGGACAGGCCATTGCTCTACCACCTCTATAGTGTTGCAGATAGGAAACCCCACACTCGGACAGGCCATTGCTCTACCACCTCTATAGTGTTGCAGATAAGGAAAACCCCACACTCGGACAGGTCATTGCTCTACCACCTCTATAGTGTTGCAGATAGGGAAACCCCACACTCGGACAGGCCATTGCTCTACCACCTCTATAGTGTTGCAGATAGGGAAACCCCACACTCGGACAGGCCATTGCTCTACCACCTCTATAATGTTGCAGATAAGGAAACCCCACCCTCGGACAGGCCATTGCTCTACCACCTCTATAGTGTTGCAGATAAGGAAACCCCACACTCGGACAGGCCATTGCTCTACCACCTCTATAGTGTTGCAGATAAGGATACCCCACACTGGGACAGGTAATTGCTCTACCACCTCTATAGTGTTGCAGATAAGGAAACCCCACACTGGGACAGGCCATTGCTCTACCACCTCTATAGTGTTGCAGATAGGGAAACCCCACACTGGGACAGGCCATTGCTCTACCACCTCTATAGTGTTGCAGATAAGGAACCCCACACTGGACAGGCCATTGCTCTACCACCTCTATAGTGTTGCAGATAGGAAACCCCACACTCGGACAGGTCATTGCTCTACCACCTCTATAGTGTTGCAGATAGGGAAACCCCACACTCGGACAGGCCATTGCTCTACCACCTCTATAGTGTTGCAGATAAGAAACCCCACACTCGGACAGGCCATTGCTCTACCACCTCTATAGTGTTGCAGATAAGGAAACCCCACACTGGACAGGCCATTGCTCTACCACCTCTATAGTGTTGCAGATAGGGAAACCCCACACTCGGACAGGCCTCAATTGCTCTACCACCTCTATAGTGTTGCAGATAGGGAAACCCCACACTCGGACAGGCCCGTCAGGCCATTGCTCTACCACCTCTATAGTGTTGCAGATAGGGAAACCCCACACTCGGACAGGCCGCGTCAGGCCATTGCTCTACCACCTCTATAGTGTTGCAGATAGGGAAACCCCACACTCGGACAGGCCGGGGATTGCTCTACCACCTCTATAGTGTTGCAGATAGGGAAACCCCACACTCGGACAGGCCATTGCTCTACCACCTCTATAGTGTTGCAGATAGGGAAACCCCACACTCGGACAGGCCATTGCTCTACCACCTCTATAGTGTTGCAGATAGGGAAACCCCACACTCGGACAGGCCAGGCCATTGCTCTACCACCTCTATAGTGTTGCAGATAAGGAAACCCCACACTCGGACAGGCCATTGCTCTACCACCTCTATAGTGTTGCAGATAAGGAAACCCCACACTCGGACAGGCCATTGCTCTACCACCTCTATAGTGTTGCAGATAAGGAAACCCCACACTCGGACAGGCCATTGCTCTACCACCTCTATAGTGTTGCAGATAAGGAAACCCCACACTCGGACAGGCCATTGCTCTACCACCTCTATAGTGTTGCAGATAAGGAAACCCCACACTCGGACAGGCCATTGCTCTACCACCTCTATAGTGTTGCAGATAAGGAAACCCCACACTCGGACAGGCCATTGCTCTACCACCTCTATAGTGTTGCAGATAAGGAAACCCCACACTCGGACAGGCCATTGCTCTACCACCTCTATAGTGTTGCAGATAAGGAAACCCCACACTCGGACAGGCCATTGCTCTACCACCTCTATAGTGTTGCAGATAAGGAAACCCCACACTCGGACAGGCACGCATCTTCAGCCCTCGGGTAGGCTTTCTTTATCAGTAACTCTGGGGTGCTATATTCACTTTATCTTACCAGTTTATCCTTCGAATAGAGTTAGCATGTACTTATCTTTGTATTTGAATACAAAACTAAATGGCAGTCGGTAGAGCGCATACATCGCCACTCTGCATCAAACATTAATGGATTGGTCAATGGTGAACATTACAATTTCAATGCTTGAACACCAATCTGTACGTGGCTGTGAAATAATGACGGATATTATTAGTAACCGATAGTACAGAATATCGCAAGGTGCTGCCTTTTGAACTGTATCTCCTACCATAATATGTTGTCTGTATGGGCATTTGAACTGTATCTCCTAACATAATATCTAATAAAAATAGGATATAATATGTTGTCTGCATGGGCATATTGCAAGTGCCAGGAGAGCATACATAAACAATGATAAGTTATACCTTTCACTGGACATGTTCCACTGCAAACATCCCCAGGACCCTGAAACAAGTAAAAGGTTAAACCAATATTGAAAGTGCCAGCCATTTATGATTATATGTCACCTATTACGAACAGCAGTACTTCCCGACTCGTATTCATACAGACCCGCTGCCAACACTCAGGTACTCATATGCGGTTCGAACATTCGTACCACTATTCGTAAGTAGGCTGACTCATTAATCACTAGACCATGGATTAGTCGTATATAGCACAGTATATAGCACACAAGTTGTACATAGTAATTAGTAGCAATTTGTCCAATCTCTTTTCTTCATCAAATTACATACTTGTGTTATTACGCCCGCTGCGTTAAATATTTGTCGTTCCGCGCAACGTATTCGTATATGTTTGTTTAAATATCGAGTGTAAAAGTATTGAAAGGTTCATTCTACTAGACAATTTCGTGCAGAAAACATCACATTTATGCAACTTTATATGCAACACGAACAGCACCGGGGTGGAGGAAAAATAACAAACATGTAGTGCTACGTACCCATATGGAGCGAACTATTAATCATAAATTGAAATGGCTTCAATAGCGAATGAGTGATTCACAGTACCAGTCGCAGTACCAGTTCAGTGCTTTACAACAGCAACTACTAGAGACCGACGCGTTCAAACTCAGAAAAGGAGTCGACGAGCAGCAATTCTGCGTATGCAAACAGGTTAACGATGTATGATCGGTTCTGGCCTTGTACAGCTTCAAGCAGCGTAGGGGTTTATCAGAGAAATCAACGGAGTAGACCTATTATTCAGCAACTCGTAGCCGGAAGCCAGGGTCGTATTTCAAAGTGCTGCAACGTTGGACATTGCCATATTGGTTGTGGCTTGTGTCTGCAGGGTCATGGAAACAGATCGCCAGTATGACGCGAATATGTCACATTCATGTTAGAGTACGTGAGTCACATATACGTGAGAATACGTGCGTCATATACGTGATAGTATATGAGTCACATGTACGTGAGAGCACGTGCGTCATGTCACATATACGTGCGGCATATACGTAAGGCCACGTGTGTCACATTATATAGTACTCGGGAGCACGTACCAGTACAAGTTACTAATGTGGATAATGCAGTTTCTAAGCTTCGGAACGGGATAATGGTGACGCTTCTTCAATAGGCAGGCTAATGATCTGTTTACAACATTGGAGAAATGCTAATGTACCGAGTGTGTTCGAACTAGAGCCTGATCGGATAGGTTAGTTCGGATAAGTGCAATTAAGCTCATAATATATTAGATTTGAACATGTGATTTCTAGATGATGAAACTGTGATGAGTAAGGCATCCGTCTCGGTTGACGTCAGTTTAGCGGAAACAGATTTGGATACTCACTTCTTTATTGACGCCAGTGGATTTTGACACAACATATCGTCTGGTTTCACAACCTATCATTTGGCTTCACAACCTATCATCTGATTTCACAACATATCCTCTGGTTTCACAACATATCCTCTGGTTTCACAACATATCCTCTGGTTTCGGAACCTATCCTCTGGTTTCACAACCTATCCTCTGGCTTCACAACATATCCTCTGGCTTCACAACCTATCCTCTGGTTTCACAACCTATCCCCTGGTTTCACAACCTATCCTCTGGTTTCGCAACCTACACTCTGGTTTCGCAACCTATCCTCTGGTTTCACAACCTATCGTCTGGTTTCACAACCTATCATCTGGCTTCACAACATATCCTCTGGTTTCACAACATATCCTCTGGTTTCACAACCTATCATCTGGCTTCACAACCTATCTTCTGGTTTCACAACCTATCATCTGGCTTCACAACCTATCTTCTGGTTTCACAACCTATCTTCTGGTTAAACAACCTATCTTCTGGTTTCACAACCTATCATCTGGCTTCACAACCTATCTTCTGGTTTCACAACCTATCATCTGGTTTCACAACCTATCTTCTGGTTTCACAACATATCTTCTGGTTTCACAACATATTATGTGGTTTCACAACATATTATGTGGTTTCACAACATATCATGTGGTTTCACAACATATCATGTGGTTTCACAACATATCATGTGGTTTCACAACCTATCTTCTGGTTTCACAACCTATCATCTGGTTTCACAACACATCATCTGGTTTCACAACCTATTATGTGGTTTCATAACCTATCATCTGGCTTCACAACATATCCTCTGGTTTCACAACCTATCCTCTGGCTTCACAACCTATCTTCTGGCTTCACAACCTATCTTCCGGTTTCACAACCTATCTTCTGGTTTCACAACCTATCATCTGGCTTCACAACCTATCATCTGGTTACATACTATATATATTATATACCATCATTATTCATAGCTCGACTGGCTAAATATGTCATGGGTTGCATCGTCCCCCTCTTGGTGGAAATGTCTCCTGACATTATTAAAAATTTAAAATCTAAATGGAATCATTATTGTAGATTAATCCAATGGCTAAATATGTTTAATAGCAACATTTTATTGCATCACCATGAAACCGAAATAGTGAATTGGTTTCACAAATAAGATACCGTATTTTGTTGCCACGCCTTTAAATTTGTGAACCGATCCATTTGCAATGTATTATAATATTAAGTTGATTCATTATAAATATTTACATAATTTAGTTATCAACATTTAATTGTCAACTTATAGTGGACATCTGTGAATGAGTCACTAGAGTTTAGTAGTGACCTATCTATGAAACTGTACTGTATTCACCCACTTTAGAGTGTACATTATTTATAAACTTGGAGTCGACATAGAAGTTTGAGTACTTGAATGTTTAAACACGATAGAGCGTCTTTATTCCGTCCTACTAACACACATCCCAGCATGCTACTTTATTCCGTCCTACTAACACACATCCCAGCATGCTACTTTATTCCGTCCTACTAACACACATCCCAGCATGCTACTTTTCACAAGTTCCACATACTAAATAAACTTACAAACAATACCGACAACAGTGAATCGTGAGAAAGCATATGTATGTATGTATTACTAAGTGATAACATCTTAATTAAGTATCGTATATATCTACGGAAGCCTACAAGGGCCATTTTGACTTACGACTTACAACTTAGAGCTTAGGAGTTAGGTGTTAGGAGTTAGGACTTAGAACTAAGTAACGCGGCCATTTACAGGAGAACACATGTGCAGACCAGTGAGTCCAGACCGACTTAATATGAAAAAGGTAACTGATTCTTGTATCTATATGTAGTATTACCATGCTTACACTTATTTGACATATACGGATTAGCATTTTGACTTATGACTTACAACTTAGATCTTAGGACTTAGAACTTAGGACTTAGAACTTAGATGTTAGGACTTACGACTTAGACGTAAAGCATCGGTGCGTGCGTGCATGCATGCATGCGTGCATCGGTGAGTGTGTGAGTGTGTGAGTGCGTGAGTGTGTGAGTGTGTGAGTGTGTGCGTGTGTAAGTGTGTGAGTGCGTGAGTGCGTGGGTGTGTGAGTGTGTGAGTGCGTGAGTGCGTGAGTGCGTGAGTGTGTAAGTGTGAGTGCGTGAGTGTGTAAGTGAGTGCGTGCATCGGTGAGTGTGTGGGTGTGTGAGTGTGTGAGTGCGTGGGTGTGTGAGTGCGTGGGTGCGTGGGTGCGTGGGTGTGTAAGTGTGTGAGTGCGTGGGTGTGTAAGTGTGTGAGTGTGTAAGTGTGTGAGTGCGTGAGTGCGTGGGTGCGTGGGTGCGTGGGTGCGTGGGTGCGTGGTGCGTGGGTGCGTGGGTGCGTGGGTGCGTGGGTGCGTGGGTGCGGGGTGCGTGGGTGTGTGAGTGCATGGGTGCGTGAGTGCGTGGGTGTGTGAGTGCGTGGTGTGTGAGTGCGTGGGTGCGTGGGTGCGTGGGTGCGTAAGTGTGTGAGTGCGTGGGTGCGTGGGTGCGTAAGTGTGTGAGTGCGTGGGTGCGTAAGTGTGTGAGTGCGTGGGTGCGTGGGTGCGTGGGTGTGTGAGTGCGTGAGTGCGTGGGTGTGTGGGTGTGTGAGTGCGTGAGTGCGTGGGTGTGTGAGTGCGTGGGTGTGTGAGTGCGTGGGTGCGTGGGTGCGTAAGTGTATGAGGTGCGTGGGTGCGTGGGTGCGTAAGTGTGTGAGTGCGTGGGTGCGTAAGTGTGTGAGTGCGTGGTGCGTGGGTGCGTGGTGTGTGAGTGCGTGAGTGCGTGGTTGTGTGGGTGTGTGAGTGCGTGGGTGCGTGGGTGCGTGGGTGCGTGGTGCGTAAGTGTGTGAGTGCGTGAGTACGTGGGTGCGTAAGTGTGTGAGTGCGTGAGTTGCGTGAGTGTGTAAGTGTGTGAGTGCGTGGGTGTGTAAGTGTGTGAGTGCGTGAGTGAGTGCATCGGTGAGTGCGTGCATCGGTGAGTGCGTGCATGCGTGCATCGGTGAGTGTGTGAGTGCGTGAGTGTGTAAGTGTGTGAGTGCGTGGGTGTGTAAGTGTGTGAGTGCGTGAGTGAGTGCATCGGTGAGTGCGTGCATCGGTGAGTGCGTGCATGCGTGCATCGGTGAGTGTGTGAGTGCGTGAGTGTGTAAGTGTGTGAGTGCGTGCATGCGTGCATCGGTGAGTGTGTGAGTGCGTGAGTGTGTAAGTGTGTGAGTGCGTGGGTGTGTGAGTGTGTGAGTGCGTGAGTGCGTGAGTGAGTGCGTGCATCGGTGAGTGTGT
>CM026402.1:3204846-3224529 GCA_014843695.1 Archivesica marissinica | reverse complement strand
CCACGGCACCAACAGTATGAGACCACGACACCAACATTGTGAGACCACGACACCAACAATATGAGACCACGACACCAACAGTATGAGACCTCGACACCAACAGTGTGAGACCACGACATAAACAGTATGAGACCACGGCACAAACAGTATGAGACCACGGCACCAACAGTATAAGACCACGACACCAACAGTATGAGACCACGACACCAACAGTATGAGACAACGACACCAACAGTATGAGACCACGGCACCGACAGTATGAGACCACGACACCGACAGTATGAGACCACGACACCAACAGTATGAGGCAACGACACCAGCAGTATAAGACCACGGCACCACCAGTATGAGACCACGACACTAACAGTATGAGACCACGACACCGACAGTATGAGGCCACGGCACCAACAGTATGAGGCCACGACACCACCAGTATGAGACCACGACACTAACAGTATGAGACCATGACACCGACATTATGAGACCAAGACACCAACAGTATGAGAGCACGACAGCTACAGTATGAGACCACGGCACCGACAGTATTAGACCATGGCACCAACAGTATGAGACCACGGCACCAACAGTATGATATCACGGCACCAACAGTATGAGACCACAACACCAACAGTATGAGACCACGACACCAACAGTATGAGACCACGACACCGACAGTATGAAAACAAGACACCAACCGTATGAGAGCACGACACCAACAGTATGAGACCACGGCACCGACAGGATGTGACCACGGCACCAACAGTATGAGACCACGGCACCAACAGTATGAGACCACGACATCGACATTATGAGACCACGGCACCGACAGTACGAGATCTCGGCACCAAAAGTATGAGACCATGGCATCGACAGTATGAGACCACGGCACAAACAGTATGATATCACGGCATCAACAGTATGAGACCACAACACCAACAGTATGAGACCACGGTACCAACAGTATGAGACCACGACAACGACAGTATGAGACCACTGCACCAACAGTATGAGACCACGACACCGACAGTATGAGACCACCGCACCAACAGTATGAGACCAAGACATCAACAGTATGAGACCACGGCACCAACAGTATGAGACCAAGACACCGACAATATGAGACCATGGCACCAACAGTATGAGACCATGACACCGACAGTATGAGACAAAGACACCAACAGTATGAGAGCACGACACCTACAGTATGGGACCACGGCACCGACAGTATGAGACCACGGCACCAACAGTATGAGACCACGGCACCAACAGTATGAGACCACGACACCGACATTATGATACCACGGCACCGACAGTACCTGACCTCGGCACCAACAGTATGAGACCATGGCACCGACAGTAAGAGACCACGGCACAAACAGTATGATATCACGGCATCAACAGTATGAGACCACAACACCAACAGTATGAGACCACGACACCAACAGTATGAGACCTCGGCACCAACAGTATGAGACCATGGCACCGACATTATGAGACCACGGCACAAACAGTATGATATCACGGCACCAAAAGTATGAGACCACAACACCAACAGTATGAGACCACGACACTAATAGTATGAGACCACGACACAGACAGTATGAGGCCACGGCACCAACAATATGAAGCCACGACACCACCAGTATGAGACCACGACACCAACAGTATGAGACCACGACACCGACAGTATGAGACCTCAACACCAACAGTATGAGACCACGGCACCAACACTATGAGACCACGACACCGACAGTATGAGACCACGACACTAACGGTATGAGACCACGACACTGACAGTATGAGGCCACGGCACCAACAGTATGAGGCCACGACACCACCAGTATGAGACCACGACACCAACAGTATGAGACCACGACACCGACAGTATAAGACCAAGACACCAACAGTATGAGAGAACGACACCTACAGTATGAGACCACGGCACCGACAGTATGAGACCACGGCACCAACAGTATGAGACCACGGCACCAACAGTATGAGACCACGACACCGACATTATGAAACAACGGCACCGACAGTATGAGACCTCAACTCCAAAAGTATGAGACCACGGCACCAACAGTATGAGACTACGACACCGACAGTATGAGACCTCAACACCAACAATACGAGACCACGGCACCAACAGTATGAGACCACGGAACTTACAGTATGATACCACGGCACCAACACTATGAGACCACAACACCAACAGTATGAGACCACGACACCAACAGTATGAGACCACGACACCAACAGTATGAGACCTCGACACCGACAGTATGAGACCACGGCACCAACAGTATGAGACCACGACACCAAAAGTATGAGACCACGACACTGACAGTATGAGACCACGACACCGACAGTATGAGACCTCAACACCAACAGTATGAGACCACGGCACCAACAGTATGAGACCACGGCACCAACAGTGTGATACCACGGCACTAACACTATGAGATCACAACACCAACAGTATGAGACCACGACACCAACAGTATGAGATCACGACACCAATAGTATGAGACCTCGACACCGACAGTGTGAGACCACGGCACCAACATTATGAGACCACGACACCGAAATTATTAGGCCACGACACCGACAATATGAGACCACGACACCGACAGTATGAGAACACGGCACCAACAGTATGAGACCACGGCACCAACAGTATGATACCACGGCACCAACACTATGAGACCACAACACCAACAGTATGAGACCACGACACCAACAGTATGAAACCACGACACCAACAGTATGAGACCTCGACACCGACAGTATGAGACCATGGCACTAATAGTGTGAGACCACGGCACTAACAGTATGATCCCACGGCACCGACAGTATGAGACCACGGCACAAACAGTATGAGGCCATGACACAGACAATATGATGCCACGACACCGACATTATGAGACCACGACACCGACAGTATGAGACCATGACACAGACAATATGAGGCCACGACACCAACAGTATGAGCCCACGACACCGACAGTATGAGACCACGGCACCGACAGTATGAGACCACGACAGCAACAGTATGAGTCCACGAAACCGACAGTATGAGACCACGACACCGACAGTATGATACCACGACCCAGACAGTATGAGACCACGGCACCAACATTATGAGACTACGACACCAACAGTATGAGACCACGACACCAACAGTATGAGACCACGGCACCGACAGTATGAGACCACGACACCGACAGTATGAGACAACGACACCAACATTATGAGACCACGGCACCAACAGTATAAGACCACGACACCAACAGTGTGAGACCACGACACCAACAGTATGATACCACGACACCAACAGTATGAGACCACGGCACCGACATTATGAGACCACGACACCGACAGTATGAGACCACGACACCAACTGTATGAGGCCACGACACCAACAGAATAAGACCACGGCACCAACAGTATGAGACCACGACACTAACAGTATGAGACCACGACACCGACAGTATGAGGCCACGTCACCAACAGTATGAGGCCACGACACCACCAGTATGAGACCACGACACCAACAGTATGAGACCATGACACCGACAGTATGAAACAAAGACACCAACAGTATGAGAGCACGACACCTACAGTATGGGACCACGGCACCGACAGTATGAGACCACGGCACCAACAGTATGAGACCACGGCACCAACAGTATGAGACCACGACACCGACATTATGATACCACGGCACCGACAGTACCTGACCTCGGCACCAACAGTATGAGACCATGGCACCGACAGTAAGAGACCACGGCACAAACAGCATGATATCACGGCATCAACAGTATGAGACCACAACACCAACAGTATGAGACCACGACACCAACAGTATGAGACCACGACACCCACAGTATGAGAACAAGACACCAACCGTATGAGAGCACGACACCAACAGTATGAGACCACGGCACCGACAGGATGAGACCACGGCACCAACAGTATGAGACCACGGCACCAACAGTATGAGACCAAGACACCGACATTATGACACCACGGCACCGACAGTACGAGATCTCGGCACCAACAGTATGAGACCATGGCACCGACAGTATGAGTCCACGGCACAAACAGTATGAGACCAAGACACCAACAGTATGAGACCACGGCACCAACAGTATGAGAACAAGACACCAACCGTATGAGAGCACGACACCAACAGTATGAGACCACGGCACCGACAGTATGTGACCACGGCACCAACAGTATGAGACCACGACACCGACAGTATGAGACCACGGCACCAACAGTATGAGACCAAGACACCAACAGTATGAGACCACGACACCGACAGTATGAGAACAAGACACCAACCGTATGAGAGCACGACACCAACAGTATGAGACCACGGCACCGACAGGATGAGACCACGGCACCAACAGTATGAGACTACGGCACCAACAGTATGAGACCACGTCACCGACGTTATGAGACCACGGCACCGACAGTACGAGATCTCGGCACTAACAGTATGAGACCATGGCACCGACAGTATGAGTCCACGGCACTAACAGTATGATATCACGGCACCAACAGTATGAGACCACAACACCAACAGTATGAGACCACGGCACCAACAGTATGAGACCACGACACCGACAGTATGAGACCATGGCACCAACAGTATGAGACCACAACACCGACAGTATGAGACCACGGCACCAACAGTATGAGACCAAGACACCAACAGTATGAGACCACGGCACCAACAGTATCAGACCACGACACCGACAATATGAGACCTCAACACCAACAGTATGAGACCACGGCACCAACAGTATGAGACCACGACACCGACTGTATGAGACCTCAACACCAACAGTATGAGACCACGGCACCAACAGTATGAGACCACGGCACAAATAGTATGATACCACGGCACCAACACTATGAGACCACGACACCAACAGTATGATACCACGACACTAACAGTATGAGACCACTACACCAACAGTATGAGACCTCGACAACGACAGTATGAGACCACGGCACCAACGGTATGAGACCACGACACCAACAGTATGAGACCACGACACCAACAGTATGAAACCACGGCACCAACAGTATGAGAGCACGACACCGACAGTATGAGGCCACGACACCGACAGTACGAGATCTCGGCACCAACAGTATGAGACCACGGCACAAACAGTATGATATCACGGCACCAACAGTATGAGACCACAACACCAACAGTATGTGACCACGGCACCAACAGTATGAGACCACGACACCGACAGTATGAGACCACGACACCGACAATATGAGACCTCAACACCAACAGTATGAGACCACGGCACCAACAGTATGAGACCACGACACCGACAGTATCTAACCTCAACACCAACAGTATGAGACCACGGCACAAACAGTATGATACCACGGCACCAACACTATGAGACCACAACACCAAAAGTATGAGACCACGACACCAACAGTATGAGACCACTACACCAACAGTATGAGACCTCGACACCGACAGTATGAGACCACGGCACCAACGGTATGAGACCACGACACCAACAGTATGAGACCACGACACCAACAGTATGAAACCACGGCACCAACAGTATGAGAGCACGACACCGACAGTATGAGGCCACGACACCGACAGTATGAGACCACGACACCAACAGTATGAGACCACGACACCGACAATATTAGGCCACGACACCGACAGTATTAGGCCACGACACCGACAGTATGAAGCCACGACACCGACAGTATGAGGCCACGACACCGACAGTATGAGACCACGACACCAACAGTATGAGACCACGACACCAACAGTATGAGACCACGACACCGACAGTATTAGGCCACGACACCGACAGTATGAAGCCACGACACCGACAATATGAGGCCACGACACCGACAATATGAGGCCACGGCACCGACAGTATTAACCAACACTTTGAGACCACAACACCAACAGTATGAAACCACGACACCAACAGTATGAGACCACGACACCAACAGTATGAGACCTCGACACCGACAGTATGAGACCACGACACCAACAGTATGAGACCACGACACCAACAGTATGAGACCACGACACCGACAGTATGAAACCATGGCACCGACAGTACGAGAAATCGGCACCAACAGTATGAGACCATGGCACCGACAGTATGAGACCACGGCACAAACAGTATGATATCACGGCACCAACAGTATGAGACCACAACACCAACAGTATGAGACCACGACACTAACAGTATGAGACCACGACACGGACAGTATGAGGCCACGGCACCAACAGTATGAGGCCACGACACCAACAGTATGATACCACGGCACCAACACTATGAGACCACAACACCAACAGTATGAGACCACGACACCAACAGTATGAAACCACGGCACCAACAGTATGAGAGCACGACACCGAAAGTATGAGGCCACGACACCGACAGTACGAGATCTCGGCACCAACAGTATGAGACCACGGCACAAACAGTATGATATCACGGCACCAACAGTATGAGACCACAACACCAACAGTATGTGACCACGGCACCAACAGTATGAGACCACGACACCGACAGTATGAGACCACGACACCGACAATATGAGACCTCAACACCAACAGTATGAGACCACGGCACCAACAGTATGAGACCACGACACCGACAGTATCTAACCTCAACACCAACAGTATGAGACCACGGCACCAACAGTATGAGACCACGGCACAAACAGTATGATACCACGGCACCAACACTATGAGACCACAACACCAAAAGTATGAGACCACGACACCAACAGTATGAGACCACTACACCAACAGTATGAGACCTCGACACCGACAGTATGAGACCACGGCACCAACGGTATGAGACCACGACACCAACAGTATGAGACCACGACACCAACAGTATGAAACCACGGCACCAACAGTATGAGAGCACGACACCGACAGTATGAGGCCACGACACCGACAGTATGAGACCACGACACCAACAGTATGAGACCACGACACCGACAATATTAGGCCACGGCACCGACAGTATGAAGCCACGACACCGACAGTATGAGGCCACGACACCGACAGTAGGAGACCACGACACCAACAGTATGAGACCACGACACCAACAGTATGAGACCACGACACCGACAGTATGAAACCATGGCACCGACAGTACGAGAAATCGGCACCAACAGTATGAGACCATGGCACCGACAGTATGAGACCACGGCACAAACAGTATGATATCACGGCACCAAAAGTATGAGACCACAACACCAACAGTATGAGACCACGACACTAACAGTATGAGACAACGACACAGACAGTATGAGGCCACGGCACCAACAGTATGAGGCCACGACACCAACAGTATGATACCAGGGCACCAACACTATGAGACCACAACACCAACAGTATGAGACCACGACACCAACAGTATGAGACCACGACACCAACAGTATGAGACCTCGACACCGACAGTGTGAGACCACGACACAAACAGTATGAGACCACGGCACAAACAGTATGAGACCACGTCACTAATAGTGTGAGACCACGGCACTAACAGTATGATCCCACGGCATCGACAGTATGAGACCACGGTACAAACAGTATGATATCACGGCAACAACAGTATGAGACCACAACACCAACAGTATGAGACCACGACACCAACAGTATGAGACCACGACACCGACAGTATGAGAACAAGACACCAACCGTATGAGAGCACGACACCAGCAGTATGAGACCACGGCACCGACATGATGAGACCACGGCACCAACAGTATGAGACCACGGCACCAACAGTATGAGACCACGACACCGACATTATGAGACCACGGCACCGACAGTACGAGATCTCGGCACCAACAGTATGAGACCATGGCACCGACAGTATGAGACCACGGCACAAACAGTATGATATCACGGCACCAACAGTATGAGACCACAACACCAACAGTATGAGACCACGGCACCAACAGTATGAGACCACGACACCGACAGTATGAGACCACGACACCGACAATATGAGACCTCAATACCAACAGTATGAGACCACGGCACCAACAGTATGAGACAACGACACCGACAGTATCTGACCTCAACACCAACAGTATGAGACCACGGCACCAACAGTATGAGACCACGGCACAAACAGTATGATACCACGGCACCAACACTATGAGACCACAACACCAAAAGTATGAGACCACGACACCAACAGTATGAGACCACTACACCAACAGTATGAGACCACGGCACCAACGGTATGAGACCACGACACCAACAGTATGAGACCACGACACCAACAGTATGAAACCACGGCACCAACAGTATGAGAGCACGACACCGACAGTATGAGGCCACGACACCGACAGTATGAGACCCCGACACCAACAGTATGAGACCACGACCCCGACAATATTAGGCCACGGCACCGACAGTATGAAGCCACGACACCGACAGTATGAGGCCACGACACCGACAGTATTAACCAACACTATGAGACCACAACACCAACGGTATGAAACCACGACACCAACAGTATGAGACCACGACACCAACAGTATGAGACCTCGACACCGACAGTATGAGACCACGGCACCAACAGTATGAGACCACGACACCAACAGTATGAGACCACTAACACCAACAGTATGAGACCACGACACCGACAGTATGAGACCACGGCACCGACAGTACGAGACATCGGCACCAACAGTATGATACCATGGCACCGACAGTATGAGACCACGGCACAAACAGTATGATATCACGGCACCAACAGTATGAGACCAAAACACCAACAGTATGAGACCACGACACTAACAGTATGAGACCACGACACCGACAATATGAGGCCACTGCACCAACAGTATGAGGCCACGACACCACCAGTATGAGACCACGACACCAACAGTATGAGACCACGACACCGACAGTATGAGACCAAGACACCAACAGTATGAGAGCACGACACCTACAGTATGAGAGCACGGCACCGACAGTATGAGACCACGACACCGACAGTATGAGGCCACGACACCGACAGTATGAGACCACGACACCAACAATATGAGACCACGACACCAACAGTATGAGACCACGACACCGACAGTATTAGGCCACGACACCGACAGTATGAAGCCACGACACCAACAGTATGAGGCCACGACACCGACAATATGAGGCCACGGCACCGACAGTATTAACCAACACTATGAGACCACAACACCAACAGTATGAAACCACGACACCAACAGTATGAGACCTCGACACCGACAGTATGAGACCACGGCACCAACAGTATGAGACCACGACACCAACAATATGAGACCACGACACCAACAGTATGAGACCACGACACCGACAGTATGAGACCACGGCACCGACAGTACGAGACTTCGGCACCAACAGTATGAGACCATGGCACCGACAGTATGAGACCACGGCACAAACAGTATGATATCACGGCACCAACAGTATGAGACCACAACACCAACAGTATGAGACCACGACACCAACAGTATGAGACCACGACACCGACAGTATGAGAACAAGACACCAACCGTATGAGAGCACGACACCAGCAGTATGAGACCACGGCACCGACATGATGAGACCACGACACCAACAGTATGAGACCACGGCACCAACAGTATGAGACCACGACACCGACATTATGAGACCACGGCACCGACAGTACGAGATCTCGGCACCAACAGTATGAGACCATGGCACCGACAGTATGAGACCACGGCACAAACAGTATGATATCACGGCACCAACAGTATGAGACCACAACACCAACAGTATGAGACCACGGCACCAACAGTATGAGACCACGACACCGACAGTATGAGACCACGACACCGACAATATGAGACCTCAATACCAACAGTATGAGACCACGGCACCAACAGTATGAGACAACGACACCGACAGTATCTGACCTCAACACCAACAGTATGAGACCACGGCACCAACAGTATGAGACCACGGCACAAACAGTATGATACCACGGCACCAACACTATGAGACCACAACACCAAAAGTATGAGACCACGACACCAACAGTATGAGACCACCACCAACAGTATGAGACCACGGCACCAACGGTATGAGACCACGACACCAACAGTATGAGACCACGACACCAACAGTATGAAACCACGCACCAACAGTATGAGAGCACGACACCGACAGTATGAGGCCACGACACCGACAGTATGAGACCCCACACCAACAGTATGAGACCACGACCCCGACAATATTAGCCACGGCACCGACAGTATAAGCCACGACACCGACAGTATGGCCACGACACCGACAGTATTACCAA
The DNA here is from genome assembly GCA_014843695.1 of Archivesica marissinica. Lineage (NCBI taxonomy): Eukaryota > Metazoa > Mollusca > Bivalvia > Venerida > Vesicomyidae > Archivesica > Archivesica marissinica. The sequence goes on along the minus strand of CM026402.1, from coordinate 3,214,177 downwards.
CACTATGAGACCACAACACCAACGTATGAAACCACGACACCAACAGTATGAGACCACGACACAACAGTATGAGACCTCGACACCGACAGTATGAGACCACGGCACCAACAGTATGAGACCACGACACCAACAGTATGAGACCACTACACCAACAGTATGAGACCACGACACCGACAGTATGAGACCACGGCACCGACAGTACGAGACATCGGCACCAACAGTATGATACCATGGCACCGACAGTATGAGACCACGGCACAAACAGTATGATATCACGGCACCAACAGTATGAGACCAAAACACCAACAGTATGAGACCACGACACTAACAGTATGAGACCACGACACCGACAGTATGAGGCCACGGCACCAACAATATGAGACCACGACACCAACAGTATGAGACCACGACACCAACAGTATGAGACCACGACACCGACAGTATGAGACCAAGACACCAACAGTATGAGACCACGACACCAACAGTATGAGACCACGGCACCGACAGTATGAGACCACGACACCGACAGTATGAGACCACGACACCAACAGTATGAGACCACGACACCAACAGTATGAGACCACGACACCAACAGTATGAGACCACGACACCAACAGTATGAGACCACGACACCGACAGTATGAGGCCACGGCACCAACAGTATGAGGCCACGACACCACCAGTATGAGACCACGACACCAACAGTATGAGACCACGACACCGACAGTATGAGACCAAGACACCAACAGTATGAGACCACGACACCGACAGTATGAGACCACGGCACCGACAGTATGAGACCACGGCACCAACAGTATGAGACCACGACACCAACAGTATGAGACCACGACACCGACAGTATGAGACCACGGCACCGACAGTACGAGACCTCGGCACCAACAGTATGAGACCATGGCACCGACAGTATGAGACCACGGCACAAACAGTATGATATCACGGCACCAACAGTATGAGACCACAACACCAACAGTATGAGACCACGACACCAACAGTATGAGACCACGACACCGACAGTATGAGAACAAGACACCAACCGTATGAGAGCACGACACCAACAGTATGAGACCACGGCACCGACATGATGAGACCACGGCACCAACAGTATGAGACCACGGCACCAACAGTATGAGACCACGACACCGACATTATGAGACCACGGCACCGACAGTACGAGATCTCGGCACCAACAGTATGAGACCATGGCACCGACAGTATGAGACCACGGCACAAACAGTATGATATCACGGCACCAACAGTATGAGACCACAACACCAACAGTATGAGACCACGGCACCAACAGTATGAGACCACGACACCGACAGTATGAGACCACGACACCAACAGTATGAGACCACGACACCAACAGTATGAGACCACGGCACCAACAGTATGAGACCAAGACACCAACAGTATCAGACCACAACACCAACAGTATGAGACCACGACACCAACAGTATGAGACCACGGCACAAACAGTATGATACCACGGCACCAACACTATGAGACCACAACACAAAGTATGAGACCACGACACCAACAGTATGAGACCACTACACCAACAGTATGAGACCACGGCACCAACGGTATGAGACCACGACACCAACAGTATGAGACCACGACACCAACAGTATGAAACCACGGCACCAACAGTATGAGAGCACGACACCGACAGTATGAGGCCACGACACCGACAGTATGAGACCCCGACACCAACAGTATGAGACCACGACCCCGACAATATTAGGCCACGGCACCGACAGTATGAAGCCACGACACCGACAGTATGAGGCCACGACACCGACAGTATTAACCAACACTATGAGACCACAACACCAACGGTATGAAACCACGACACCAACAGTATGAGACCACGACACCAACAGTATGAGACCTCGACACCGACAGTATGAGACCACGGCACCAACAGTATGAGACCACGACACCAACAGTATGAGACCACTAACACCAACAGTATGAGACCACGACACCGACAGTATGAGACCACGGCACCGACAGTACGAGACATCGGCACCAACAGTATGATACCATGGCACCGACAGTATGAGACCACGGCACAAACAGTATGATATCACGGCACCAACAGTATGAGACCAAAACACCAACAGTATGAGACCACGACACTAACAGTATGAGACCACGACACCGACAATATGAGGCCACTGCACCAACAGTATGAGGCCACGACACCACCAGTATAAGACCACGACACCAACAGTATGAGACCACGACACCGACAGTATGAGACCAAGACACCAACAGTATGAGAGCACGACACCTACAGTATGAGAGCACGGCACCGACAGTATGAGACCACGACACCGACAGTATGAGGCCACGACACCGACAGTATGAGACCACGACACCAACAATATGAGACCACGACACCAACAGTATGAGACCACGACACCGACAGTATTAGGCCACGACACCGACAGTATGAAGCCACGACACCAACAGTATGAGGCCACGACACCGACAATATGAGGCCACGGCACCGACAGTATTAACCAACACTATGAGACCACAACACCAACAGTATGAAACCACGACACCAACAGTATGAGACCTCGACACCGACAGTATGAGACCACGGCACCAACAGTATGAGACCACGACACCAACAATATGAGACCACGACACCAACAGTATGAGACCACGACACCGACAGTATGAGACCACGGCACCGACAGTACGAGACTTCGGCACCAACAGTATGAGACCATGGCACCGACAGTATGAGACCACGGCACAAACAGTATGATATCACGGCACCAACAGTATGAGACCACAACACCAACAGTATGAGACCACGACACCGACAGTATGAGACCACACACCGACAGTATGAGACCACGACACCGACAGTATGAGACCACGACACCAACAGTATGAGACCACACACCAACAGTATGAGACCACGACACCGACAGTATGAGGCCACGGCACCAACAGTATGAGACCACGACACCAACAGTATGAGACCACGACACCAACAGTATGAGACCACGACACCGACAGTATGAGAACACGACACCAACAATATGAGACCACGACACCAACAGTATGAGACCACGACACCGACAGTATGAGACCACGACACCAACAGTATGAGACCACGACACCAACAGTATGAGACCACGACACCGACAGTATTAGACCACGACACCGAGAGTATGAAACCACGACACCGACAGTATGAGGCCACGACACCGACAGTATGAGACCACGACATCAACAGTATGAGACCACGACACCGACAATATTAGACCACAACACCGACAGAATGAAGCCACGACACCGACAATATGAGGCCACGACACCGACAGTATGAGACCACGACACCAACAGTATGAGACCACGACACCAACAGTATGAGACCACGGCACCGACAGTATTAGGCCACGACACCGACATTATGAGGCCACGACACCGACAGTATGAGACCACGACACTAACAGTATGAGACCACGACACCGACAGTATGAGACCTCAACACCAACAGTATGAGACCACGGCACCAACAGTATGATACCACGGCACCAAGACTATGAGACCACAACACCAACAGTATGAGACCACCACACGAACAGTATGAGACCACGACACCAACAGTATGAGACCTCGACACCGACAGTGTGAGACCACGACACAAACAGTATGAGACCACGGCACAAACAGTATGAGACCACGGCACTAATAGTGTGAGACCACGGCACTAACAGTATGCTCCCACGGCACCGACAGTATGAGACCACGGCACAAACAGTATGAGGCCATGACACAGAAAATATGATGCCACGACACCGACATTATGAGACCACGACACCGACAGTATGAGACCATGACACAGACAATATGAGGCCACGACACCACCAGTATGAGACCACGACACCAACAGTATGAGACCACGACACCGACATTATGAGACCTCAACACCAACAGTATGAGACCACGGCACCAACACTATGAGACCACGACACCGACAGTATTAGACCACGGCACCAACAGTATGAGACCACGACACCGACAGTATGAGACCACGACATCAACAGTATGAGACCACGACACTAACGGTATGAGACCACGACACCGACAGTATGAGGCCACGGCACCAACAGTATGAGGCCACGACACCCCCAGTATGAGACCACGACACCAACAGTATGAGACCACGACACCGACAGTATGAGAACAAGACACCAACAATATGAGAGCACGACACCTACAGTATGAGACCACGGCTCCGACAGTATGAGACCACGACACCAACAGTATTAGACCACGGCAACAACAGTATGAGACCACGACACCGACATTATGAGACCACGGCACCGACAGTATGAGACCTCAACACCAACAGTATGAGACCACGGCACCAAGAGTATGAGACTACGACACCGACAGTATGAGACCTCAACACCAACAGTATGAAACCACGGCACCAACAGTATGAGACCACGGCACAAACAGTATGATACCACGGCACCAACACTATGAGACCACAACACCAACATTATGAGACCACGACACCAACAGTATGAGACCACGACACCAACAGTATGAGACCTCGACACCGACAGTATGAGACCACGGCACCAACAGTATGAGACCACGACACCAACAGTATGAGACCACGACACCGACAGTATGAGACCAGGACACCGACAATATGAGACCTCAACACCAACAGTATGAGACCATGGCACCAACAGTATGAGACCACGGCGCCAACAGTATGATACCACGGCACTAACACTATGAGACCACAACACCAACAGTATGAGACCACGACACCAACAGTATGAGATCACGACACCAACAGTATGAGACCTCGACACCGACAGTGTGAGACCACGGCAACAACAGTATGAGACCACGACACCGACAGTATGAGGCCATGACACCGACAGTATGAGACCACGACACCAACAGTATGAGACCACGACACCGACAATATTAGGCCACAACACCGACAGAATGAAGCCACGACACCGACAATATGAGGCCACGACACCGACAGTATGAGACCACGACACCAACAGTATGAGACCACGACACCAACAGTATGAGACCACGGCACCGACAGTATTAGGCCACGACACCGACATTATGAGGCCACGACACCGACAGTATGAGACCACGACACCGACAGTATGAGACCACGGCACCGACAGTATGAGACCACGACACCGACAGTATGAGACCTCAACACCAACAGTATGAGACCACGGCACCAACAGTATGATACCACGGCACCAAGACTATGAGACCACAACACCAACAGTATGAGACCACCACACGAACAGTATGAGACCACGACACCAACAGTATGAGACCTCGACACCGACAGTGTGAGACCACGACACAAACAGTATGAGACCACGGCACAAACAGTATGAGACCACGGCACTAATAGTGTGAGACCACGGCACTAACAGTATGCTCCCACGGCACCGACAGTATGAGACCACGGCACAAACAGTATGAGGCCATGACACAGAAAATATGATGCCACGACACCGACATTATGAGACCACGACACCGACAGTATGAGACCATGACACAGACAATATGAGACCACGACACCACCAGTATGAGACCACGACACCAACAGTATGAGACCACGACACCGACATTATGAGACCACAACACCAACAGTATGAGACCACGGCACCAACACTATGAGACCACGACACCGACAGTATTAGACCACGGCACCAACAGTATGAGACCACGACACCGACAGTATGAGACCACGACATCAACAGTATGAGACCACGACACTAACGGTATGAGACCACGACACCGACAGTATGAGGCCACGGCACCAACAGTATGAGGCCACGACACCCCCAGTATGAGACCACGACACCAACAGTATGAGACCACGACACCGACAGTATGAGAACAAGACACCAACAGTATGAGAGCACGACACCTACAGTATGAGACCACGGCACCGACAGTATGAGACCACGACACCGACAGTATGAGACCACGACACCAACAGTATGAGACCACGACACCAACAGTATGAGACCACGACACCAACAGTATGAGACCACGACACCGACAGTATGAGGCCACGACACCGACAGTATGAGACCACGACACCAACAGTATGAGACCACGACACCGACAATATGAGGCCACGACACCGACAAGACCACAACACCAACAGTATGAAACCACGACACCGACAGTATGAGGCCACGACACCGACAGTATGAGACCACGACACCAACAGTATGAGACCACGACACCAACAGTATGAGACCACGGCACCGACAGTATTAGGCCACGACACCGACATTATGAGGCCACGACACCGACAGTATGAGACCACGACACCGACAGTATGAGACCACGGCACCGACAGTATGAGACCACGACACCGACAGTATGAGACCACAACACCAACAGTATGAGACCACGGCACCAACAGTATGATACCACGGCACCAACACTATGAGACCACAACACCAACAGTATGAGACCACGACACCAACAGTATGAGACCACGACACCAACAGTATGAGACCTCGACACCGACAGTATGAGACCACGACACAAACAGTATGAGACCACGGCACAAACAGTATGAGACCACGGCACTAATAGTATGAGACCACGGCACTAACAGTATGATCCCACGGCACCGACAGTATGAGACCACGGCACAAACAGTATGAGGCCATGACACAGAAAATATGATGCCACGACACCGACATTATGAGACCACGACACCGACAGTATGAGACCATGACACAGACAATATGAGGCCACGACACCACCAGTATGAGACCACGACACCAACAGTATGAGACCACGACACCGACATTATGAGACCTCAACACCAACAGTATGAGACCACGGCACCAACACTATGAGACCACGACACCGACAGTATTAGACCACGGCACCAACAGTATGAGACCACGACACCGACAGTATGAGACCACGACATCAACAGTATGAGACCACGACACTAACAGTATGAGACCACGACACCGACAATATTAGGCCACAACACCGACAGAATGAAGCCACGACACCGACAATATGAGGCCACGACACCGACAGTATGAGACCACGACACCAACAGTATGAGACCACGACACCAACAGTATGAGACCACGGCACCGACAGTATTAGGCCACGACACCGACATTATGAGGCCACGACACCGACAGTATGAGACCACGACACCGACAGTATGAGACCACGGCACCGACAGTATGAGACCACGACACCGACAGTATGAGACCTCAACACCAACAGTATGAGACCACGGCACCAACAGTATGATACCACGGCACCAAGACTATGAGACCACAACACCAACAGTATGAGACCACCACACGAACAGTATGAGACCACGACACCAACAGTATGAGACCTCGACACCGACAGTGTGAGACCACGACACAAACAGTATGAGACCACGGCACAAACAGTATGAGACCACGGCACTAATAGTGTGAGACCACGGCACTAACAGTATGCTCCCACGGCACCGACAGTATGAGACCACGGCACAAACAGTATGAGGCCATGACACAGAAAATATGATGCCACGACACCGACATTATGAGACCACGACACCGACAGTATGAGACCATGACACAGACAATATGAGGCCACGACACCACCAGTATGAGACCACGACACCAACAGTATGAGACCACGACACCGACATTATGAGACCTCAACACCAACAGTATGAGACCACGGCACCAACACTATGAGACCACGACACCGACAGTATTAGACCACGGCACCAACAGTATGAGACCACGACACCGACAGTATGAGACCACGACATCAACAGTATGAGACCACGACACTAACGGTATGAGACCACGACACCGACAGTATGAGGCCACGGCACCAACAGTATGAGGCCACGACACCCCCAGTATGAGACCACGACACCAACAGTATGAGACCACGACACCGACAGTATGAGAACAAGACACCAACAATATGAGAGCACGACACCTACAGTATGAGACCACGGCTCCGACAGTATGAGACCACGACACCAACAGTATTAGACCACGACACCAACAGTATGAGACCACGACACCGACAGTATTAGGCCACGACACCGAGAGTATGAAACCACGACACCGACAGTATGAGGCCACGACACCGACAGTATGAGACCACGACATCAACAGTATGAGACCACGACACCGACAATATTAGGCCACAACACCGACAGAATGAAGCCACGACACCGACAATATGAGGCCACGACACCGACAGTATGAGACCACGACACCAACAGTATGAGACCACGACACCAACAGTATGAGACCACGGCACCGACAGTATTAGGCCACGACACCGACAGTATGAGACCACGACACCGACAGTATGAGACCACGACACCGACAGTATGAGACCACGGCACCAACAGTATGAGACCACGACACCGAAAGTATGAGACCACAACACCAACAGTATGAGACCACGGCACCAACAGTATGATACCACGGCACCAACACTATGAGACCACAACACCAACAGTATGAGACCACCACACCAACAGTATGAGACCACGACACCAACAGTATGAGACCTCGACACCGACAGTGTGAGACCACGACACAAACAGTATGAGACCACGGCACAAACAGTATGAGACCACGGCACTAATAGTGTGAGACCACGGCACTAACAGTATGATCCCACGGCACCGACAGTATGAGACCACGGCACAAACAGTATGAGGCCATGACACAGACAATATGAGGCCACGACACCGACATTATGAGACCACGACACCGACAGTATGAGACCATGACACAGACAATATGAGGCCACGACACCAACAGTATGAGCCCACGACACCGACAGTATGAGACCACGGCACCAACAGTATGAGACCACGACACCAACATTATGAGACCACGACACCGACATAATGAGACCACGACACCGACAATACGAGACCACGACACCAACAGTATGAGACCACGACACCGACAGTATGAGACCACGACACCGACAGTATGATACCACTACCCAGACAGTATGAGACCACGGCACCAACATTATGAGACCACGACACCAACAGTATGAGACCACGACACCAAGAGATGAGACCACGGCACCGACAGTACGAGACCTCGGCACCAACAGTATGAGACCATGGCACCGACAGTATGAGACTACGGCACAAACAGTATGATATCACGGCAACAACAGTATGAGACCACAACACCAACAGTATGAGACCACGACACCAACAGTATGAGACCACGACACCGACAGTATGAGA
>CM026402.1:3142272-3203846 GCA_014843695.1 Archivesica marissinica | reverse complement strand
ATCAAATACTGCCAGTAGAAATCCACATCCTGTGTATCAAATACTGCCAGGAGAAATCCACATCCTACTGTGTTGAAATACTGCCAGGAGAAATCCACATCCTACTGTGTAAAATCAAATACTGCCAGGAGAAATCCACATCCTACGTGTTGAAATACTGCCAGGAGAAATCCACATACTACAATACTGCCAGGAGAAATGTAAATCCTACAAATACTGCCAGGAGAATCCACATCATACTGTGTAAAATGAAATACTGCCAGGAGAAATCCACATCCTACAAATACTGCCAGGAGAAATCCACATCCTACTGTGTAAAATCAAATACTGCCAGGAGAAATCCACATCCTTCTGTGTAAAATGAAATACTGCCAGGAGAAATCCACATCCTACAAATACTGCCAGGAGAAATTCACATCCTACAAATACTGCCAGGAGAAATCCACATCCTGTGTAAAATGAAATATTGCCAGGAGAAATCCAAATACTACAAATACTGCCAGGAGAAATCCACATCCTACTGTGTAAAATTAAATACTGCCAGGAGAAATCCACATCCTACTGTGTAAAATCAAATACTGCCAGGAGAAATCCACATCCTACTGTGTAAAATCAAATACTGCCAGGAGAAATCCACATACTACAAATACTGCCAGGAGAAATCCACATCCTACAAATACTGCCAGGAGAAATCCACATCCTACAAATTCTGCCAGCAGAAATCCACATACTACAAATACTGCCGGGAGAAATCCACATCCTACAAATACTGCCAGGAGAAATCCACATCCTACTGTGTAAAATCAAATACTGCCAGGAGAAATCCACATCCTTCTGTGTAAAATGAAATATTGCCAGGAGAAATCCACATTCTACAAATACTGCCAGGAGAAATCCACATCCTACAAATACTGACAGGAGAAATCCACATCCTGTGTAAAATGAAATACTGCCAGGAGAAATCCACATCCTACAAATACTGCCAGGAGAAATCCACATCCTACAAATACTGCCAGGAGAAATCCACATCCTACAAATACTGCCAGGAGAAATCCACATCCTACAAATACTGCCAGGAGAAATCCACATCCTACAAATACTGCCAGAGAAATCCACATCCTACTTGTGTAAAATGAAATACTGCCAGAGAAATCCACATCCTACAAATACTGCCAGGAAAATCCACACCTACAAATACTGCCAGGAGAAATCCACATCCTACAAATACTGCCAGAGAAATCAACATCCTACAATCTGCAGGAAATTTCAAATACTGCCAGGAGAAATCCACATCCTACAAATACTGCCAGGAGAAATCCACATCCTACAAATACTGCCAGGAGAAATCCACATCCTACTGTGTAAAATCAAATACTGCCAGGAGAAATCCACATATTAAAAATACTGCCAGGAGAAATCCACATCCTACAAATACTGCCAGGAGAAATCCACATCATACTGTGTAAAATGAAATACTGCCAGGAGAAATCCACATCCTACAAATACTGCCAGGAGAAATCCACATCCTACTGTGTAAAATCAAATACTGCCAGGAGAAATCCACATCTTACTGTGTAAAATCAAATACTGCCAGGAGAAATCCACATCCTACAAATACTGCCAGGAGAAATGTACATCCACAAATACTGCCAGGAGAAATCCACATCCTACTGTGTAAAATGAAATACTGCCAGGAGAAATCCACATCCTACAATACTGCCAGGAAAATCCACATCCTACTGTGTAAAATCAAATACTGCCAGGAGAAATCCACATCCTACTGTGTAAAATGAAATACTGCCAGGAGAAATCCACATCCTACTGTGTAAAATCAAATACTGCCAGGAGAAATCCACATACTACACATACTGCCAGGAGAAATCCACATCCTACAAATATTGCCAGGAGAAATCCACATACTACAAATACTGCCAGGAGAAATCAACATCCTACTGTGTAAAATCAAATACTGCCAGGAGAAATCCACATCCTACTGTGTAAAATCAAATACTGCCAGGAGAAATCCACATCCTACTGTGTAAAATCAAATACTGCCAGGAGAAATCCACATCCTACAAATACTGCCAGGAGAAATCCACATCCTACTGTGTAAAATCAAATACTGCCAGGAGAAATCCACATACTACAAATACTGCCAGGAGAAATCCACATCCTACAAATACTGCCAGGAGAAATCCACATCCTACTGTGTAAAATCAAATACTGCCAGGAGAAATCCACATACTACAAATACTGCCAGGAGAAATCCACATCCTACAAATACTGCCAGGAGAAATCCACATCCTACAAATACTGCCAGGAGAAATCCACATCCTACATGTTGAATACTGCCAGGAGAAATCCACATCCTACAAATACTGCCAGGAGAAATCCACATCCTTACAAATACTGCAAGGAGAAATCCACATCCTACTGTGTAAAATGAAAACAACCAGGAGAAATCCACATCCTACTGTGTAAAATCAAATACTGCCAGGAGAAATCCACATCCTACAAATACTGCCAGGAGAAATCCACATCATACTGTGTAAAATGAAATACTGCCAGGAGAAATCCACATCCTACAAATACTGCCAGGAGAAATGCACATCCTACTGTGTAAAATCAAATACTGCCAGGAGAAATCCACATCTTTCTGTGTAAAATCAAATACTGCCAGGAGAAATCCACATCCTACAAATACTGCCAGGAGAAATGTACATCCACAATACTGCCAGGAGAAATCCACATCATACTGTGTAAAATGAAATACTGCCAGGAGAAATCCACATCCTACAAATACTGCCAGGAGAAATCCACATCCTACTATGTAAAATCAAATACTGCCAGGAGAAATCCACATCCTTCTGTGTAAAATGAAATACTGCCAGGAGAAATCCACATCCTACAAATACTGCCAGGAGAAATCCACATCCTACAAATACTGCCAGGAGAAATCCACATCCTGTGTAAAATGAAATACTGCCAGGAGAAATCCACATCCTACAAATACTGCCAGGAGAAATCCACATCCTGTGTAAAATCAAATACTGCCAGGAGAAATCCACATCCTACGTGTAAATACTGCCAGGAGAAATCCACATCCTACAAATACTGCCATGAGAAATCCACATCCTACTGTGTAAAATCAAATACTGCCAGGAGAAATCCACATCCTACAAATACTGCCAGGAGAAATCCACATCCTACAAATACTGCTAGGAGAAATCCACATCCTACTGTGTAAAATCGAATACTGCCAGGAGAAATCCACATACTACAAATACTGCCAGGAGAAATGCACATCCTACAAATACTGCCAGGAGAAATCCACATCCTACTGTGTAAAATCAAATACTGCCAGGAGAAATCCACATCCTACTGTGTTAAATACTGCCAGGAGAAATCCACATCCAACAAATACTGCCAGGAGAAATCCACATCATACAAATACTGCCAGGAGAAATCCACATCCTACAAATACTGCCAGGAAAAATCCACATCCTACTATGTAAAATCAAATACTGCCAGGAGAAATCCACATCCTTCTGTGTAAAATGAAATACTGCCAGGAGAAATCCACATCATACTGTGTAAAATGAAATACTGCCAGGAGAAATCCACATACTACAAATACTGCCAGGAGAAATCCACATCCTGTGTAAAATCAAATATTGCCAGGAGAAATCCACATACTACAAATACTGCCCGGAGAAATCAACATCCTACTGTGTAAAATCAAATACTGCCATGAGAAATCCACATCCTACTGTGTAAAATCAAATACTGCCATGAGAAATCCACATCCTACTGTGTAAAATCAAATACTGCCAGGAGAAATCCACATACTACAAATACTGCCAGGAGAAATCCACATCCTACAAATACTGCCAGCAGAAATCCACATCCTACAAATTCTGCCAGCAGAAATCCACATACTACAAATACTGCCGGGAGAAATCCACATCCTACAAATACTGACAGGAGAAATCCACATCCTGTGTAAAATGAAATACTGCCAGGAGAAATCCACATCCTACAAATACTGCCAGGAGAAATCCACATCCTACAAATACTGCCAGGAGAAATCCACATCCTACAAATACTGCCAGCAGAAATCCACATCCTACAAATTCTGCCAGCAGAAATCCACATCCTACAAATACTGCCAGCAGAAATCCACATCCTACAAATACTGCCAGGAGAAATCCACAACCTACAAATTCTGCAAGGACAGATCCACATCCTACTGTGTAAAATCAAATACAACCAGGAGAAATCCACATCCTACTGGGTAAAATCAAATACTGCCAGGAGAAATCCACATCCTACAAATACTGCCAGGAGAAATCCACATCATACTGTGTAAAATGAAATACTGCCAGGAGAAATCCACATCCTACAAATACTGCCAGGAGAAATGCACATCCTACTGTGTAAAATCAAATACTGCCAGGAGAAATCCACATCTTTCTGTGTAAAATCAAATACTGCCAGGAGAAATCCACATCCTACAAATACTGCCAGGAGAAATGTACATCCAACAAATACTGCCAGGAGAAATCCACATCATACTGTGTAAAATGAAATACTGCCAGGAGAAATCCACATCCTACAAATACTGCTAGGAAAAATCCACATCCTACTATGTAAAATCAAATACTGCCAGGAGAAATCCACATCCTTCTGTGTAAAATGAAATACTGCCAGGAGAAATCCACATCCTACAAATACTGCCAGGAGAAATCCACATCCTACAAATACTGCCAGGAGAAATTCACATCCTGTGTAAAATGAAATACTGCCAGGAGAAATCCACATCCTACAAATACTGCCAGGAGAAATCCACATCCTGTGTAAAATCAAATACTGCCAGAAGAAATCCACATCCTACAAATACTGCCAGGAGAAATCCACATCCTACTGTGTAAAATCAAATACTGCCATGAAAAATCCACATCCTACTGTGTAAAATCAAATACTGCCAGGAGAAATCCACATCCTACTGTGTAAAATCAAATACTGCCAGGAGAAATCCACATTCTACAAATACTGCTAGGAGAAATCCACATCCTACTGTGTAAAATCGAATACTGCCAGGAGAAATCCACATACTACAAATACTGCCAGGAGAAATCCACATCCTTCTGTGTAAAATCAAATACTGCCAGGAGAAATCCACATCCTACAAATACTGCCAGGAGAAATCCACATCCTACAAATACTGCCAGGAGAAATCCACATCCTAAAAATACTGCCAGGAGAAATCCAAATCCTACAAATACTGCCAGGAGAAATCCACATCCTGTGTAAAATGAAATACTGCCAGGAGAAATCCACATCCTACAAATACTGCCAGGAGAAATCCACATCCTGTGTAAAATGAAATACTGCCAGGAGAAATCCAAATCCTACAAATACTGCCAGGAGAAATCCACATCCTGTGTAAAATGAAATACTGCCAGGAGAAATCCACATCCTACAAATACTGCCAGGAGAAATCCACATCCTGTGTAAAATGAAATACTGCCAGGAGAAATCCAAATCCTACAAATACTGCCAGGAGAAATCCACATCCTGTGTAAAATGAAATACTGCCAGGAGAAATCCACATCCTACAAATACTGCCAGGAGAAATCCACATCCTGTGTAAAATGAAATACTGCCAGGAGAAATCCAAATCCTACAAATACTGCCAGGAGAAATCCACATCCTGTGTAAAATGAAATACTGCCAGGAGAAATCCACATCCTACAAATATTGCCAGGAGAAATCCACATACTACAAATACTGCCCGGAGAAATCAACATCCTACTGTGTAAAATCAAATACTGCCATGAGAAATCCACATCCTACTGTGTAAAATCAAATACTGCCATGAGAAATCCACATCCTACTGTGTAAAATCAAATACTGCCAGGAGAAATCCACATACTACAAATACTGCCAGGAGAAATCCACATCCTACAAATACTGCCAGCAGAAATCCACATCCTACAAATTCTGCCAGCAGAAATCCACATACTACAAATACTGCCGGGAGAAATCCACATCCTACAAATACTGCCAGGAGAAATCCACATCCTACTGTGTAAAATCAAATACTGCCAGGAGAAATCCACATCCTTCTGTGTAAAATGAAATATTGCCAGGAGAAATCCACATTCTACAAATACTGCCAGGAGAAATCCACATCCTACAAATACTGACAGGAGAAATCCACATCCTGTGTAAAATGAAATACTGCCAGGAGAAATCCACATCCTACAAATACTGCTAGGAGAAATCCACATCCTGTGTAAAATCAAATACTGCCATGAGAAATCCACATAATACAAATACTGCAAGGAGAAATCCACATCCTACTGTGTAAAATCAAATACTGCCAGGAGAAATCCACATCCTACTGTGTAAAATCAAATACTGCCAGGAGAAATCCACATACTACAAATACTGCCAGGAGAAATCCACATCCTACTGTGTAAAATGAAATACAACCAGGAGAAATCCACATCCTACTGTGTAAAATCAAATACTGCCAGGAGAAATCCACATCCTACAAATACTGCCAGGAGAAATCCACATCCTACTGTGTAAAATCAATACTGCCAGGAGAAATCCACATCTTCTGTGTAAAATCAAATACTGCCAGGAGAAATCCACATCCTACAAATACTGCCAGGAGAAATCCACATCCTACAAATACTGCCAGGAGAAATCCACATCCTGTGTAAAATGAAATACTGCCAGGAGAAATCCAAATCCTACAAATACTGCCAGGAGAAATCACATCCTGTGTAAAATGAAATACTGCCAGGAGAAATCCACATCATACAAATACTGCCAGGAGAAATATCCTGTGTAAAATCAAATATTGCCAGGAGAATCCACATACTACAAATACTGCCAGGAGAAATCAACATCCTACTGTGTAAAATCAAATACTGCCATGAGAAATCCACATCCTACTGTGTAAAATCAAATACTGCCATGAGAAATCCACATCCTACTGTGTAAAATCAAATACTGCCAGGAGAAATCCACATACTACAAATACTGCCAGGAGAAATCCACATCCTACAAATACTGCCAGCAGAAATCCACATCCTACAAATTCTGCAGGCAGAAATCCACATACTACAAATACTGCCGGGAGAAATCCACATCCTACAAATACTGCCAGGAGAAATCCACATCCTACTGTGTAAAATCAAATACTGCCAGGAGAAATCCACATCCTTCTGTGTAAAATGAAATATTGCCAGCAGAAATCCAAATCCTACAAATACTGCCAGGAGAAATCCACATCATACCGTGTAAAATGAAATACTGCCAGGAGAAATCCACATCCTACAAATACTGCCAGGAGAAATCCACATCCTACTGTGTAAAATCAAATACTGCCAGGAGAAATCCACATCCTTCTGTGTAAAATAAAATACTGCCAGGAGAAATCCACATCCTACAAATACTGCCAGGAGAAATCCACATCCAACAAATACTGCAAGGAGAAATCCACATCCTGTGTAAAATGAAATACTGCCAGGAGAAATCCAAATCCTACAAATACTGCCAGGAGAAATCCACATCCTGTGTAAAATGAAATACTGCCAGGAGAAATCCACATCCTACAAATACTGCCAGGAGAAATCCACATCCTGTGTAAAATCAAATATTGCCAGGAGAAATCCACATACTACAAATACTGCCAGGAGAAATCAACATCCTACTGTGTAAAATCAAATACTGCCATGAGAAATCCACATCCTACTGTGTAAAATCAAATACTGCCATGAGAAATCCACATCCTACTGTGTAAAATCAAATACTGCCAGGAGAAATCCACATACTACAAATACTGCCAGGAGAAATCCACATACTACAAATACTGCCGGGAGAAATCCACATCCTACAAATACTGCCAGGAGAAATCCACATCCTACTGTGTAAAATCAAATACTGCCAGGAGAAATCCACATCCTTCTGTGTAAAATGAAATATTGCCAGGAGAAATCCACATCCTACAAATACTGCCAGGAGAAATCCACATCCTACAAATACTGACAGGAGAAATCCACATCCTGTGTAAAATGAAATACTGCCAGGAGAAATCCACATCCTACAAATACTGCTAGGAGAAATCCACATCCTGTGTAAAATCAAATACTGCCATGAGAAATCCACATAATACAAATACTGCAAGGAGAAATCCACATCCTACTGTGTAAAATCAAATACTGCCAGGAGAAATCCACATCCTACTCTGTAAAATCAAATACTGCCAGGAGAAATCCACATACTACAAATACTGCCAGGAGAAATCCACATTCTACTGTGTAAAATGAAATACAACCAGGAGAAATCCACATCCTACTGTGTAAAATCAAATACTGCCAGGAGAAATCCACATCCTACTCTGTAAAATCAAATACTGCCAGGATAAATCCACATACTACAAATACTGCCAGGAGAAATCCACATCCTACAAATACTGCCAGGAGAAATCCACATCCTACAAATACTGCCAGGAGAAATCCACATCCTACTGTGTAAAATCAAATACTGCCATGAGAAATCCACATCCTACTGTGTAAAATCAAATACTGCCAGGAGAAATCCACATACTACAAATACTGCCAGGAGAAATCCACATCCTACAAATACAGCCAGCAGAAATCCACATCCTACAAATTCTGCCAGCAGAAATCCACATACTACAAATACTGCCGGGAGAAATCCACATCCTACAAATACTGCCAGGAGAAATCCACATCCTACTGTGTAAAATCAAATACTGCCAGGAGAAATCCACATCCTTCTGTGTAAAATGAAATATTGCCAGGAGAAATCCACATCCTACAAATACTGCCAGGAGAAATCCACATCCTACAAATACTGACAGGAGAAATCCACATCCTGTGTAAAATGAAATACTGCCAGGAGAAATCCACATCCTACAAATACTGCTAGGAGAAATCCACATCCTGTGTAAAATCAAATACTGCCATGAGAAATCCACATAATACAAATACTGCAAGGAGAAATCCACATCCTACTGTGTAAAATCAAATACTGCCAGGAGAAATCCACATCCTGCTCTGTAAAATCAAATACTGCCAGGAGAAATCCACATACTACAAATACTGCCAGGAGAAATCCACATCCTACTGTGTAAAATGAAATACAACCAGGAGAAATCCACATCCTACTGTGTAAAATCAAATACTGCCAGGAGAAATCCACATCCTACAAATACTGCCATGAGAAATCCACATCCTACTGTGTAAAATCAAATACTGCCATGAGAAATCCACATCCTACTGTGTACAATCAAATACTGCCAGGAGAAATCCACATCCTACGAATACTGCTAGGAGAAATCCACATCCTACTGTGTAAAATCAAATACTGCCAGGATAAATCCACATACTACAAATACTGCCAGGAGAAATCCACATCCTACAAATACTGCCAGGAGAAATCCACATCCTACAAATACTGCCAGGAGAAAACCACATCCTACTGTGTAAAATCAAATACTGCCATGAGAAATTCACATCCTACTGTGTAAAATCAAATACTGCCAGGAGAAATCCACATACTACAAATACTGCCAGGAGAAATCCACATCCTACAAATACTGCCAGCAGAAATCCACATCCTACAAATTCTGCCAGCAGAAATCCACATACTACAAATACTGCCGGGAGAAATCCACATCCTACAAATACTGCCAGGAGAAATCCACATCCTACTGTGTAAAATCAAATACTGCCAGGAGAAATCCACATCCTTCTGTGTAAAATGAAATATTGCCAGGAGAAATCCACATCCTACAAATACTGCCAGGAGAAATCCACATCCTACAAATACTGACAGGAGAAATCCACATCCTGTGTAAAATGAAATACTGCCAGGAGAAATCCACATCCTACAAATACTGCTAGGAGAAATCCACATCCTGTGTAAAATCAAATACTGCCATGAGAAATCCACATAATACAAATACTGCAAGGAGAAATCCACATCCTACTGTGTAAAATCAAATACTGCCAGGAGAAATCCACATCCTACTCTGTAAAATCAAATACTGCCAGGAGAAATCCACATACTACAAATACTGCCAGGAGAAATCCACATCCTACTGTGTAAAATGAAATACAACCAGGAGAAATCCACATCCTACTGTGTAAAATCAAATACTGCCAGGAGAAATCCACATCCTACAAATACTGCCATGAGAAATCCACATCCTACTGTGTTAAATCAAATACTGCCATGAGAAATCCACATCCTACTGTGTACAATCAAATACTGCCAGGAGAAATCCACATCCTACGAATACTGCTAGGAGAAATCCACATCCTACTGTGTAAAATCAAATACTGCCAGGATAAATCCACATACTACAAATACTGCCAGGATAAATCCACATCCTACAAATTCTGCCAGCAGAAATCCACATACTACAAATACTGCCAGGAGAAATCCACATCCTACTGTGTAAAATCAAATACTGCCATGAGAAATCCACATCCTACTGTGTAAAATCAAATACTGCCAGGAGAAATCCACATACTACAAATACTGCCAGGAGAAATCCACATCCTACAAATAATGCCAGCAGAAATCCACATCCTACAAATTCTGCCAGCAGAAATCCACATACTACAAATACTGCCGGGAGAAATCCACATCCTACAAATACTGCCAGAAGAAATCCACATCCTACTGTGTAAAATCAAATACTGCCAGGAGAAATCCACATCCTTCTGTGTAAATTGAAATATTGCCAGGAGAAATCCACATCCTACAAATACTGCCAGGAGAAATCCACATCCTACAAATACTGACAGGAGAAATCCACATCCTGTGTAAAATGAAATACTGCCAGGAGAAATCCACATCCTACAAATACTGCCAGGAGAAATCCACATCCTGTGTAAAATCAAATACTGCCAGGAGAAATCCACATAATACAAATACTGCCAGGAGAAATCCACATCCTACTGTGTAAAATCAAATACTGCCAGGAGAAATCCACATCCTACTCTGTAAAATCAAATACTGCCAGGAGAAATCCACATACTACAAATACTGCCAGGAGAAATCCACATCCTACTGTGTAAAATCAAATACTGCCAGGAGAAATCCACATCCTACTGTGTAAAATCAAATACTGCCAGGAGAAATCCACATACTACTGTGTAAAATAAATACTGCCAGGAGAAATCCACATCCTACTGTGTAAAATGAAATACAACCAGGAGAAATCCACATCCTACTGTGTAAAATCAAATACTGCCAGGAGAAATCCACATCCTACAAATACTGCCATGAGAAATCCACATCCTACTGTGTAAAATCAAATACTGCCATGAGAAATCCACATCCTACTGTGTACAATCAAATACTGCCAGGAGAAATCCACATCCTACGAATACTGCTAGGAGAAATCCACATCCTACTGTGTAAAATCAAATACTGCCAGGATAAATCCACATACTACAAATACTGCCAGGAGAAATCCACATCCTACAAATACTGCCAGGAGAAATCCACATCCTACAAATACTGCCAGGAGAAATCCACATCCTACTGTGTAAAATCAAATACTGCCACGAGAAATCCACATCCTACTGTGTAAAATCAAATACTGCCAGGAGAAATCCACATACTACAAATACTGCCAGGAGAAATCCACATCCTACAAATAATGCCAGCAGAAATCCACATCCTACAAATTCTGCCAGCAGAAATCCACATACTACAAATACTGCCGGGAGAAATCCACATCCTACAAATACTGCCAGAAGAAATCCACATCCTACTGTGTAAAATCAAATACTGCCAGGAGAAATCCACATCCTTCTGTGTAAATTGAAATATTGCCAGGAGAAATCCACATCCTACAAATACTGCCAGGAGAAATCCACATCCTACAAATACTGACAGGAGAAATCCACATCCTGTGTAAAATGAAATACTGCCAGGAGAAATCCACATCCTACAAATACTGCTAGGAGAAATCCACATCCTGTGTAAAATCAAATACTGCCATGAGAAATCCACATAATACAAATACTGCAAGGAGAAATCCACATCCTACTGTGTAAAATCAAATACTGCCAGGAGAAATCCACATCCTACTCTGTAAAATCAAATACTGCCAGGAGAAATCCACATACTACAAATACTGCCAGGAGAAATCCACATCCTACTGTGTAAAATGAAATACAACCAGGAGAAATCCACATCCTACTGTGTAAAATCAAATACTGCCAGGAGAAATCCACATCCTACAAATACTGCCATGAGAAATCCACATCCTACTGTGTAAAATCAAATACTGCCATGAGAAATCCACATCCTACTGTGTACAATCAAATACTGCCAGGAGAAATCCACATCCTACGAATACTGCTAGGAGAAATCCACATCCTACTGTGTAAAATCAAATACTGCCAGGATAAATCCACATACTACAAATACTGCCAGGAGAAATCCACATCGTACAAATACTGCCAGGAGAAATCCACATCCTACAAATTCTGCCAGCAGAAATCCACATACTACAAATACTGCCAGGAGAAACACAACTACACAAGTACACGCGTACAAGTACACGCGTACAAGTACACGCGTACAACTACACGCGTACAAGTACACGCGTACAAGTACACGCGTACAAGTACACGCGTACAAGTACACGCGTACAAGTACACGCGTACAAGTACACGCGTACAAGTACACGCCTACAAGTACACGTGTATACGCGTACAAGTACACGCTTACACGCGTACACGCGTACAAGTACACGCACACATACAAGTACACGTGTACACGCATACAAGTACACCCGTACAACTACACACGTACAAGTACACGCGTACAAGTACACACGTACAACTACACGCGTACAAGTACACGCGTACAAGTACACGCATACAAGTACACAACACGTGTACAAGTACACGCGTACAACTACACGCGTACAATTACACGCGTACAAGTACACGCGTACAAGTACGCACATACAACTACACAAGTACACGCGTACACGCGTACAAGTACAGGCGTACAAGTACACGCGTAAAAGTACACGCTTACAAGTAACACGCGTGCAAGTACACGCGTGCAAGTACACGCATGCAAGTACACGCGTACACGCATACATAAGTACATGCGTACACGCGTACTAGTACACGCATACACGTACACGCGTACAAGTACACGCGTACAAGTACACGCGTACAAGTACACGCGTACAACTACACGCGTACATGTACACGCGTACAAGTACACGCGTACAAGTACACGCATACAAGTAAACGCGTACAAGTACACACGTACTAGTACACGTGTACATGCGTACAAGTACACGCGTACAAGTACACGCGTACACGAGTACATGCGTACACGCGTACAAGTACACGCGTACAAGTACACGCGTACAAGTACACGCGTACAAGTACACGCGTACAAGTACACGCGTACAAGTACACGCGTACACGCACACGCATATAAGTACACGCGTACAACTACACGCGTACAATTACACGCGTACACGCATACATAAGTACACGCGTACTAGTACACGCATACTAGTACACGCGTACACGCGAACAAGTACACGCGTACAAGTACACGCGTACAAGTACACGCGTACAAGTACACTCGTACAAGTACACGCGTACAACTACACGCGTACAAGTACACGTGTATACGCGTACAAGTACACGCGTACAAGTACACGCGTACAAGTACAGGCGTACAACTACACGCGTACAAGTACACGCACACATAAGTACACGCGTACTAGTACACGTACACGCGTACAAGTACACGCGTACAAGTACACGCGTACAACTACACGCGTACAACTACACGTGTACAAGTACACGCGTACATGCGTACAAGTACACGCGTACACGCGTACAAGTACACGCGTACAAGTACACGCGTACAAGTACACGCGTACAAGTACACGCGTACAAGTACACGTGTACAATTACACGCGTACACGCGTACACGCGTACGCATACATAAGTACACGCGTACTAGTACACGCGTACAAGTACACGCGTACACGCGTACAAGTACACACGTACACGCGTACAAGTACACGCGTACAAGTACACGCGTACAAGTACACGCGTACACGCGTAGTAGACGCATACACGCGTACACGCGTACAAGTACACGCATACAAGTACACGCGTACACGAGTACACGCGTACACGAGTACACGCGTACAAGTACACGCGTACAAGTACACGCGTACAAGTACACGCGTACAAGTACACGCGTACAAGTACACGCGTACAACTACACGCGTACAAGTACACGCGTACAAGCGTACAAGTACATGCGTACAAGTACACGCATACAAGTACACGCGTACAAGTACACGCGTACAAGTACACGCGTACAAGTACACGCGTACAAGTACACGCTTACACGAGTACACGCGTACAATTACACGCGTACACGTACACGCGTGCAAGTACACGCGTGCAAGTACAAAAGTACACGCGTACAAGTACATGCGTACAAGTACACGCGTACAACTACACGCGTACAAGTACACACAAGTACACGCATACAGGCGTACAAGTACACGCGTACAAGTACAGGCGTACAAGTACACGCGTACAAGTACACGCGTGCAAGTAACACGCGTACAAGTACACGCATACAAGTACACGCGTACAAGTACACGCCTACAAGTACGTACACACGTACAAGTCCACGCGTACAACTACACGCGTACAAGTACACACAAGTACACGCATACAACTACACAAGTACAGGCGTACAAGTACACGCGTACAAGTACAGGCGTGCAAGTACACGCGTACAAGTACACACGTGCAAGTAACACGCGTACAAGTACACGCGTACAAGTACACGCGTGCAAGTACACGCGTGCAAGTACACGCGTGCAAGTACAAAAGTACACGCGTACAAGTACATGCGTACAAGTACACGCGTACACACATACATAAGTACACGCGTACACGCACACACGTACAAACGTACAAGTACACGCGTACAAGTACACGCATACAAGTACACGCGTACAAGTACACACGTACAACTACACGCGTACAAGTACACGCGTACAAGTACACACAAGTACACACAAGTACACGCATACAACTACACAAGTACACGCGTACAAGTACAGGTGTACAAGTACACGCATACAAGTACACGCGTGCAAGTACATGCGTACAAGTACACGCGTACAAGTACACGCGTACACGCATACATAAGTACACGCGTACTAGTACACGCGTGCAAGTACACGCGTACAAGTACACGCGTACATGTACACGCGTACAGGTACACGCGTACAATGAAACGCGTACAAGTACACGCGTACAAGTACACACAAGTACACGCATACAACTACACAAGTACACGCGTACAAGTACACGCGTACAAGTACACGCGTACAAGTACACGCGTACAAGTAACATGCGTACAAGTACACGCGTGCAAGTACACGCGTGCAAGTACACGCGTGCAAGTACACGCGTGCAAGTACACGCGTGCAAGTACACGCATGTAAGTACACGCGTACAAGTACACGCGTACAAGTACACGCGTACAAGTAACATGCGTACAAGTACACGCGTGCAAGTACACGCGTGCAAGTACACGCGTGCAAGTACACGCGTGCAAGTACACGCGTGCAAGTACACGCATGTAAGTACACGCGTACAAGTACACGCGTACAAGTACACGCGTACACGCATACATAAGTACACGCGTACACGAGTACTAGTACACGTGTACACACGTACACGCGTACACGCGTACAAGTACACGCGTACATGTACACGTGTACAAGTACACGCGTACAACTACACGCGTACAAGTACACGCGTACAAGTACACGCATACAAGTACACGCGTACAAGTACACGCGTACTAGTACACGCGTACAAGTACACGCGTACAAGTACACGAGTAAAAGTACACGAGTACACGCGTACAAGTACACGCGTACAAGTACACGCGTACAAGTACACGCGTACATGCGTACAAGTACACGCGTACAAGTACACGCGTACAAGTACACGCGTACACGTACACGCCTACAACTACACGCGTACAATTACATGCGTACACGCGTACAAGTACACGCGTACACGCATACATAAGTACACGCGTACTAGTACACGCGTACAAGTACACGCGTACAAGTACACGCGTACAAGTACACGCGTACAACTACACGCGTACAAGTACACGCGTACAAGTACACGCGTACAAGTACACGCGTATACGCGTACAAGTACACGCGTACAAGTACACGCGTACAAGTACACGCATACAATTACACGCGTACACGCGTACAAGTACACGCGTACAAGTTCACGCGTACTAGTACACGCGTACAAGTACACGCGTACAAGTACACGCGTACAAGTACACGCGTACAAGTACACGCGTACAAGTACATGCATACAAGTACACGCGTACAAGTACACGCGTACACGAGTACACGCGTACAAGTACACGCGTACAAGTACACGCGTACAAGTACACGCGTACAAGTACACGTACACAAGTACACGCGTACAAGTACACGCGTACTATTACACGCGTACACGTACACGCATACATAAGTACACGCGTACTAGTACACGCGTACAAGTACACGCGTACAAGTACACGCGTACACGTACACGCGTACAAGTACACGCGTACAAGTACACGCGTACAAGTACACGCGTACAAGTACATGCGTACATGCGAGTAGACGCATACATGCATACAAGTACACATGTACAAGTACACGAGTACTAGTACACGCGTACAAGTACACGCGTACAAGTACACGCGTACAAGTACACGCGTACAAGTACACGCGTACACGCATACATAAGTACACGCGTACTAGTACACGCGTACAAGTACACGCGTACAAGTACACGCGTACAAGTACACGCGTACAACTACACGCGTACAAGTACACGCGTACAAGTACACGCGTACAAGTACACGCGTATACGCGTACAAGTACACGCGTACAAGTACACGCGTACAATTACACGCGTACACGCGTACAAGTACACAAGTACAAGTACACGCGTACTAGTACACGCGTACAAGTACACGTACACGCGTACAAGTACACGCGTACAAGTACACGCGTACAAGTACACGCGTACAAGTACACGCGTACAAGTACACGCGTACACGAGTACACGCGTACAAGTACACGCGTACAAGTACACGCGTACAAGTACACGCGTACAAGTACACGTACACAAGTACACGCGTACAAGTACACGCGTACTATTACACGCGTACACGTACACGCATACATAAGTACACGCGTACTAG
Organism: Archivesica marissinica; assembly: GCA_014843695.1. Lineage (NCBI taxonomy): Eukaryota > Metazoa > Mollusca > Bivalvia > Venerida > Vesicomyidae > Archivesica > Archivesica marissinica. The sequence continues at coordinate 3,186,485 of CM026402.1, read as the reverse complement.
TACACGCGTACAAGTACACGCGTACAAGTACACGCGTACACGTACACGCGTACAAGTACACGCGTACAAGTACACGCGTACAAGTACACGCGTACAAGTACATGCGTACATGCGAGTAGACGCATACACGCATACAAGTACACATGTACAAGTACACGAGTACTAGTACACGCGTACAAGTACACGCGTACAAGTACACGCGTACAAGTACACGCGTACAAGTACACGCGTACACGAGTACACGCGTACAAGTACACGCATACACGTGTACAAGTACACGCGTACAAGTACACGTACACGCGTACAAGTACATGCGTACACGTGTACAAGTACACGCGTACACGCGTACAAGTACACGCGTACACGCATACAAGTACACGCGTACAAGTACACGCGTACACGTACACGCGTACAATTACAAGCGTACAAGTACACGCGTACAACTACACACATACAAGTACACACGTACAACTACACGTGTACAAGTACACACAAGTACACGCATACAACTACACAAGTACACGCGTACAAGTACACGCGTACAAGTACACACGTACAAGTACACGCGTACACGCATACAAGTACACACGTACAACTACACGCGTACAAGTACACACGTACAACTACACGCGTACAAGTACACGCGTACAAGTAAAACTCGTACAACTACACGCGTACAAGTACACGCGTACAAGTACACAACACGCGTACAAGTACACGCGTACAACTACACGCGTACAAGTACACGCGTGCAAGTACATGCGTGCAAGTACACGCGTGCAAGTACACGCGTACAAGTACACGCGTACAAGTACACGCGTACAAGTACACGCGTACAAGTACACGCGTACATGTACACGTGTACAAGTACACGCGTACAATGAAACGCGTACAAGTACACGCGTACAAGTACGTACACACGTACAAGTCCATGCGTACAAGTACACACAAGTACACACATACAACTACACAAGTACACGCGTACAAGTACACGCGTACAAGTACACGCGTACAAGTACACGCGTACAAGTAACACGCATACAAGTACATGCGTACAAGTACACACATACAAGTACAAGCGTACAAGTACACGCGTACAAGTACACACGTAAAAGTACATTTCAGAGCATTTTGCCGTACCATTGAAACATTTATTCAGTGATATTATCATAAATTGGGACGAATGTATCTATACTAGATAAAGGACAGTGGTGTATTATTATATATCACTTATAAGGGAAATTCCCGTTTATTTGATATAAATCCGACTAGTATTAGCAGATTTGGGTTTATTCTTTTCAAATCACTGTTCCCTTTATCAGTGAAATTAATCTCCAGGGCCTGATAAGAACGCGCAGTCAATATGGTATGTTTCATATCGGCTGATAAAATGCATGGAAAAAGCGTGCGTATACTCAGGTGAAGGCTCTATATAAATTCTGTCCCGTACAGTGCACGGACATTGCTTTCGGAACATCACACTTGACTGTTGTGGAATTGTACATGCGACAGATTTGGGTATGTAAATATATATTATATTGTTCGTAGTTGTCATTAGGTTATTTTATCTGACTGTCCGAGACGTTACCAGAAACATGTTGTAGTAAATCGTTATTAAATGTGGTTCTAGTGATTTACGATGATGGATATCTACTGTTCATTACATACATAATAATTAACTAATAACTACTGTTGAATCCAGTGTTGAATATATGGCTGGGGCAGAGTGGTGATCAGCTGTTATTGAAAGGGGTGTCATGTACGCTCAAATTGCAGGAGCGGAGTAATAGGTTATCGAGTGGTTCTAAGTTTGTGTATATATATATATAGATATACCATATGAGGTCATGATGGGTCCGGAGTCGTTGTATATTTAGACCGTGAAGGTCACCATATGTATTGATTCTACATAGACGTGTGTGTATCTATGTCTAAGCATTATGGTAACTATTGTCTTGTTGTTGTACCACAATGCTATAATATAAGGTGGTAAGAAGAGCCGAGTAGATTGACATAGCACAAGGGTTTTATATTTGTTATTGTTGTAGTCGCTTCATGTCTGAACCAGGAGCCGTGAGAGGTGTAGCTCAGGGGCCGTGAGAGGTGTAGCTCAGGGGCGTAGATCCTGTTCGGAACGATCAACATAACAAGCTGGGGCACGAGCCGACTGGGATAGTTTGCCGGCGTGAGCTGGTGACGTCCATATACTGGAGTGTCAGCGGTTAGCGGTACAGCATCGAGTCCGCCGTCAGTGGACAGGGTCCTTAGGATGCAGGGAGTTAATGATCTTCAAATCTGTAAATCTTTAAAGTGTGCATTATAGCACTGTGATGACCATATGTGCCAATGCTTAAATAGGTGTATTATAGCCTAAAGTTAAAGCAGAGTGTGGAACGGCAGAGATTTAGATCTCGGAACTGTGACATAAATTAACGGCATTACCAGCCGAAGACCGGGCTCTATACCGGAAGTGAAGCCATCATCTGTGAAGAGCCAAACTACGGACACACATACGTCTCTTACCATCCATTGTCTGTGTTGCAAGTGTTGTTTGATGTATATTAAAAATTGTAAATCTACTTAGTCTTTATGCATACACTTGATCCTGGTATCCGTGACCCTGAGATAAGCTGGCCCTCGTGTCATTCTGTGACAATGTATACATCTCAGCCAGCAACGAGCAGCAGTGTATCATGCCAGTACAGAATGGATTGGATTATGATTATTCTTCATATAAAAACAAACATCTTGTTACATTCTAATAATCCAATCAGAACGCTCGTTTCAACGCGAATTGCGCCACTTTAGAAATTTTCAAAACAAATTGAAAAATTCTACGAAATCTCTTTTTGACGTACATTTTTGCCGAATAAACCTACACGTTAGTGGAAACACATTTTATTGATAATGTTATTCACAGTTAAAACTCTCGCGTCGAAGATTTTTTTGTGTTGCTGACAGAACCCGTGTCCTAGTATGGAAATGTGACCTGCTATGGCCAATGTCTGTGGCAATTGTTTGCAAAGTATACATGCATGCAGCTTAAAGTTATGTTTTATTTGAAGAAGCTGGAAAACGAGTGCTGGTAACATCTTCATTATATGATAAAAAACAAATGAAGGCAAACAGGGCAATTAAAGTAATCTGGAACATGATAAATACAAAATAATTCACCTGTAATGCTGTAAGACACAGTATTATTCACGGGAACCATGAATTCATGGACAACTTAGATTGCAAAGATTAGCGAAATATAAATGCCTGTGAACACAATACATTGTGAACAAAAATGCATTCTTGTAACAAATGTGCTTGTTTCCTGGTCGTACAAGTTATATACACCTCATGCTAAACAATCTTAGAAACTAGTATACTATCTAACTATGGACATTCAAGCATCCACACACACACCCATCCGTCCGTCCGTCCGTCCCCACACATGCACACCCATCCATCCAGCCATCCATTCACCATATGTGGCTGGATACAGATGTAAATTATCTACAACAACAAACTGATGTGACTTCTGTTGTATGGGAATAGAATCATCTGTTCTAGAATGAATGCATCCATGTACAAATCATGTGGAGATCTCGAAGATATTCGAAATAATGTAGTAAATTATAGAATTATTTTGTGTTAAGTTTTCATAGTTAGAATGAAATATAGAAAAATCATACCACAATTTGAACAATTAAAAATATATCTGTTTATTAGTTGTAAGGAAAGTTAACTTGTGGCCGTGACTTTTAAAAAGGCATGGTTGTCTTGTATTAGCCTACTATCTATAAACATTGAACATTCATGTGGGGGACAGCATTTCTGAACGTTGTGGATGCAAAAAGTATGTGTCATAACAAATAAATACGGCCTGTGTTGATTGTTCATTAACAAATGAATCAAAGTAGTTGACTAGGGTGGGTACGGGAACCTAAGATTTCTCTGTATCATTTGTATTCGAAAGTTTGAAGAAATAAACAAATTTATATTTTTAACAATTTTAATTTGTTTTCGCTTCTGATGGAACCAGCACGGGACCGTCCAGAAATATCCGTGATACTTGCGGATATGTGTGTTCACCACCCATGAAGCCAGTGTCGGTCGATTGTTTTCCCACATTACACATGACTACAATTAAACCAATTAGTAGCACCTGTAACTATGAGCAACACATGTGATCACCTTCCTTTGTTAATTGGAGCCATAATCGCGACCACTGTTTGCACCTCCAGGCCTGCATGGGACCATTATTTTGATTGAACATCAAACAAACAGCTGTATGATTTAACTGAATTGTATTATATTTTATTTGAAAAAAATGCCAGTTTTTATATTCGAATACGATTTTAGCATTCGAATATTCAGACTTCGTTGCCATACCTGGTTTTAAGTAAGATATAAGCCTCAAATGGATCCAATACGTAAAATATTGGCACTGTGTTTGGCACTACATGCCTCAAACAGTCCAATATTTTACATATTGGATAGTCTTCGATTTATATCCTAACATAACATTAAATGGTGCAACTTTGAATAATGAATAAATTACAACGCACAAATAAATTTATTAAAAGATTAGTATCAATAGATACACTTTCTATATCTACACTTTCTATATCTACACTTTCCCTCGGACAAAAATTCAGAGATAAAGTAAAATTTAATTGTATTTCACAAACGTATAAAAAAAACAATTGCACTTGTTTGTAGATTTCATCATGTTCATGCAATGTTTTTTGTATCAATTTAACTCACTGACTACTTCCATTAAGGGGCCTCAAAATTGATAAAAATAATTGTACAATGTTTAACATATCAAATAGATGCAAATTCTTTACAATCACCTGTATTTATTTTTGACAACATTGGCGGTTAATATTTAGAAAACATTACATTTATATAAGCTTATTTCGCCTTTTCCTCACAATGTCAATGGTTGGTGGACATTGATTGGTGGAGCTTTATCCCTTATCTTGTAAGACAGAAAATCTCTTTATTAATGTTTAGTTTTTATCAACCCTAAGAATGAATGTTGAATAGTTAAGTTTTGTGTAATCAGAGAGAATTGAAATCATCATATTCGTAATTTCAAGATATACGTTTCATTAACATACACAGAATAGGCATTACGATTTGACCGTCAATAATAATGTATGTGCAGAATATGTCATAGATAAGGTTATTATGACCCTTAACAAAATGAATAACCCTTATTTGTACACTAATTGTTTTACAATTACAATCTACAGTACCCAATAACCATCTACAGTACATAGCACACATCTACAGTACACAGCAACCATCTACAGTACACAGCAACCACCTACAGTACATGGCAAACATCTACAGTACACAGCAACTATCTACAGTACCCAATAACCATCTACAGTACATGGCACACATCTACAGTACACGGCACACATCTACAGTACCCAATAACCATCTACAGTACATGACAATCATCTACAGTACACAATAACGATCTACAGTACACAGCAACCATCTACAGTACACAACTACATCTACAGTAAACCACGGCACCCATCTACAGTACCCGATAACCATCTACAGTACATGACAATCATCTACAGTACACAATAACCATCTACAGTACCCGATAACCATCTACAGTACACAGCAGCCATCTACAGTACATAGCAACCTTCTACAGTACACAGCAACCATCTACAGTACACGGCAAACATCTACAGTACACAATAACCATCTACAGTACACAGCAGCCATCTACAGTGCACACCAACCATCTACAGTACACCACAGCAACAATCTACAGTATACGGCAGCAATCTACAGTACACCACAGCAACCATCTACAGTACACAGCAACCATCTACAGTACACGATAACCATCTACAGTACATGATAACAATCTACAGTACACATCAACCATCTACAGTACACAGCAATCATCTACATTACACAGCAGCCACCTACAGTACACAATAACCATCTACAGTACATGATAACAATCTACAGTACACATCAACCATCTACCGTACACAACAACCATCTACAGTACACAACAACCATCTACATTACACTGCAACCATCTACAGTACACATCAACCATCTACAGTACAAATCAACCATCTACAGTACACATCAACCATCTACAGTACACACCAACCATCTACAGTACACAGTAACCATCTACAGTACACAGTAACCATCTACAGTACAAAGTAACCATCTACAGTACACATCAACCATCTACAGTACACTGCAACCATCTACAATACAAGGCAACCACCTACAGTACACATCAACCATCTACAGTACACAGCAACCATCTACAGTACACATCAACCATCTACAGTACACATCAACCATCTACAGTACACACCAACCATCTACAGTACACACCAACCATCTACAGTACACAATAACCATCTACAGTACACAGTAACCATCTACAGTACACAGCAGCCACCTACAGTACATGATAACCATCTACAGTACATGATAACAATGTACAGTACACATCAACCATCTACAGTACACAGCAAACATCTACAGTACACCACGGCAACCATCTACAGTATACGGCAGCCATCTACAGTACACAATAACTATCTACAGTAAACGGCAGCCATCTACAGTACACAATAACTATCTACAGTACATGGCAACCATCTACAGTAAACAACAACCATCTACAGTACACAGCAACAATCTACAGTACAAAATAACCATCTACAGTACACGGCAAACATCTACAGTACACAGCAAACATCTACAGTACACATAAACCATCTACAGTACACAACAACCATCTACATTACACGATAACCATCTACAGTACACAACAACCATCTACATTACACAACAACCATCTACATTACACGATAACCATCTACAGTACACATCAACCATCTACAGTACACAACAACCATCTACAGTACACAATAACCATCTACAGTACACAACAACCATCTACATTACACGATAACCATCTACAGTACACATCAACCATCTACAGTACACATCAACCACCTACAGTAAACAGCAACCACCTACAGTACACAGCAACCATCTACAGTATACGGCAACCATCTACAGTACACATCAACCATCTACAGTACACGGCAACCATCTACAGTACACGATAACCATCTACAGTACACGATAACCATCTACAGTACACATCAACCATCTACAGTACACGGCAACCATCTGCTGTATACAGCAACCATCTACAGTACACAGCAACCATCTACAGTACACGACAACAATCTACAGTATACGGCAACCATCTACAGTACACAACAACCATCTACAGCAACCATCTACAGTACACAACAAACATCTACAGTACATGGCAACCATCTACAGTAAACAACAACCATCTACAGTACACAGCAACAATCTACAGTATAAATTAACCATCTACAGTACACGGCAAACATCTACAGTACACGGCAAACATCTACAGTACACAGCAACCATCTACAGTACACAATAACCATCTGCAGTACACAACAACCATCTACATTACACGGTAACCATCTACAGTACACACCAACCATCTACAGTACACATCAACCACCTACAGTAAACAGCAACCACCTACAGTACACAGCAACCATCTACAGTATATGGCAACCATCTACAGTACACAGCAACCATCTACAGTACACGGCAACCATCTGCAGTACACAATAACCATCTACAGTACACGATAACCATCTACAGTACACATCAACCATCTACAGTACACATCAACCATATACAGTACACGGCAACCATCTACAGTACATGATAACAATCTACAGTACATGACAACCATCTACAGTACACAATAACCATCTACAGTACACGACAACAATCTACAGTATACGGCAACCATCTACAGTACACAACAACCATCTACAGTACACAACAAACATCTACAGTACACAGCAACCATCTACAGCAACCATCTACAGTACACAACAACCATCTACAGTACACACCAACCATCTACAGTACACAATAACCATCTACAGTACACAGTAACCATCTACAGTACACAGCAGCCACCTACAGTACATGATAACCATCTACAGTACATGATAACAATGTACAGTACACATCAACCATCTACAGTACACAGCAAACATCTACAGTACACCACGGCAACCATCTACAGTATACGGCAGCCATCTACAGTACACAATAACTATCTACAGTAAACGGCAGCCATCTACAGTACACAATAACTATCTACAGTACATGGCAACCATCTACAGTACACGACAACAATCTACAGTATACGGCAACCATCTACAGTACACAACAACCATCTACAGCAACCATCTACAGTACACAACAAACATCTACAGTACATGGCAACCATCTACAGTAAACAACAACCATCTACAGTACATGGCAACCATCTGCTGTATACAGCAACCATCTACAGTACACAGCAACCATCTACAGTACACGACAACAATCTACAGCAACCATCTACAGTACACAACAAACATCTACAGTATACGGCAGCCATCTACAGTACACAATAACCATCTACAGTACATGGCAACCATCTGCTGTATACAGCAACCATCTACAGTACACAGCAACCATCTACAGTACACGACAACAATCTACAGTATACGGCAACCATCTACAGTACACAACAACCATCTACAATACATGGCAACCATCTACAGTAAACAACAACCATCTACAGTAAACAGCAACAATCTACAGTACAATTTAACCATCTACAATACACGGCAAACATCTACAGTACACAGCAACCATCTACATTACACAATAACCATCTACAGAACACATCAACCATCTACAGTACACGGCAACCATCTACATTACACAATAACCATCTACAGAACACATCAACCATCTACAGTACACGGCAACCATCTACAGTACACAATAACCATCTACAGTACACGATAACCATCTACAGTACACGGCAACCATCTACAGTACACAATAACCATCTACAGTACACAATAACCATCTACAGTACAGGATAACCCTCTACAGTACACGGCAACCATCTACAGTACACGATAACCATCTACAGTACACGGCAACCATCTACAGTACACAGTAACCATCTACAGTACACGACAACAATCTACAGTATACGGCAACCAGCTACAGTACACAACAACCATCTACAGTACACACCAACCATCTACAGTACATGGCCACAATCTGCTGTACATGACAGCCATCTACAGTATACGGCAACCATCTACAGTACACAGCAACCATCTACAGTACACAGCAACCATCTACAGTACACAACAACCATCTACAGTACACAACAACCATCTACAGTACACGACAACCATCTACAGTACATGGCAACAATCTGCTGTACATGACAGCCATCTACAGTATATGGCAACCATCTACAGTACACAACAACAATCTACAGTATATGGCAACCATCTACAGTACACAGCAACCATCTACAGTACACACCAACCATCTACAGTACATGGCAACAATCTGCTGTACATGACAGCCATCTACAGTATACAGCAACCATCTACAGTACACAACAACCATCTACAGTATACGGCAACCATCTACAGTACACAGCAACCATCTACAGTACACAACAACCATCTACAGTACACAGCAACCATCTACAGTACACGACAACCATCTACAGTACATGGCAACAATCTGCTGTATATGACAGCCATCTACAGTATACGGCAACCATCTACAGTACACGACAACAATCTACAGTATACGGCAACCATCTACAGTACACAACAACCATCTACAGCAACCATCTACAGTACACAACAACCATCTACAGTACATGGCAACAATCTGCTGTACATGACAGCCATCTACAGTATACAGCAACCATCTACAGTACACAACAACCATCTACAGTATATGGCAACCATCTACAGTACACAGCAACCATCTACAGTATACAACAACCATCTACAGTACACAGCAACCATCTACAGTACACGACAACCATCTACAGTACATGGCAACAATCTGCTGTACATGACAGCCATCTACAGTATACGGCAACCATCTACAGTACACAGTAACAATCTACAGTACACAACAACCATCTACAGTACAGGACAACCATCTACAGTACACAGCAACCATCTACAGTACATGATAACCATCAACAGTTATCTATAACCCATCTACAGTACACAATAACCATCTACAGTACATATCAACCATCTACAGTACATGACAACCATCTACAGTACACAGCAACCCTCTACAGTATATGACAACCATCTACAGTACACAGCAACCATCTACAGTACATGACAACCATCTATAGTACATGATAACCATCTACAGTACACCATGGCAACCTTCTACAGTGTATGGCAACCATCTACAGTGTATGGCAACCATCTACAGTACACAGCAACCATCAACAGTACACTACAATCATCAACAGTACACAATAACCACCTAGAGTACACAGCAACCATATACAGTACACGGTAACCATATACAGTACACGACAACCATATACAGTACACAGCAACCATCTACAGTACACGGCAACCATATACAGTACACGGCAACCATATACAGTACACAGCAACCATATACAGTACACGGCAACCATATACAGTACACGGCAACCATATACAGTACATGGCAACCATATACAGTACACAGCAACCATATACAGTACACGGCAACCATATACAGTACACGGCAACCATATACAGTACACGGCAACCATATACAGTACACAGCAACCATATACAGTACACAGCAACCATCTACAGTACACAGCAACCATCTACAGTACACGGCAACCATATACAGTACACGGAAACCATATACAGTACACAGCAACCATATACAGTACACGGCAACCATATACAGTACACGGCAACCATATACAGTACACAGCAACCATCTACAGTACACGGCAACCATATACAGTACACGACAACCATCTACAGTACACAGCAACCATATACAGTACACGGCAGCCATCTATGCTCTTCTGAAAATGTATCCATGCTTTTCCATTGTACATTGTTTGTTATAATATGTTGTTTTATTTAATGTAATAAATACATTGAATGTAATACAACGTTAATAAATACATTGAATGTAATACAACGTTAATAAATACATTGAATGTAATATAACGTTAATAAATACATTGAATGTAATATAACGTTAATAAATACATTGAATGTAATATAACGTTAATAAATACATTGAATGTAATATAACGTTAATAAATACATTGAATGTAATATAACGTTAATAAATACATTGAATGTAATATAACGTTAATAAATACATTGAATGTAATATAACGTTAATAAATACATTGAATGTAATACAACGTTAATAAATACATTGAATGTAATATAACGTTAATAAATACATTGAATGTAATATAACGTTAATAAATACATTGAATGTAATAGAACGTTAATAAATACATTGAATGTAATACAACGTTAATAAATACATTGAATGTAATACAACGTTAATAAATACATTGAATGTAATACAACGTTAATAAATACATTGAATGTAATACAACGTTAATGCCGTGAGGGGAAGCGGGTATCTAATGTAACTAATCTTCTAAATGACAGGCCACAAATTTAAAACACAATGTTTTGATTACCCAAAATAGCATTAGGAAAAATGATTGCACAGTATTAATTGGTAGATCTCAATCTTTCATTTGAGGCCAACTCTTAATTCTAATCCTTTTGATAGACCCGTCAAATACTTTATCCAGCCAGAGCGTAAGTCCATCGAGGACTTCATCGAGAAAGAAATAATCTTTGATATCATCCTCCTCCTCCGATTTCTCGTCCAGATCGTCGAGACCAAGTGCCTCTGATACATTATTCCTCCGTCGTATAAACCGCCTAGCACGCTTAGCACTGTATAAATAGTAATACTTTCTATAGCCATTCACAGCTAAAACAGTTCCTATACAATTTCTAATGTTGATTGTTTCTAAGTTAGTATCATCAATGGTTTGTTCAAGAAGGGAACGATACCAACTGATGTTGTACTCGAGTTGCAAGAATGCAAAGGTTAATGCACTGTATCTGAAATAAAGGAAATGCAAAGGTTAGTGCATTGTATCTGAAATTGTACATGTACAAACAGCAAACCAATCCACGGAGCATTGAACAACCCTCCACCATGTACACACAGCAAACCAATCCACGGAGCATTGAACAACCCTTGACCATGTACACAATGCAAACCAATCCACGGAGCATTGAACAAATCTCGACCATGTACCCATTGCAAACCAATCCACAGAGCATTGAATAACCCTCCACCATGTACACATTGCAAACCAATCCACAAAGCATTGAACAACCCTCGACCATGTACACATAATAAACCAATCCATGGAGCATTGAACAACCCTCGACCATGTACACATTGCAAACCAATCCATGGAGCATTGAACAACCCTCGAATATGTACACATTGCAAACCAACCCACGGAGCATTGAACAACTCTCCACCATGTACACATTGCAAACCAATCCATGGAGCATTGAACAACCCTCGACCATGTACACATTGCAAACCAATCCATGGAGCATTGAACAACCTTTCACCATGTACACATTGCAAACCAATCCACGGAGCATTGAACAACCCTCGACCATGTACACATTGCAAACCAATCAACAAAGCATTGAACAACCCTCCACCATGTACACATTGCAAACCAATCCACAGAGCATTGAACAACCCTCGACCATGTACACATTGCAAACCAATCCATGGAGCATTGAACAACCTTTCACCATGTACACATTGCAAACCAATCCACGGAGCATTGAACAACCCTCGACCATGTACACATTGCAAACCAATCAACAAAGCATTGAACAACCCTCGACCATGTACACATTGCAAACCAATCCATGGAGCATTGAACAACCTTCCACAATGTACACATTGCAAACCAATCCATGGAGCATTGAACAACCCTCGACCATGTAAACATTGCAAACCAATCCATGGAGCATTGAACAACCCTCGACCATGTACACATTGCAAACCAATCCATGGAGCATTGAACAACCCTCGACCATGTACACATTGCAAACCAATCCACAGAGCATTGAACAACCCTCGACCATGTACACATTGCAAACCAATCCATGGAGCATTGAACAACCTTCCACAATGTACACATTGCAAACCAATCCATGGAGCATTGAACAACCCTCGACCATGTACACATTGCAAACCAATCCATGGAGTATTGAACAACCCTAGACCATGTACACATTGCAAACTAATCCACGGAGCATTGAACAACCTTCCATCATGTACACATTGCAAACCAATCCACAAAGCATTGAACACCTTCCACCATGTACACATTGCAAACCAATCCATGGAGCATTGAACAACCCTCGACCATGTACACATTGCAAACCAATCCATGGAGCATTGAACAACCCTCGACCATGTACACATTGCAAACCAATCCACAAAGCATTGAACAACCCTCCACCATGTACACATTGCAAACCAATCCACAAAGCATTGAACAACCCTCAACCATGTACACATTGCAAACCAATCCACGGAGCATTGAACAACCCTCGACCATGTACACATTGCAAACCAATCCATAGAGCATTGAACAACCCTCGACTATGTACACATTGCAAACCAATCCACGGAGCATTGAACAACGCTCGACTATGTACACATTGCAAACCAATCCACAAAGCATTGAACAACCCTCCATCATGTACACATTGCAAACCAATCCATGGAGCATTGAACAACCCTCGACCATGTACCCATTGCAAACCAATCCATGGAGCATTGAACAACCCTCGACCATGTACACATTGCAAACCAATCCATGGAGCATTGAACAACCCTTGACCATGTACACACAGCAAACCAATCCACAAAGCATTGAACAACCCTCGACCATGTACACATTGCAAACCAATCCATGGAGCATTGAACAACCCTCGACCATGTACACATTGCAAACCAATCCACAAAGCATTGAACAACCTTCCACAATGTACACATTGCAAACCAATCCACGGAGCATTGAACAACCCTCGACCATGTACACATTGCAAACCAATCCACAAAGCATTGAACAACCCTCCACCATGTACACATTGCAAACCAATCCATGGAGCATTGAACAACCCTCGACCATGTACACATTGCAAACCAATCCATGGAGCATTGAACAACCCTCGACCATGTACACATTGCAAACCAATCCATGGAGCATTGAACAACCTTTCACCATGTACACATTGCAAACCAATCCATGGAGCATTGAACAACCCTCGACCATGTACACATTGCAAACCAATCCATGGAGCATTGAACAACCCTTGACCATGTACACACAGCAAACCAATCCACAAAGCATTGAACAACCCTCGACCATGTACACATTGCAAACCAATCCATGGAGCATTGAACAACCCTCGACCATGTACACATTGCAAACCAATCCACAAAGCATTGAACAACCTTCCACAATGTACACATTGCAAACCAATCCACGGAGCATTGAACAACCCTCGACCATGTACACATTGCAAACCAATCCACAAAGCATTGAACAACCCTCCACCATGTACACATTGCAAACCAATCCATGGAGCATTGAACAACCCTCGACCATGTACACATTGCAAACCAATCCATGGAGCATTGAACAACCCTCGACCATGTACACATTGCAAACCAATCCATGGAGCATTGAACAACCTTTCACCATGTACACATTGCAAACCAATCCACGGAGCATTGAACAACCCTCGACCATGTACACATTGCAAACAAATCAACAAAGCATTGAACAACCCTCGACCATGTACACATTGCAAACCAATCCATGGAGCATTGAACAACCTTCCACAATGTACACATTGCAAACCAATCAACAAAGCATTGAACAACCCTCGACCATGTAAACATTGCAAACCAATCCATGGAGCATTGAACAACCCTCGACCATGTACACATTGCAAACCAATCCATGGAGCATTGAACAACCTTCCACAATGTACACATTGCAAACCAATCCATGGAGCATTGAACAACCCTCGACCATGTACACATTGCAAACCAATCCATGGAGTATTGAACAACCCTCGACCATGTACACATTGCAAACCAATCCACGGAGCATTGAACAACCTTCCATCATGTACACATTGCAAACCAATCCACAAAGCATTGAACACCTTCCACCATGTACACATTGCAAACCAATCCATGGAGCATTGTACAACCCTCGACCATGTACACATTGCAAACCAATCCATGGAGCATTGAACAACCCTCGACCATGTACACATTGCAAACCAATCCACAGAGCATTGAACAACCCTCGACCATGTACACATTGCAAACCAATACACGGAGCATTGAACAACCTTCGACCATGTACACATTGCAAACCAATCCACAAAGCATTGAACAACCCTCCACCATGTACCCATTGCAAACCAATTCACGGAGCATTGAACAACCCTCGACCATGTACACATTGCAAACTAATCCACAAAGCATTGAACAATCTTCCACCATGTACACACAGCAAACCAATCCACGGAGCATTGAACAACCCTCGACCATGTACACATTGCAAACCAATCAACAAAGCATTGAACAACCCTTGACCATGTACACATTGCAAACCAATCCATGGAGCATTGAACAACCCTCGACCATGTACACATTGCAAACCAATCCATGGAGCATTGAACAACCCTCGACCATGTACACATTGCAAACCAATCCATGGAGCATTGAACAACCCTCGACCATGTACACATTGCAAACCAATCCATGGAGCATTGAACAACCCTCGACCATGTACACATTGCAAACCAATCCACGGAGCATTGAACAACCTTCCATCATGTACACATTGCAAACCAATCCACAGAGCATTGAACAACCCTCGACCATGTACACATTGCAAACCAATCCATGGAGCATTGAACAACCTTCCACCATGTACACATTGCAAACCAATCCACAGAGCATTGAACAACCCTCGACCATGTACACATTGCAAACCAATCCACATGGCATTGAACAACCCTCGACCATGTACACATTGCAAACCAATCCATGGAGCATTGAACAACCCTCGACCATGTACACATTGCAAACCAATCCATGGAGCATTGAACAACCCTCGACCATGTACACATTGCAAACCAATCCATGGAGCATTGAACAACCCTCGACCATGTACACATTGCAAACCAAGCCACGGAGCATTGAACAACCTTCCACCATGTACACATTGCAAACCAATCCACGGAGCATTGAACAACCTTCCATCATGTACACATTGCAAACCAATCCACAGAGCATTGAACAACCCTCGACCATGTACACATTGCAAACCAATCCATGGAGCATTGAACAACCTTCCACCATGTACACATTGCAAACCAATCCACAGAGCATTGAACAACCCTCGACCATGTACACATTGCAAACCAATCCACAAAGCATTGAACAACCCTCCACCATGTACACATTGCAAACCAATCCACAAAGCATTGAACAACCCTCCACCATGTACACATTGCAAACCAATCCACGGAGCATTGAACAACCCTCGACCATGTACACATTGCAAACCAATCCACAAAGCATTGAACAACCCTCCACCATGTACACATTGCAAACCAATCCACAAAGCATTGAACAACCCTCCACCATGTACACATTGCAAACCAAGCCATGGAGCAATGAACAACCCTCGACCATGTACACATTGCAAACCAATCCATGGAGCATTGAACAACCCTCGACCATGTACACATTGCAAACCAAGCCATGGAGCAATGAACAACCCTCGACCATGTACACATTGCAAACCAATCCACAGAGCATTGAACAACCCTCGACCATGTACACATTGCAAACCAATCCACAAAGCATTGAACAACCCTCGACCATGTACACATTGCAAACCAACCGTCGACCATACTTGCCCACATTTCTTGATCACTGAATAGCCCCCAAACATGTCTTGATCACTGGATAGCCCCCAAACATGTCTTGATCATTGGATAGCCTCCAAACATGTCTTGATCACTGGATAGCCCCCGATAGTTTGTTTGTATGTTTTTGGGGTTTAAAGTCGCACCAATCATATTATTGGTGGAGGAAGACGATAGCAGTTCCTCCCATCAGTATTCATGCATCGACTGACACCATCTGGGTAGAACAAGCCTGCTGGATAGCTTCCACACATGAAAGAATTTCATATCCCCAATGGAAGTCGAACCTACAGTGGCGTTGGGGCAAGTGATTTGAAGTCAACGACACTAAACATTCATGCTTAAACATATCTAGACATGGCAGGGAATAGCACCCACCCAAAGCATGAAATGGCAGGAATTAGCCCCCCCCCAGACATTACAGGGAATAACACCCCATACCAAGCATGAATATGACAGGAATTAGCCCCCCCCCCCAGACATTACAGGGAATAACACCCCATACCAAGCATGAATATGACAGGAATTAGCAACCCCAGACATTACAGGGAATAACACCCCATACCAAGCATGAATATGACAGGAATTAGCCCCACAGACATTACAGGGAATATCACCCCATACCAAGCATGAATATGACAGGAATTAGCACCCACAGACATTACAGGGAATAGCACCTCATACCAAGCATGAAATGGCAGGAATTAGCACCCCCAGACATTACAGGGAATAGCACCCCATACCAAGCATGAAATGGCAGGAATTAGCACCCCCAGACATTACAGAGAATAGCACCCCATACCAAGCATGAATATGACAGGAATTAGCCCCTCCCAGACATTACAGGGAATAACACCCCATACCAAGCATGAATATGACAGGAATTAGCCCCCCCCCCAGACATTACAGGGAATAACACCCCATACCAAGCATGAATATGACAGGAATTATCCCCACAGACGGAACAGGGAATATCACCCCATACCAAGCATGAATATGACAGGAATTATCCCCACAGACATTACAGGGAATAGCACCTCATACCAAGCATGAATAGGACAGGAATTTGCCCCCCCAGACATTACAGGGAATAACACCCCATACCAAGCATGAATATGACAGGAATTAGCAACCCGACATTACAGGGAATAGGACCCCATACCAAGCATGAATATGACAGGGATTAGCCCCCCAGACATTACAGGGAATAGCACCCCATACCAAGCATGAATATGACAGGAATTAGCCCCCCCCAGACATTACAGGGAATAACACCCCATACCAAGCATGAATATGACAGGAATTATCCCCACAGACATTACAGGGAATATCACCCCATACCAAGCATGAATATGACAGGAATTAGCACCCCCAGACATTACAGGGAATAACACCCCATACCAAGCATGAATATTATGGGAAAAGCACCCCCTTGCAGTGTGTGAAATAGCAGAGCAAACTACCAACAGCCAAGGTTTGCTTTGCATCAGAAGGCATATATTTAAATGGTGATTTCTTGTCCATAGTATGGGGTTTGGCTGGAAATTATTGGTTCATAATAAAGAAGGTTCTTGATACTGAATTAAATAATGGAACATCACTCACCGTGAGTAGGGATGGACAAGTTTGGCAAACTGTTTAACAAGCCTGTCCTTTGTGTCTTTGTCCACTAAGATAGCAATGGTAAGTCCTGTATCGGCCTCATTCACCAACTCATCATACGTTCGGTAATCCAGTTCATACATATTCAAGTTCTTGGCATCAAATGTCCTGAAACATAATGGCACAGGTGTGTGGTTTAAAGTCGTACAACAACTATAAACTGACTTTCCCATCTTTTATTGCTGGAGGAATATGGCAGGTGGATGGGATGGCAGGTGGATGGGATGGCAGGTGGATGGGATGACAGGTGGATGGGATGGCAGTTGGAGGGATATGGCAAGTGAAGAAATATGGCAGGTAGAGGAATATGGCAGCTGAAGTAATATGGCAGTTGGAGGAACATGGCAGGAGGGGAAATACGGCAGGTAGAGGAATATGGCAGGTAGAGGAATATGGCAGGTGGGGAAATACGACAGGTAGAGGAACATGGCAGGTAGAGGAATATGGCAGGTAGAGGAACATGGCAGGTAGAGGAACATGGCAGGTAGAGGAACATGGCAGGTAGAGGGATATGGCAGGTAGAGGAACATGGCAGGTAGAGGAATATGGCAGGTAGAGGAACATGGCAGGTAGAGGAATATGGCAGGCAGAGGAACATGGCAGGTGGCAGGTAGAGGAAATGGCAGGTAGAGGAACATGGCAGGTAGAGGAACATGGCAGGTGGAGGAATATGGCAGGTAGAGGAATATGGCAGGTGGCAGGTAGAGGAACATGGCAGGTGGCAGGTAGAGGAACATGGCAGGTGGCAGGTAGAGGAACATGGCAGGTGGATGAATATGGCAGGTAGAGGAATATGGCAGGTGGAGGAATATGGCAGGTAGAGGAATATGGCAGGTGGCAGGTAGAGGAACATGGCAGGTGGCAGGTAGAGGTTCATGGCAGGTGGCAGGTAGAGGAACATGGCAGGTGGCAGGTAGAGGAACATGGCAGGTGGAGGAATATGGCAGGTAGAGGAATATGGCAGGTAGAGGAACATGGCAGGTAGAGGAACATGGCAGCTGAAGAAATATGGCAGGTAGAGGAGCATGGCAGACAGAGGAACATGGCAGGTGGCAGGTAGAGGAACATGGCAGGCAGAGGAACATGGCAGGTAGAGGAATATGGCAGGTAGAGGAACATGGCAGGTAGAGGAATATGGCAGGTAGAGGAACATGGCAGGTAGAGGAATATGGCAGGTAGAGGAATATGGCAAATTGAGGAATATGGCAGGTGGAGGAATATGGCAGATGGAGGAATGTGGCAGGTGGAGGGATATGGCAGGTGGAGGAATATGGCAGGTGGAGGAATATGGCAGGTGGAGGAATATGGCAGGTGGAGGAATATGGCAGATGAAGGAATATGGCAGGCAGAGGAAAACAACAGGTGGAGGAATATGGCAGGTAGAGGAACATGGCAGGTAGAGGAACATGGCAGGTAGAGGAACATGGCAGGTAGAGGAACATGGCAGGTGGAGGAACATGGCAGGTAGAGGAACATGGCAGGTAGAGGAACATGGCAGGTGGAGGAACATGGCAGGTGGAGGAATATGGCAGGTGGAGGGATATGGCAGGTGGAGGATTGGTGGGTGGGGGATATGGCAGGTGGAGGAACATGGCAGGTGGAGGAATATGGCAGGTGGAGGGATATGGCAGGTGGAGGGATATGGCAGGTGGAGGGATATGGCAGGTGGAGGAATATGGCAGGTGGAGGAATATGGCAGGTGGAGGGATATGGCAGGTGGAGGAATATGGTGGGTGAAGGAATATGGCAGGTGGAGGAATATGGTGGGTGAAGGAATATGGCAGGTGGAGGAATATGGCAGGTAGAGGGATATGGCAGGTGGAGGGATATGGCAGGTGGAGGGATATGGCAGGTAGAGGAATATAGCAGGTGGAGGAATATGGCAGGTAGAGGGATATGGAAGGTGGAGGGATATGGCAGGTAGAGAGTATGGCAGGTGGAGGTATATGGCAGGTGGAGGAATATGGCAGGTGGAGGAATATGGCAGGTGGAGGGATATGGCAGGTGGAGGGATATGGCAGGTGGAGGGATATGGCAGGGGAGGGATATGGCAGGTGGTGGAGGAATATGGTGGGTGAAGGAATATGGCAGGTGGAGTAATAGCAGGTGGAGGGATATGGCAGGTAGAGGGATATGGCAGGTGGAGGGATATGGCAGGTGGAGGGATATGACAGGTGGAGGGATATGGCAGGTGGAGGGATATGGCAGGTGGAGGGATATGGCAGGTAGAGGAACATGGCAGGTGGAGGGATATGGCAGGTGGAGGAACATGGCAGGTGGAGGAATATGGCAGGTGGAGGGATATGGCAGGTAGAGGGATATGGCAGGTGGAGGGATATGGCAGGTAGAGGGATATGGCAGGTGGAGGAATATGGCAGGTAGAGGAACATGGCAGGTGAAGGAATATGGCAGGTGGAGGGATATGGCAGGTGGAGGAATATGGTGGGTGAAGAAATATGGCAGGTGGAGGAATATGGCAGGTGGAGGAATATGGCAGGTGGAGGGATATGGCAGGTGGAGGAATATGGTGGGTGAAGGAATATGGCAGGTGGAGGAATATGGCAGGTGGAGGAATATGGCAGGTGGAGGGATATGGCAGGTGGAGGAATATGGTGGGTGAAGGAATATAGCAGGTGGAGGAATATGGCAGGTAGAGGGATATGGCAGGTGGAGGGATATGGCAGGTGGAGGGAGGGTTGGGGTGGGGGTATGGCAGGTGGAGGGATATGGCAGGTAGAGGGATATGGCAGGTGGAGGGATATGGCAGGTAGAGGAATATGGCAGGTGGAGGAATATGGCAGGTAGAGGGATATGGCAGGTGGAGGGATATGGCAGGTAGAGAGTATGGCAGGTGGAGGGATATGGCAGGTGGAGGGATATGGCAGGTGGAGGAATATGGTGGGTGAAGGAATATGGCAGGTGGAGTAATATGGCAGGTGGAGGGATATGGAAGGTGGAGGAACATGGCAGGTGGAGGAATATGGCAGGTGGAGGAATATGGCAGGTGGAGGGATATGGCAGGTGGAGGGATATGGCAGGTGGAGGGATATGGCAGGTGGAGGGATATGGCAGGTAGAGGGGTATGGCAGGTGGAGGGATATGGCAGGTAGAGGAACATGGCAGGTGGAGGGATATGGCAGGTGGAGGAACATGGCAGGTGGAGGAATATGGCAGGTGGAGGGATATGGCAGGTAGAGGGATATGGCAGGTGGAGGGATATGGCAGGTGGAGGAATATGGTGGGTGAAGGAATATGGCAGGTGGAGGAATATGGCAGGTGGAGGAATATGGCAGGTGGAGGGATATGGCAGGTGGAGGAATATGGTGGGTGAAGGAATATGGCAGGTGGAGGAATATGGTGGGTGAAGGAATATGGCAGGTGGAGGAATATGGCAGGTAGAGGGATATGGCAGGTGGAGGGATATGGCAGGTGGAGGGATATGGCAGGTAGAGGAATATAGCAGGTGGAGGAATATGGCAGGTAGAGGGATATGGAAGGTGGAGGGATATGGCAGGTAGAGAGTATGGCAGGTGGAGGTATATGGCAGGTGGAGGAATATGGCAGGTGGAGGGATATGGCAGGTGGAGGAATATGGTGGGTGAAGGAATATGGCAGGTGGAGGAATATGGCAGGTAGAGGGATATGGCAGGTAGAGTGATATAGCAGGTGGAGGGATATGGCAGGTAGAGGGATATTGCAGGTGTAGGGATATGGCAGGTAGAGGGATATGGCAGGTGGAGGGATATGGCAGATAGAGGGATATGGCAGGTGGAGGGATATGGCAGGTAGAGGAATATGGCAGGTGGAGGAATATGGCAGGTAGAGGGATATGGCAGGTGGAGGGATATGGCAGGTAGAGAGTATGGCAGGTGGAGGGATATGGCAGGTAGAGGAACATGGCAGGTGAAGGAATATGGCAGGTGGAGGAATATGGCAGGTGGAGGGATGTGGCAGGTGGAGGAATATGGCAGGTAGAGGAACATGGCAGGTGAAGGAATATGGCAGGTGGAGGAATATGGTGGGTGAAGGAATATGGCAGGTGGAGGAATATGGCAGGTGGAGGAATATGGCAGGTGGAGTAATATGGTGGGTGAAGGAATATGGCTGGTGGAGGAATATGGCAGGTGGAGGAATATGGCAGGTGGAGGGATATGGCAGGTGGAGGAATATGGCAGGTGGAGGAATATGGTGGTTGAAGGAATATGGCAGGTGGAAGGATATGGCAGGTGGAGGGATATGGCAGGTGGAGGGATATGGCAGGTAGAGGAACATGGCAGGTGGAGGGATATGGCAGGTGGAGGAACATGGCAGGTGGAGGAATATGGCAGGTGGAGGGATATGGCAGGTAGAGGGATATGGCAGGTGGAGGGATATGGCAGGTAGAGGGATATGGCAGGTGGAGGGATATGGCAGGTGGAGGAATATGGCAGGTAGAGGAACATGGCAGGTGAAGGAATATGGCAGGTGGAGGGATATGGCAGGTGGAGGAATATGGTGGGTGAAGGAATATGGCAGGTGGAGGAATATGGCAGGTGGAGGGATATGGCAGGTGGAGGAATATGGTGGGTGAAGGAATATGGCAGATGGAGGAATATGGCAGGTGGAGGAATATGGCAGGTGAAGGAATATGGCAGGTGGAGGAATATGGCAGGTAGAGGGATATGGCAGGTAGAGGGATATGGCAGGTGGAGGGATATGGCGGTGGGGGATATGGCAGGTGGAGGGATATGGCAGGTGGAGGGATATGGTGGGTGGAGGGATATGGCAGGTGGAGGGATATGGCAGGTAGGGATTGGCAGGTAGAGGGATATGGCAGGTGGAGGGATATGGCAGGTGGAGGGTATGGCAGGTGGAGGGATATGGCAGGTGGAGGGATATGGCAGGTGGAGGAATGGTGGGTGGAGGAATATGGCAGGTGGAGTAATATGGCAGGTGGAGGGATATGGCAGGTGGAGGATATGGCAGGTGGAGGAATATGGCAGGTGGAGGAATATGGGTGGGGGTTGGAGTGGAGGGATATGGTGGTGGAGGGATATGTCAGGTGGAGGGATTGGGTGGGGGTATGGCAGTTAGAGGAATATGGAAGGTGGAGGGATATGGCGGGGGGTGGCAGGTGGAGGGATTGGCAGGTGAGGGTTATGGAGGTAGGGGGATATGGCAGGTGGAGGGATATGGCAGGTAGATGGATATGGCAGGTGGAGGGATATGGAGTGAGGTGGCAGGTGGAGGGATATGGCAGGTGGAGGGATATGGCAGGTGGAGGAATATGGTGGGTGGAGGAATATGGCAGGTGGAGTTATATGGAGGTGGAGGGGTGTGGGGTGGAGGGATATGGCAGGTGGAGGAATATGGTGGGTGGAGGGATATGGCAGGTGGAGGGATATGGCAGGTGGAGGGATATGGCAGGTGGAGGGATATGGCAGGTGGAGGAATATGGTGGGTGGAGGAATATGGCAGGTGGAGGGATATGGCAGGTGGAGGGATATGGCAGGTAGAGGGTATGGCAGGTGGAGGGATATGGCAGGTAGAGGTGGGGTGGGATATGGCAGGTGGAGGGATATGGCAGGTGGAGGGATGTGGCAGGTGGAGGGATATGGCAGGTAGAGGGATATGGCAGGTGGAGGGATATGGCAGGTGGAGGAATATGGTGGGTGGAGGAATATGGCAGGTGGAGGGATATGGCAGGTGGAGGAATATGGCAGGTGGAGTAATATGGTGGGTGAAGGAATATGGCTGGTGGAGGAATATGGCAGGTGGAGGAATATGGCAGGTGGAGGGATATGGCAGGTGGAGGAATATGGCAGGTGGAGGAATATGGTGGTTGAAGGAATATGGCAGGTGGAAGGATATGGCAGGTGGAGGGATATGGCAGGTGGAGGGATATGGCAGGTAGAGGAACATGGCAGGTGGAGGGATATGGCAGGTGGAGGGATATGGCAGGTGGAGGGATATGGCAGGTGGAGGGATATGGCAGGTAGAGGGATATGGCAGGTGGAGGGATATGGCAGGTGGAGGGATATGGCAGGTGGAGGGATATGGTGGGTGGAGGAATATGGCAGGTGAGGAATATGGCAGGTGGAGGAATATGGCAGGTGGAGGGATATGGCAGGTGGAGGAATATGGTGGGTGAAGGAATATGGCAGGTGGAGGAATATGGCAGGTGGAGGGATATGGCAGGTGGAGGGATATGGTGGGTGGAGGGATATGGCAGGTGGAGGGATATGGCAGGTGGAGGGATATGGCAGGTGGAGGGATATGGCAGGTGGAGGAATATGGCAGGTGGAGGGATATGGCAGGTAGAGGGATATGGCAGGTGGAGGGATATGGCAGGTGGGGTTGGGGTGGGGGTTGGGGTGGGGGTTGGGTGGAGGGATATGGTGGGTGGAGGGATATGGCAGGTGGAGTAATATGGCAGGTGGAGGGATATGGAAGGTGGAGGGATATGGCAGGTGGAGAGTATGGCAGGTGGAGGGATATGGCAGGTGGAGGGATATGGCAGGTGGAGGGATATGGTGGGTGGAGGGATATGGCAGGTGGAGTGATATGGCAGGTGGAGGGGTATGGAAGGTGGAGGGATATGGCAGGTGGAGGAATATGGCAGGTGGAGGGATATGGCAGGTGGAGGGATTTGGCAGGTGGAGGGATATGGCAGGTGGAGGGATATGGCAGGTGGAGGGATATGGCAGGTGGAGGGATATGGCAGGTGGAGGAATATGGTGGTGGAGGGATATGGCAGGTGGAGGAATATGGCAGGTGGAGGAATATGGCAGGTGGAGGGATATGGCAGGTGGAGGGATATGGTGGTGGAGGGATATGGCAGGTGGAGGAATATGGTGGGTGAAGGAATATGGCAGGTGGAGGAATATGGCAGGTGGAGGGATATGGCAGGTGGAGGGATATGGCAGGTAGAGGAATATAGCAGGTGGAGGAATATGGCAGGTAGAGGGATATGGAAGGTGGAGGGATATGGCAGGTAGAGAGTATGGCAGGTGGAGGTATATGGCAGGTGGAGGAATATGGCAGGTGGAGGAATATGGCAGGTGGAGGGATATGGCAGGTGGAGGGATATGGCAGGTGGAGGAATATGGTGGGTGAAGGAATATGGCAGGTGGAGGAATATGGCAGGTAGAGGGATATGGCAGGTAGAGTGATATAGCAGGTGGAGGGATATGGCAGGTAGAGGGATATGGCAGGTGGAGGGATATGGCAGGTGGAGGGATATGACAGGTGGAGGGATATGGCAGGTGGAGGGATATGGCAGGTGGAGGGATATGGCAGGTAGAGGAATGGCAGGTGGAGGGATATGGCAGGTGGAGGAACATGGCAGGTGGAGGATATGGCAGGTGGAGGGATATGGCAGGTAGAGGGATATGGCAGGTGGAGGGATATGGCAGGTAGAGGGATATGGCAGGTGGAGGAATATGGCAGGTAGAGGAACATGGCAGGTGAAGGAATATGGCAGGTGGAGGGATATGGCAGGTGGAGGAATATGGTGGGTGAAGATATATGGCAGGTGGAGGAATATGGCAGGTGGAGGAATATGGCAGGTGGAGGGATATGACAGGTGGAGGAATATGGTGGGTGAAGGAATATGGCAGGTGGAGGAATATGGCAGGTGGGGAATATGGCAGGTGGAGGGATATGGCAGGTGGAGGAATATGGTGGGTGAAGGAATATAGCAGGTGGAGGAATATGGCAGGTAGAGGGATATGGCAGGTGGAGGGATATGCAGGTGGAGGGATATGGCAGGTGGAGGGATATGGCAGGTAGAGGGATATGGCAGGTGGAGGGATATGGCAGGTAGAGGAATATGGCAGGTGGAGGAATATGGCAGGTAGAGGGATATGGCAGGTGGAGGGATATGGCAGGTAGAGAGTATGGCAGGTGGAGGGATATGGCAGGTGGAGGGATATGGCAGGTGGAGGAATATGGTGGGGAAGGAATATGGCAGGTGGAGTAATATGGCAGGTGGAGGATATGGAAGGTGGAGGAACATGGCAGGTGGAGGAAATTGGCAGGTGGAGGAATATGGCAGGTGGAGGGATATGGCAGGTGGAGGGATATGGCAGGTGGAGGGATATGGCAGGTGGAGGGATATGGCAGGTAGAGGGGTATGGCAGGTGGAGGGATATGGCAGGTAGAGGAACATGGCAGGTGGAGGGATATGGCAGGTGGAGGAACATGGCAGGTGGAGGAATATGGCAGGTGGAGGGATATGGCAGGTAGAGGGATATGGCAGGTGGAGGGATATGGCAGGTGGAGGAATATGGTGGGTGAAGGAATATGGCAGGTGGAAGAATATGGCAGGTGGAGGAATATGGCAGGTGGAGGGATATGGCAGGTTGAGGAATATGGCAGGTGGAGGAATATGGTGGGTGAAGGAATATGGCAAGTGGAGGAATATGGCAGGTGGAGGAATATGGCAGGTGGAGGGATATGGCAGGTGGAGGGATATGGCAGGTGGAGGTATATGGCAGGTGGAGGGATATGGCAGGTGGAGGGATATGGCAGGTGGTGGGATATGGCAGGTGGAGGAATATGGCAGGTGGAGGAATATGGCAGGTGGAGGAATATGGCAGGTAGAAGAATATGGCAGGTATAGGAAAATGGCAGGAGGAGGAATATGACATTTGGGGGAACATGGCAGACAGAGGAAAACAGCAGGTGGATGAAATGGCATAAGGTGATAAAACTAAAGGTCCAAATATTGATAATGTTTCAATTGAAGATATGTTTAATCATTTTGGTAACTTTTATGGCTCGCAACCAGAACAGGATCACAATAATGTTGATATCACGGACACTCTTATTTATGACAATGACCTAGATATAGAGTTTAAGAAATGCTGTATTCGCGCAAAATAATTCAAAAAGCCCTGGAACAGACCAATTAATTGCCGAAGTATTTAAATATTCGTTCGATATAATGACTAAACTATACAATACTATATTTAGCTCTGGGGTTTTCCCACAAAGCTGGGGAGAAGGTATCATTATACCAGTATTCAAGGGTGGTAACCGTGAAGCCAACATTTTCGAGGAATTATTCTTAATAATATAATTTCAAAAATATATTCAAAACTATTGGTTAATAGATTAATAAAATGGAATAATAAGCATGAAACACAATTTGGGTTTCAGAAGAATAAATCGACTAGTGACTGTATTTTTATTTTGCATGCCCTTATATGTAAAACACTTGCTGCCAAGAAAAAACTATATGTAGCCTACCTTGATTGGCAAATGGTGTTAGATAAAATTAATACGATTTACTTATGGGGAAAATTGCTAAATTCAAATGTTAGCCCTAGGTTTATAACGGCTCTAAAATATATGTACACAGTAGTACGATCATATATTAGCTATGGGTCAAACAAGTCTGATTTTATCACATCTAATATTGGGGTAAAACAAGGAGACCCGTCCAGTAGCATTTTGTGTCTATTCTTTTTGAATGATATATTAAACAATATTAATGCAGATGTAAATGGAATACCGAACATTGATGATTTACAGGTATTTTTACTATTGTTTGCTGATGATGCTGTTGTGTTTGCAGCAGATCCTGAATCATTGCAATCTATGTTGAACGGCATTGAGACTTACTGTAATATGTGGGGCTTACGCATTAATACTAACAAAACAAAAATTATGATTTTTGAAAATGGTCGACATTCTCGACATGATTTTTACATATATAATTAATTTATTGAGATTGTGGAATCGTTTAAATATTTAGGTGTTCATCTATACAAGAACGGTAATTGGAATCGAACACAAAAACTTGTAGCTCAGCACGCCTTTTTCTTTATATAAATTATTTATTGCTTTTAATCAAGTAGAATTCCCAACTTCTAGAAAGTTAAACCTGTTTGACTCTCTTGTCGCATCAATTTTAAATTATTCAGCAGAATTATGGGGCTACCATGATATTGAATTAATACTTTCAAAATTTTGTAGAAAAATATGTAAGAATGCACTATATCTCCCCATGTCGATACGTAGAAAACTATTAATGATAAAATAAAAAATAAAATAATAAAATTATTAACCTTACCAGAAGATTCAATACTTTATAGAACTTACCTAATGTTGAAAATGGAAATTATCACAACAAAATGAACTGGGTTTATCAACTAAAAAAATATTATCGATACATGCGGACTGAGTTATTTGTGGCAAAACCAGTCAAATATGCTTATTAATTACAATACTATAAAACGCATACTAGACATATATTATCAAAGTTGGTATACGGCTATCAATAACTCTGGACTTTTAGAGACATACAGTTTATTTAAAAATGAATTTATCTTTGAACAATCTCTTGATTATATTAAAGATAAAAAATACAACATTTTCTTACACGATATAAAACATCCTCACATGATCTAGCTATCGAACGTGGTCGCTACATACACCTACCACGAAACGAAAGATTATGTATTTATTGTAATTCTAGAATCTTGGAAAATGAGTTCACTTCATATTAATTTGCCCACATTACTCAAACCTAAGATCGAAATTCATTAAAAGATACTACCATACTTGGCCAACTGTACAGAAATGTATTAATCTTTTGTCATCACCATTTTGTCATCACCATTGGTCTTTTCAAATTTATATATTTTGCAAATAAGCAACGAAACTAACGCATCTTTTACATATATATTTGAACTTGTGATTGTGCTCTTTTGTAAAGTTCCATGTCACTGTCTGTTTTTATTTAATTGCTACAAACATGTATACTGTTTTATGCAATAAACCTATTGTATTGTATTGCATTGATTAAACACTTTGATTGTGGTGCATCACATAGAACAAACAGTATTGTTTCAGTGGATAGAGCTTGTAGGATCCAGCTCTCCACATAGAACAAACAGTATTGTTTCAGTGGATAGAGCTTGTAGGATCCAGCTCTCCACATAGAACAAACAGTAGTGTTTCAGTGGATAGAGCTTGTAGGATCCAGCTCTCCACATAGAACAAACAGTATTGTTTCAGTGGATAGAGCTTGCTAAAACCCTGCAGTGACATTATAGAACAGACATACCTGGATGATGGCCTTGGATGTGTTTTCTGTGGCATGGAAGTCTGGACCTGTATCTCCTCAAGAGATGCTAGTTTATGTACGAAGTAACCCATACCACCGACAAAAACCAATGATAACATCATAGTGACCCACGTTGTACTATCCACACTGTAAGAGAGAATACTCAATGTTTATCTTACATTATCCACACTGTAAGAGAGAATACTCAATGTTTATCTTACACTATCCACACTGTAAGAGAGAGAATACTCAATGTTTCTCTTACACTATCCACACTATAAGAGAGAATACTCAATGTTTATCTTACACTATCCACACTGTAAGAGAGAATACTCAATGTTTATCTTACATTATCCATACTGTAAGAGAGAGAATACTCAATGTTTATCTTACATTATCCATACTGTAAGAGAGAGAATACTCAATGTTTATCTTACATTATCCATACTGTAAGAGAGAGAATACTCAATGTTTGTCTTACACTATCCACACTGTAAGAGAGAACACTCAATGCTTGTCTTACACTATCCACACTGTAAGAGAGAGAATACTCAATGTTTATCTTACACTATCCACACTGTAAGAGAGAATACTCAATGTTTATCTTACACTATCCATACTGTAAGAGAGAATACTCAATGTTTATCTTACACTATCCACACTGTAAGAGAGAATACTCAATGTTTATCTTACACTATCCACACTGTAAGAGAGAATACTCAATGTTTATCTTACATTATCCATACTGTAAGAGAGAGAATACTCAATGTTTATCTTACATTATCCATACTGTAAGAGAGAGAATACTCAATGTTTGTCTTACACTATCCACACTGTAAGAGAGAACACTCAATGCTTGTCTTACACTATCCACACTGTAAGAGAGAGAATACTCAATGTTTATCTTACACTATCCACACTGTAAGAGAGAATACTCAATGTTTATCTTACACTATCCACACTGTAAGAGAGAATACTCAATGTTTATCTTACATTATCCATACTGTAAGAGAGAGAATACTCAATGTTTATCTTACATTATCCATACTGTAAGAGAGAGAATACTCAATGTTTGTCTTACACTATCCACACTGTAAGAGAGAACACTCAATGCTTGTCTTACACTATCCACACTGTAAGAGAGAGAATACTCAATGTTTATCTTACACTATCCACACTGTAAGAGAGAATACTCAATGTTTATCTTACACTATCCACACTGTAAGAGAGAATACTCAATGTTTATCTTACACTATCCACACTGTAAGAGAGAATACTCAATGTTTATCTTTCACTATCCACACTGTAAGAGAGAATACTCAATGTTTATCTTACACTATTCACACTGTAAGAGAGAATACTCAATGTTTATCTTACACTATCCACACTGTAAGAGAGAATACTCAATGTTTATCTTACACTATCCACACTGTAAGAGAGAATACTCAATGCTTGTCTTACACTATCCACACTGTAAGAGAGAGAATACTCAATGTTTATCTTACACTATCCACACTGTAAGAGAGAATACTCAATGTTTATCTTACACTATCCACACTGTAAGAGAGAATACTCAATGTTTATCTTACACTATCCACACTGTAAGAGAGAATACTCAATGTTTATCTTACACTATCCACACTGTAAGAGAGAATACTCAATGTTTATCTTACATTATCCATACTGTAAGAGAGAGATTACTCAATGTTTATCTTACACTATCCACACTGTAAGAGAGAGAATACTCAATGTTTATCTTACATTATCCACACTGTAAGAGAGAATACTCAATGTTTATCTTACACTATCCACACTGTAAGAGAGAATACTCAATGTTTATCTTACACTATCCACACTGTAAGAGAGAATACTCAATGTTTATCTTACACTATCCACACTGTAAGAGAGAATACTCAATGTTTATCTTACATTATCCACACATTAAAAGAGAGAATGCTCAATGTTTATCTTACACTATCCACACTATAAGAGAGAATACTCAATGTTTATCTTACATTATCCATACTGTAAGAGAGAGAATACTCAATGTTTATCTTACACTATCCACACTGTAACAGAGAATACTCAATGTTTATCTTACACTATCCACACTGTAAGAGAGAGAATACTCAATGTTTATCTTACATTATCCATACTGTAAGAGAGAGAATAGTCAATGTTTATCTTACACTATCCACACTGTAAGAGAGAGAATACTCAATGTTTATCTTACATTATCCATACTGTAAGAGAGAGAATACTCAATGTTTATCTTAATACATGATGATGTACTATCCACACTGTAAGAGAGAATACTCAATGTTTATCTTACACTATCCGCACTGTTAGAGAGAGAATACTCAATGTTTATCTTACATTATCCTAACTGTAAGAGAGAGAATACTCAATGTTTATCTTACATTATCCATACTGTAAGAGAGAGAATACTCAATGTTTATCTTACATTATCCATACTGTAAGAGAGAGAATACTCAATGGTTATCTTACACTATCCACACTGTAAGAGAGAATACTCAATGTTTATCTTACACTATCCACACTGTAAGAGAGAATACTCAATGTTTGTCTTACACTATCCACACTGTAAGAGAGAATACTCAATGTTTATCTTACACTATCCACACTGTAAGAGAGAGAATACTCAATGTTTATCTTACATTATCCACACTGTAAGAGAGAGAATACTCAATGTTTATCTTACATTATCCACACTGTAAGAGAGAGAATACTCAATGTTTATCTTACATTATCCACACTGTATGAGAGAGAATACTCAATGTTTATCTTACACTATCCACACTGTAAGAGAGAATACTCAATGATTATCCTACACTATCCACACTGTAAGAGAGAATACTCAATGTTTGTCTTACACTATCCACACTGTAAGAGAGAGAATACTCAATGTTTATCTTACACTATCCATACTGTAAGAGAGAGAATATTCAATGTTTATCTTACACTATCCACACTGTAAGAGAGAATACTCAATGTTTATCTTACACTATCCACACTGTAAGAGAGAATGCTCAATGTTTATCTTTCACTATCCACACTGTAAGAGAAAATAGTCAATGTTTATCTTACACTATCCACACTGTAAGAGAGAATACTCAATGTTTGTCTTACACTATCCACACCGTAAGAGAGAATACTCAATGTTTATCTTACACTATCCATACTGTAAGGGAGAGAATACTCAATGTTTATCTTACATTATCCATACTGTAAGAGAGAGAATACTCAATGTTTATCTTACACTATCCACACTGTAAGAGAGAATACTCAATGTTTATCTTACACTATCCACACTGTAAGAGAGAGAATACTCAATGTTTATCTTACATTATCCATACTGTAAGAGAGAGAATACTCAATGTTTATCTTACATTATCCATACTGTAAGAGAGAGAATACTCAATGTTTATCTTACACTATCCACACTGTAAGAGAGAGAATACTCAATGTTTATCTTACACTATCCATACTGTAAGAGAGAGAATATTCAATGTTTATCTTACACTATCCACACTGTAAGAGAGAATACTCAATGTGTATCTTACACTATCCACACTGTAAGAGAGAATACTCAATGTTTATCTTACACTATCCACACTGTAAGAGAGAGAATACTCAATGTTTATCTTACATTATCCATACTGTAAGAGAGAGAATACTCAATGTTTATCTTACATTATCCATACTGTAAGAGAGAGAATACTCAATGTTTATCTTACACTATCCACACTGTAAGAGAGAGAATACTCAATGTTTATCTTACACTATCCATACTGTAAGAGAGAGAATATTCAATGTTTATCTTACACTATCCACACTGTAAGAGAGAATACTCAATGTTTATCTTACACTATTCACACTGCAAGAGAGAATACTCAATGTTTGTCTTACACTATCCACACTGTAAGAGAGAATACTCAATGTTTATCTTACACTATCCACACTGTAAGAGAGAATACTCAATGTTTATCTTTCACAATCCACACTGTAAGAGAGAATACTCAATGTTTATCTTACATTATCCATACTGTAAGAGAGAGAATACTCAATGTTTATCTTACATTATCCATACTATAAGAGAGAGAATACTCAATGTTTATCTTACTACATGATGATGTACTATCCACACTGTAAGATAGAATACTCAATGTTTATCTTACACTATCCACACTGTTAGAGAGAGAATACTCAATGTTTATCTTACATTATCCATACTGTAAGAGAGAGAATACTCAATGTTTATCTTACATTATCCATACTGTAAGAGAGAGAATACTCAATGTTTATCTTACACTATCCACACTGTAAGAGAGAATACTCAATGTTTATCTTACACTATCCACACTGTAAGAGAGAGAATACTCAATGTTTATCTTACATTATCCACACTGTAAGAGAGAGAATACTCAATGTTTATCTTACATTATCCACACTGTAAGAGAGAGAATACTCAATGTTTATCTTACATTATCCATACTGTAAGAGAGAGAATACTCAATGTTTATCTTACACTATCCACACTGTAACAGAGAATACTCAATGTTTATCTTACACTATCCACACTGTAAGAGAGAGAATACTCAATGTTTATCTTACATTATCCATACTGTAAGAGAGAGAATAGTCAATGTTTATCTTACACTATCCACACTGTAAGAGAGAGAATACTCAATGTTTATCTTACATTATCCATACTGTAAGAGAGAGAATACTCAATGTTTATCTTATACATGATGTACTATCCACACTGTAAGAGAGAATACTCAATGTTTATCTTACACTATCCGCACTGTTAGAGAGAGAATACTCAATGTTTATCTTACATTATCCTAACTGTAAGAGAGAGAATACTCAATGTTTATCTTACATTATCCATACTGTAAGAGAGAGAATACTCAATGTTTATCTTACATTATCCATACTGTAAGAGAGAGAATACTCAATGTTTATCTTACACTATCCACACTGTAAGAGAGAATACTCAATGTTTATCTTACACTATCCACACTGTAAGAGAGAATACTCAATGTTTGTCTTACACTATCCACACTGTAAGAGAGAATACTCAATGTTTATCTTACACTATCCACACTGTAAGAGAGAGAATACTCAATGTTTATCTTACATTATCCACACTGTAAGAGAGAATACTCAATGTTTATCTTACATTATCCACACTGTAAGAGAGAGAATACTCAATGTTTATCTTACATTATCCACACTGTAGAGAGAGAATACTCAATGTTTATCTTACACTATCCACACTGTAAGAGAGAATACTCAATGTTTATCTTACACTATCCACACTGTAAGAGAGAATACTCAATGTTTATCTTACACTATCCACACTGTAAGAGAGAGAATACTCAATGTTTATCTTACACTATCCATACTGTAAGAGAGAGAATATTCAATGTTTATCTTACACTATCCACACTGTAAGAGAGAATACTCAATGTTTATCTTACACTATCCACACTGTAAGAGAGAATACTCAATGTTTATCTTACACTATCCACACTGTAAGAGAGAAATAGTCAATGTTTATCTTACACTATCCACACTGTAAGAGAGAATACTCAATGTTTTCTTACACTATCCACACGTAAGAGAGAATACTCAATGTTTATCTTACACTATCCATACTGTAAGAGAGAGAATACTCAATGTTTATCTTACATTATCCATACTGTAAGAGAGAGAATACTCAATGTTTATCTTACACTATCCACACTGTAAGAGAGAATACTCAATGTTTATCTTACACTATCCACACTGTAAGAGAGAGAATACTCAATGTTTATCTTACATTATCCATACTGTAAGAGAGAGAATACTCAATGTTTATCTTACATTATCCATACTGTAAGAGAGAGAATACTCAATGTTTATCTTACACTATCCACACTGTAAGAGAGAATACTCAATGTTTATCTTACACTATCCATACTGTAAGAGAGAATACTCAATGTTTATCTTACATTATCCATACTGTAAGAGAGAGAATACTCAATGTTTATCTTACATTATCCATACTGTAAGAGAGAGAATACTCAATGTTTATCTTACACTATCCACACTGTAAGAGAGAGAATACTCAATGTTTATCTTACACTATCCACACTGTAAGGGAGAGAATACTCAATGTTTATCTTACATTATCCATACTGTAAGAGAGAGAATACTCAATGTTTATCTTACATTATCCATACTGTAAGAGAGAGAATACTCAATGTTTATCTTACACTATCCACACTGTAAGAGAGAGAATACTCAATGTTTATCTTACACTATCCATACTGTAAGAGAGAGAATACTCAATGTTTATCTTACACTATCCACACTGTAAGAGAGAATACTCAATGTTTATCTTACACTATCCACACTGTAAGAGAGAATACTCAATGTTTATCTTACACTATCCACACTGTAAGAGAGAATACTCAATGTTTATCTTACACTATCCACACTGTAAGAGAGAATACTCAATGTTTATCTTTCACTATCCACACTGTAAGAGAGAATACTCAATGTTTATCTTACATTATCCATACTGTAAGAGAGAGAATACTCAATGTTTATCTTACATTATCCATACTATAAGAGAGAGAATACTCAATGTTTATCTTACTACATGATGATGTACTATCCACACTGTAAGATAGAATACTCAATGTTTATCTTACACTATCCACACTGTTAGAGAGAGAATACTCAATGTTTATCTTACATTATCCATACTGTAAGAGAGAGAATACTCAATGTTTATCTTACATTATCCATACTGTAAGAGAGAGAATACTCAATGTTTATCTTACACTATCCACACTGTAAGAGAGAATACTCAATGTTTATCTTACACTATCCGCACTGTTAGAGAGAGAATACTCAATGTTTATCTTACATTATCCATACTGTAAGAGAGAGAATACTCAATGTTTATCTTACATTATCCATACTGTAAGAGAGAGAATACTCAATGTTTATCTTACATTATCCATACTGTACGAGAGAGAATACTCAATGGTTATCTTACACTATCCACAATGTAAGAGAGAATACTCAATGTTTATCTTACACTATCCACACTGTAAGAGAGAATACTCAATGTTTATCTTACACTATCCACACTGTAAGAGAGAATACTCAATGTTTATCTTACACTATCCACACTGTAAGAGAGAATACTCAATGTTTATCTTACATATCCACACTGTAAGAGAGAGATACTCAATGTTTATCTTACATTATCCACACTGTAAGAGAGAGAATACTCAATGTTTATCTTACACTATCCACACTGTAGAGAGAGAATACTCAATGTTTATCTTACACTATCCACACTGTAAGAGAGAATACTCAATGTTTATCTTACACTATCCACACTGTAAGAGAGAATACTCAATGTTTATCTTACACTATCCACACTGTAAGAGAGAGAATACTCAATGTTTATCTTACACTATCCACACTGTAAGAGAGAGAATACTCAATGTTTATCTTACACTATCCACACTGTAAGAGAGAATACTCAATGTTTATCTTACACTATCCACACTGTAAGAGAGAATACTCAATGTTTATCTTACACTATCCACACTGTAAGAGAGAATACTCAATGTTTATCTTACACTATCCACACTGTAAGAGAGAATACTCAATGTTTATCTTACACTATCCACACTGTAAGAGAGAGATACTCAATGTTTATCTTACACTATCCACACTGTAAGAGAGAGATACTCAATGTTTATCTTACACTATCCACACTGTAAGGAGAGAATACTCAATGTTTATCTTACACTATCCACACTGTAAGAGAGAGAATACTCAATGTTTATCTTACACTATCCACACTGTAAGAGAGAGAATACTCAATGTTTATCTTACACTATCCACACTGTAAGAGAGAGAATACTCAATGTTTATCTTACACTATCCACACTGTAAGAGAGAATACTCAATGTTTATCTTACATTATCCATACTGTAAGAGAGAGAATACTCAATGTTTATCTTACACTATCCACACTGTAAGAGAGAGAATACTCAATGTTTATCTTACACTATCCACACTGTAAGAGAGAATACTCAATGTTTATCTTACACTATCCACACTGTAAGAGAGAATACTCAATGTTTATCTTACACTATCCACACTGTAGAGAGAGAATACTCAATGTTTATCTTACACTATCCACACTGTAAGAGAGAGAATACTCAATGTTTATCTTACATTATCCACACTGTAAGAGAGAGAATACTCAATGTTTATCTTACACTATCCACACTGTAAGAGAGAGAATACTCAATGTTTATCTTACACTATCCACACTGTAAGAGAGAGAATACTCAATGTTTATCTTACACTATCCACACTGTAAGAGAGAGAATACTCAATGTTTATCTTACACTATCCACACTGTAAGAGAGAATACTCAATGTTTATCTTACACTATCCACACTGTAAGAGAGAATACTCAATGTTTATCTTACACTATCCACACTGTAAGAGAGAGAATACTCAATGTTTATCTTACATTATCCATACTGTAAGAGAGAGAATACTCAATGTTTATCTTACATTATCCATACTGTAAGAGAGAGAATACTCAATGTTTATCTTACACTATCCACACTGTAAGAGAGAGAATACTCAATGTTTATCTTACACTATCCACACTGTAAGAGAGAATACTCAATGTTTATCTTACACTATCCACACTGTAAGAGAGAATACTCAATGTTTATCTTACACTATCCACACTGTAAGAGAGAATACTCAATGTTTATCTTACACTATCCACACTGTAAGAGAGAATACTCAATGTTTATCTTACACTATCCACACTGTAAGAGAGAATACTCAATGTTTATCTTACACTATCCACACTGTAAGAGAGAGAATACTCAATGTTTATCTTACACTATCCACACTGTAAGAGAGAGAATACTCAATGTTTATCTTACACTATCCACACTGTAAGAGAGAATACTCAATGTTTATCTTACACTATCCACACTGTAAGAGAGAATACTCAATGTTTATCTTACACTATCCACACTGTAAGAGAGAGAAACTCAATGTTTATCTTACATTATCCACACTGTAAGAGAGAGAATACTCAATGTTTATCTTACACTATCCACACTGTAAGAGAGAATACTCAATGTTTATCTTACACTATCCACACTGTAAGAGAGAGAATACTCAATGTTTATCTTACATTATCCATACTGTAAGAGAGAGAATACTCAATGTTTATCTTACACTATCCACACTGTAAGAGAGAGAATACTCAATGTTTATCTTACATTATCCATACTGTAAGAGAGAGAATACTCAATGTTTATCTTACTACATGTGATGTACTATCCACACTGTAAGAGAGAAT
The DNA here is from genome assembly GCA_014843695.1 of Archivesica marissinica. Taxonomy (NCBI): domain Eukaryota; kingdom Metazoa; phylum Mollusca; class Bivalvia; order Venerida; family Vesicomyidae; genus Archivesica; species Archivesica marissinica. Next base: position 3,147,322 of record CM026402.1, on the reverse strand, counting down.
ACTCAATGTTTATCTTACACTATCCGCACTGTTAGAGAGAGAATACTCAATGTTTATCTTACACTATCCACACTGTAAGAGAGAATACTCAATGTTTATCTTACACTATCCACACTGTAAGAGAGAATACTCAATGTGTGTCTTACACTATCCACACTGTAAGAGAGAATACTCAATGTTTATCTTACACTATCCACACTGTAAGAGAGAGAATACTCAATGTTTATCTTACATTATCCACACTGTAAGAGAGAGAATACTCAATGTTTATCTTACATTATCCACACTGTAAGAGAGAGAATACTCAATGTTTATCTTACACTATCCACACTGTAAGAGAGAGAATACTCAATGTTTATCTTACACTATCCACACTGTAAGAGAGAATACTCAATTTATCTTACACTATCCACACTGTAAGAGAGAATACTCAATGTTTATCTTACACTATCCACACTGTAAGAGAGAGAATACTCAATGTTTATCTTACATTATCCATATGTAAGAGAGAGAATACTCAATGTTTATCTTACACTATCCACACTGTAAGAGAGAATACTCAATGTTTATCTTACACTATCCACACTGTAAGAGAGAGAATACTCAATGTTTATCTTACATTATCCATACTGTAAGAGAGAGAATAGTCAATGTTTATCTTACACTATCCACACTGTAAGAGAGAGAATACTCAATGTTTATCTTACATTATCCATACTGTAAGAGAGAGAATACTCAATGTTTATCTTACTACATGATGATGTACTATCCACACTGTAAGAGAGAATACTCAATGTTTATCTTACACTATCCGCACTGTTAGAGAGAGAATACTCAATGTTTATCTTACATTATCCTAACTGTAAGAGAGAGAATACTCAATGTTTATCTTACATTATCCATACTGTAAGAGAGAGAATACTCAATGTTTATCTTACATTATCCATACTGTAAGAGAGAGAATACTCAATGGTTATCTTACACTATCCACACTGTAAGAGAGAATACTCAATGTTTATCTTACACTATCCACACTGTAAGAGAGAATACTCAATGTTTGTCTTACACTATCCACACTGTAAGAGAGAATACTCAATGTTTATCCTACACTATCCACACTGTAAGAGAGAGAATACTCAATGTTTATCTTACATTATCCACACTGTAAGAGAGAGAATACTCAATGTTTATCTTACATTATCCACACTGTAAGAGAGAGATTACTCAATGTTTATCTTACATTATCCATACTGTAAGAGAGAGAATACTCAATGTTTATCTTACACTATCCATACTGTAAGAGAGAGAATATTCAATGTTTATCTTACACTATCCACACTGTAAGAGAGAATACTCAATGTTTATCTTACACTATTCACACTGCAAGAGAGAATACTCAATGTTTGTCTTACACTATCCACACTGTAAGAGAGAATACTCAATGTTTATCTTACACTATCCACACTGTAAGAGAGAATACTCAATGTTTATCTTTCACTATCCACACTGTAAGAGAGAATACTCAATGTTTATCTTACACTATCCACACTGTTAGAGAGAGAATACTCAATGTTTATCTTACATTATCCATACTGTAAGAGAGAGAATACTCAATGTTTATCTTACATTATCCATACTATAAGAGAGAGAATACTCAATGTTTATCTTACTACATGATGATGTACTATCCACACTGTAAGATAGAATACTCAATGTTTATCTTACACTATCCACACTGTTAGAGAGAGAATACTCAATGTTTATCTTACATTATCCATACTGTAAGAGAGAGAATACTCAATGTTTATCTTACATTATCCATACTGTAAGAGAGAGAATACTCAATGTTTATCTTACACTATCCACACTGTAAGAGAGAATACTCAATGTTTATCTTACATTATCCATACTGTAAGAGAGAGAATACTCAATGTTTATCTTACATCATCCATACTGTAAGAGAGAGAATACTCAATGTTTATCTTACATTATCCATACTGTAAGAGAGAGAATACTCAATGTTTATCTTACACTATCCACACTGTAAGAGAGAATATTCAATGTTTATCTTTCACTATACACACTGTAAGAGAGAATACTCAATGTTTATCTTACACTATCCACACTGTAAGAGAGAATACCCAATGTTTATCTTACATTATCCATACTGTAAGAGAGAGAATACTCAATGTTTATCTTACATTATCCATACTGTAAGAGAGAGAATACTCAATGTTTATCTTACTACATGTGTGTACTATCCACACTGTAAGATAGAATACTCAATGTTTATCTTACACTATCCACACTGTTAGAGAGAGAATACTCAATGTTTATCTTACATTATCCATACTGTAAGAGAGAGAATACTCAATGTTTATCTTACATTATCCATACTGTAAGAGAGAGAATACTCAATGTTTATCTTACACTATCCACACTGTAAGAGAGAATACTCAATGTTTATCTTACACTATCCACACTGTAAGAGAGAGAATACTCAATGTTTATCTTACATATCCACACTGTAAGAGAGAGAATACTCAATGTTTATCTTACACTATCCACACTGTAAGAGAGAGAATACTCAATGTTTATCTTACACTATCCACACTGTAAGAGAGAATACTCAATGTTTATCTTACACTATCCACACTGTAAGAGAGAATACTCAATGTTTATCTTACATTATCCACACTGTAATAGAGAATACTCAATGTTTATCTTACACTATCCACACAGTAAGAGAGAATACTCAATGTTTATCTTACATTATCCACACTGTAATAGAGAATACTCAATGTTTTTCTTACACTATCCACACTGTAAGATAGAATATTCAATGTTATCTTTCACTATCCACACTGTAAGAGAGAACAGTCAATGTTATCTTACACTATCCACACTGTACGAGAGAGAATACTCAATGTTTATCTTACACTATCCACACTGTAAGAGAGAGAATACTCAATGTTTATCTTACACTATCCCACTGTACGAGAGAGATTACTCAATGTTTATCTTACACTATCCACACTGTAAGAGAGAATACTCAATGTTTATCTTACACTATCCACACTGTAAGAGAGAATACTAAATGTTTATCTTACACTATCCACACTGTACGAGAGAGAATACTAAATGATTATCTTACACTATCCACACTGTAAGAGAGAGAATACTCAATGTTTATCTTACACTATCCACACTGTAAGAGAGAATACTCAATGTTTATCTTTCACTATACACACTGTACGAGAGAGAATACTCAATGTTTATCTTACACTATCCACTCTGTATGAGAGAGAATACTCAATGTTTATCTTTCACTATCCCACTGTACGAGAGAGAATACTCAATGTTTATCTTACACTATCCACACTGTAAGAGAGAATACTCAATGTTTATCTTACACTATCCACACTGTAAGAGAGAATACTAAATGTTTATCTTACACTATCCACACTGTACGAGAGAGAATACTAAATGATTATCTTACACTATCCACACTGTAAGAGAGAGAATACTCAATGTTTATCTTACACTATCCACACTGTAAGAGAGAGATACTCAATGTTTATCTTACACTATCCACACTGTACGAGAGAGAATACTCAATGTTTATCTTACACTATCCACACTGTAAGAGAGAATACTCAATGTTTATCTTTCACTATCCACACTGTAAGAGAGAATACTCAATGTTTATCTTACACTATCCACACTGTACGAGAGAGAATACTCAATGTTTATCTTACACTATCCACACTGTAAGAGAGAATACTCAATGTTTATCTTACACTATCCACACTGTAAGAGAGAGAATACTCAATGTTTATCTTACACTATCCACACTGTAAGAGAGAATACTCAATGTTTATCTTACACTATCCACACTGTAAGAGAGAATACTCAATGTTTATCTTACACTATCCACACTGTACGAGAGAGAATACTAAATGATTATCTTACACTATCCACACTGTAAGAGAGAGAATACTCAATGTTTATCTTACACTATCCACACTGTAAGAGAGAATACTCAATGTTTATCTTACATTATCCACACTGTAAGAGAGAATACTCAATGTTTATCTTACATTATCCACACTGTAATAGAGAATACTCAATGTTTATCTTACACTATCCACACTGTAAGAGAGAATACTCAATGTTTATCTTACATTATCCACACTGTAATAGAGAATACTCAATGTTTATCTTACACTATCCACACTGTAAGAGAGAATATTCAATGTTTATCTTTCACTATCCACACTGTAAGAGAGAATAGTCAATGTTATCTTACACTATCCACACTGTACGAGAGAGAATACTCAATGTTTATCTTACACTATCCACACTGTAAGAGAGAGAATACTCAATGTTTATCTTACACTATCCCACTGTAAGAGAGAATACTCAATGTTTATCTTACACTATCCACACTGTAAGAGAGAATACTCAATGTTTATCTTACACTATCCACACTGTAAGAGAGAATACTCAATGTTTATCTTACACTATCCACACTGTAAGAGAGAATACTCAATGTTTATCTTACACTATCCACACTGTAAGAGAGAATACAATGTTATCTTACATATCCACACTGTAAGAGAGAATACTCAATGTTTATCTTACACTATCCACACTGTACGAGAGAGAATACTCAATGTTTATCTTACACTATCCACACTGTAGAGAGAGAATACTCAATGTTTATCTTACACTATCCACACTGTAAGAGAGAGAATACTCAATGTTTATCTTACACTATCCACACTGTAAGAGAGAATACTCAATGTTTATCTTACACTATCCACACTGTAAGAGAGAATACTCAATGTTTATCTTACACTATCCACACTGTAGAGAGAGAATACTCAATGTTTATCTTACACTATCCACACTGTAAGAGAGAATACTCAATGTTTATCTTACACTATCCACACTGTAAGAGAGAGAATACTCAATGTTTATCTTACACTATCCACACTGTAAGAAAGAATACTCAATGTTATCTTACACTATCCACACTGTACGAGAG
>CM026402.1:3119896-3141272 GCA_014843695.1 Archivesica marissinica | reverse complement strand
TATCTTACACTATCCACACTGTAAGAGAGAGAATACTCAATGTTTATCTTACACTATCCACACTGTAAGAGAGAATACTCAATGTTTATCTTTCACTATCCACACTGTATGAGAGAATATTCAATGTTTATCTTTCACTATCCACACTGTAAGAGAGAATAGTCAATGTTTATCTTACACTATCCACACTGTACGAGAGAGAATACTCAATGTTTATCTTACACTATCCACACTGTAAGAGAGAGAATACTCAATGTTTATCTTACACTATCCACACTGTATGAGAGAGAATACTCAATGTTTATCTTACACTATCCACACTGTAAGAGAGAATATTCAATGTTTATCTTACACTATCCACACTGTAAGAGAGAAACTCAATGTTTATCTTACACTATCCACACTGTACGAGAGAGAATACTAAATGATTATCTTACACTATCCACACTGTAAGAGAGAGAATACTCAATGTTTATCTTACACTATCCACACTGTAAGAGAGAATACTCAATGTTTATCTTTCACTATCCACACTGTATGAGAGAATATTCAATGTTTATCTTTCACTATCCACACTGTAAGAGAGAATAGTCAATTTATCTTACACTATCCACACTGTACGAGAGAGAATACTCAATGTTATCTTACACTATCCACACTGTAAGAGAGAGAATACTCAATGTTTATCTTACACTATCCCACTGTACGAGAGAGAATACTCAATGTTTATCTTACACTATCCACACTGTAAGAGAGAATACTCAATGTTTATCTTACACTATCCACACTGTAAGAGAGAATACTAAATGTTTATCTTACACTATCCACACTGTACGAGAGAGAATACTAAATGATTATCTTACACTATCCACACTGTAAGAGAGAGAATACTCAATGTTTATCTTACACTATCCACACTGTAAGAGAGAATACTCAATGTTTATCTTACATTATCCACACTGTAAGAGAGAATACTCAATGTTTATCTTACATTATCCACACTGTAATAGAGAATACTCAATGTTTATCTTACACTATCCACACTGTAAGAGAGAATACTCAATGTTTATCTTACATTATCCACACTGTAATAGAGAATACTCAATGTTTATCTTACACTATCCACACTGTAAGGGAGAATACTCAATGTTTATCTTACTTTATCCGCACTGTAAGAGAGAATACTCAATGTTTATCTTACACTATCCACACTATAAGAGATAATACTCAATGTTTATCTTACACTATCCACACTACACGAGAGAGAATACTCAATGTTTATCATACATTATCCACACTGTAAGAGATAATACTCAATGTTTATCTTACACTATCCACACTGTAAGAGAGAGAATACTCAATGTTTATCTTACACTATCCACACTGTAAGAGAGAATACTCAATGTTTATCTTACACTATCCACACTGTAAGAGAGAATACTCAATGTTTATCTTTCACTATCCACACTGTATGAGAGAATATTCAATGTTTATCTTTCACTATCCACACTGTAAGAGAGAATAGTCAATGTTTATCTTACACTATCCACACTACACGAGAGAGAATACTCAATGTTTATCATACATTATCCACACTGTAAGAGATAATACTCAATGTTTATCTTACACTATCCACACTGTAAGAGAGAGAATACTCAATGTTTATCTTACACTATCCACACTGTAAGAGAGAATACTCAATGTTTATCTTACACTATCCACACTATAAGAGAGAATACTCAATGTTTATCTTACACTATCCACACCGTAAGAGAGAATACTCAATGTTTATCTTACACTATCCACACTGTAAGAGAGAATACTCAATGTTTATCTTACACTATCCACACTATAAGAGAGAATACTCAATGTTTATCTTACACTATCCACACTGTAAGAGAGAATACTCAATATTTATCTTACACTATCCACACTGTAAGAGAGAATACTCAATGTTTATCTTACACTATCCACACTGTAAGAGAGAATACTCAATGTTTATCTTACACTATCCACACTATAAGAGAGAATACTCAAGGTTTATCTTACACTATCCACACTGTAACAGAGAGAATACTCAATGTTTATCTTACACTATCCACACTGTAAGAGAGAGAATACTCAATGTTTATCTTACACTATCCACACTGTAAGAGAGAATACTCAATGTGTTATCTTACACTATCCACACTGTAAGAGAGAATAGTCAATGTTTATCTTACACTATCCACACTGTAAGAGAGAGAATACTCAATGTTTATCTTACACTATCCACACTGTAAGAGAGAATATTCAATGTTTATCTTACACTATCCACACTGTAAGAGAGAATACTCAATGTTTATCTTACACTATCCACACAGTAAGAGAGAATACTCAATGTTTATCTTTCACTATCCACACTGTAAGAGAGAATAGTCAATGTTTATCTTACACTATCCACACTGTATGAGAGAGAATACTCAATGTTTATCTTACACTATCCACACTGTAAGAGAGAATATTCAATGTTTATCTTACACTATCCACACTGTAAGAGAGAATACTCAATGTTTATCTTACACTATCCACACTGTACGAGAGAGAATACTAAATGATTATCTACACTATCCACACTGTAAGAGAGAGAATACTCAATGTTTATCTTACACTATCACACTGTAAGAGAGAATACTCAATGTTTATCTTACATTATCCACACTGTAAGAGAGAATACTCAATGTTTATCTTACATTATCCACACTGTAATAGAGAATACTCAATGATTATCTTACACTATCCACACTGTACGAGAGAGAATACTAAATGATTATCTTACACTATCCACACTGTAAGAGAGAGAATACTCAATGTTTATCTTACACTATCCACACTGTAAGAGAGAATACTCAATGTTTATCTTTCACTATACACACTGTACGAGAGAGAATACTCAATGTTTATCTTACACTATCCACTCTGTATGAGAGAGAATATTCAATGTTTATCTTACACTATGCACACTATAAGAGAGAATACTCAAGGTTTATCTTACACTATCCACACTGTAACAGAGAGAATACTCAATGTTTATCTTACACTATCCACACTGTAAGAGAGAGAATACTCAATGTTTATCTTACACTATCCACACTGTAAGAGAGAATACTCAATGTTTATCTTACACTATCCACACTGTAAGAGAGAATACTCAATGTTTATCTTTCACTATCCACACTGTATGAGAGAATATTCAATGTTTATCTTTCACTATCCACACTGTAAGAGAGAATAGTCAATGTTTATCTTACACTATCCACACTGTACGAGAGAGAATACTCAATGTTTATCTTACACTATCCACACTGTAAGAGAGAGAATACTCAATGTTTATCTTACACTATCCACACTGTATGAGAGAGAATACTCAATGTTTATCTTACACTATCCACACTGTAAGAGAGAATATTCAATGTTTATCTTACACTATCCACACTGTAAGAGAGAATACTCAATGTTTATCTTACACTATCCACACTGTACGAGAGAGAATACTAAATGATTATCTTACACTATCCACACTGTAAGAGAGAGAATACTCAATGTTTATCTTACACTATCCACACTGTAAGAGAGAATACTCAATGTTTATCTTACATTATCCACACTGTAAGAGAGAATACTCAATGTTTATCTTACACTATCCACACTGTAAGAGAGAATACTCAATGTTTATCTTACATTATCCACACTGTAATAGAGAATACTCAATGTTTATCTTACACTATCCACACTGTAAGAGAGAATATTCAATGTTTATCTTTCACTATCCACACTGTAAGAGAGAATAGTCAATGTTATCTTACACTATCCACACTGTACGAGAGAGAATACTCAATGTTTATCTTACACTATCCACACTGTAAGAGAGAGAATACTCAATGTTTATCTTACACTATCCCACTGTACGAGAGAGAATACTCAATGTTTATCTTACACTATCCACACTGTAAGAGAGAATACTCAATGTTTATCTTACACTATCCACACTGTAAGAGAGAATACTAAATGTTTATCTTACACTATCCACACTGTATGAGAGAGAATACTAAATGATTATCTTACACTATCCACACTGTAAGAGAGAGAATACTCAATGTTTATCTTGCACTATCCACACTGTAAGAGAGAATACTCAATGTTTATCTTTCACTATACACACTGTACGAGAGAGAATACTCAATGTTTATCTTACACTATCCACTCTGTATGAGAGAGAATATTCAATGTTTATCTTACACTATGCATACTATAAGAGAGAATACTCAATGTTTATCTTTCACTATACACACTGTACGAGAGAGAATACTCAATGTTTATCTTACACTATCCACTCTGTATGAGAGAGAATACTCAATGTTTATCTTACACTATGCACACTGTACGAGAGAGAATACTCAATGTTTATCTTACACTATCCACACTGTAAGAAAGAATACTCAATGTTTATCTTTCACTATCCATACTGTACGAGAGAGAATACTCAATGTTTATCTTACACTATCCACACTATACGAGAGAGAATACTCAATGTTTATCTTACACTATCCACACTGTAAGAGATAATACTCAATGTTTATCTTACACTATCCACACTACACGAGAGAGAATACTCAATGTTTATCATACATTATCCACACTGTAAGAGATAATACTCAATGTTTATCTTACACTATCCACACTGTAAGAGAGAGAATACTCAATGTTTATCTTACACTATCCACACTGTAAGAGAGAATACTCAATGTTATCTTACACTATCCACACTGTACGAGAGAGAATACTCAATGTTTATCTTACACTATCCACACTGTAAGAGAGAGAATACTCAATGTTTATCTTACACTATCCCACTGTACGAGAGAGAATACTCAATGTTTATCTTACACTATCCACACTGTAAGAGAGAATACTCAATGATTATCTTACACTATCCACACTGTAAGAGAGAATACTAAATGTTTATCTTACACTATCCACACTGTACGAGAGAGAATACTAAATGATTATCTTACACTATCCACACTGTAAGAGAGAATACTCAATGTTTATCTTTCACTATACACACTGTACGAGAGAGAATACTCAATGTTTATCTTACATTATCCACTCTGTATGAGAGAGAATACTCAATGTTTATCTTACACTATGCACACTGTACGAGAGAGAATACTCAATGTTTATCTTACACTAGCCACACTGTAAGAAAGAATACTCAATGTTTATCTTTCACTATCCATACTGTATGAGAGAGAATACTCAATGTTTATCTTACACTATCCACACTATACGAGAGAGAATACTCAATGTTTATCTTTCACTATCCACACTGTAAGGGAGATTACTCAATGTTTATCTTACTTTATCCGCACTGTAAGAGAGAATACTCAATGTTTATCTTACACTATCCACACTATACGAGAGAGAATACTCAATGTTTATCTTTCACTATCCACACTGTAAGGGAGAATACTCAATGTTTATCTTACTTTATCCGCACTGTAAGAGAGAATACTCAATGTTTATCTTACACTATCCACATTATACGAGAGAGAATACTCAATGTTTATCTTACACTATCCACACTGTAAGGGAGAATACTCAATGTTTATCTTACTTTATCCGCACTGTAAGAGAGAATACTCAATGTTTATCTTACACTATCCACACTATACAAGAGAGAATACTCAATGTTTATCTTACACTATCCACACTATAAGAGATAATACTCAATGTTTATCTTACACTATCCACACTACACGAGAGAGAATACTCAATGTTTATCATACATTATCCACACTGTAAGAGATAATACTCAATGTTTATCTTACACTATCCACACTGTAAGAGAGAGAATACTCAATGTTTATCTTACACTATCCACACTGTAAGAGAGAATACTCAATGTTTATCTTACACTATCCACACTATAAGAGAGAATACTCAATGTTTATCTTACACTATCCACACTGTAAGAGAGAATACTCAATATTTATCTTACACTATCCACACTGTAAGAGAGAATACTCAATGTTTATCTTACACTATCCACACTGTAAGAGAGAATACTCAATGTTTATCTTACACTATCCACACTATAAGAGAGAATACTCAAGGTTTATCTTACACTATCCACACTGTAACAGAGAGAATACTCAATGTTTATCTTACACTATCCACACTGTAACAGAGAGAATACTCAATGTTTATCTTACACTATCCACACTGTAAGAGAGAATACTCAATGTTTATCTTACACTATCCACACTGTAAGAGAGAATAGTCAATGTTTATCTTACACTATCCACACTGTAAGAGAGAGAATACTCAATGTTTATCTTACACTATCCACACTGTAAGAGAGAATATTCAATGTTTATCTTACACTATCCACACTGTAAGAGAGAATACTCAATGTTTATCTTACACTATCCACACTGTAAGAGAGAATACTCAATGTTTATCTTTCACTATCCACACTGTAAGAGAGAATAGTCAATGTTTATCTTACACTATTCACACTGTACGAGAGAGAATACTCAATGTTTATCTTACACTATCCACACTGTAAGAGAGAATAGTCAATGTTTATCTTACACTATCCACACTGTACGAGAGAGAATACTCAATGTTTATCTTACACTATCCACACTGTAAGAGAGAATACTAAATGTTTATCTTACACTATCCACACTGTATGAGAGAGAATACTAAATGATTATCTTACACTATCCACACTGTAAGAGAGAGAATACTAAATGATTATCTTACACTATCCACACTGTAAGAGAGAGAATACTCAATGTTTAGTTTACACTATCCACACTGTAAGAGAGAATACTCAATGTTTATCTTACACTATCCACACTGTAAGAGAGAATACTCAATGTTTATCTTTCACTATCCACACTGTATGAGAGAATATTCAATGTTTATCTTACACTATCCACACTGTAAGAGAGAGAATACTCAATGTTTATCTTACATTATCCATACTGTAAAGGAGAGAATACTCAATGTTTATCTTACACTATCCACACTGTAAGAGAGAATACTCAATGTTTATCTTACACTATCCACACTGTACGAGAGAGAATACTAAATGATTATCTTACACTATCCACACTGTAAGAGAGAGAATAGTCAATGTTTATCTTACACTATCCACACTGTAAGAGAGAATACTCAATGTTTATCTTACATTATCCACACTGTAAGAGAGAATACTCAATGTTTATCTTACATTATCCACACTGTAATAGAGAATACTCAATGTTTATCTTACACTATCCACACTGTACGAGAGAGAATACTAAATGATTATCTTACACTATCCACACTGTAAGAGAGAGAATACTCAATGTTTATCTTACACTATCCACACTGTAAGAGAGAATACTCAATGTTTATCTTTCACTATACACACTGTACGAGAGAGAATACTCAATGTTTATCTTACACTATCCACTCTGTATGAGAGAGAATATTCAATGTTTATCTTACACTATCCACACTGTAAGAGAGAATAGTCAATGTTTATCTTACACTATCCACACTGTAAGAGAGAATAGTCAATGTTTATCTTACACTATCCACACTGTAAGAGAGAATACTCAATGTTTATCTTACACTATCCACACTGTAAGAGAGAGAATACTCAATGTTTATCTTACACTATCCACACTGTAAGGGAGAATATTCAATGTTTATCTTACACTATCCACACTGTAAGAGAGAATATTCAATGTTTATCTTACATTATCCACACTGTAAGAGAGAATACTCAATGTTTATCTTACACTATCCACACTGTAAGAGAGAATACTCAATGTTTGTCTTACACTATCCACACTGTAAGAGAGAATACTCAATGTTTATCTTACACTATCCACACTATAAGAGAGAATACTCAATGTTTATCTTACACTATCCACACTGTAAGAGAGAATACTCAATGTTTATCTTACACTATCCACACTATAAGAGAGAATACTCAAGGTTTATCTTACACTATCCACACTGTAAGAGAGAGAATACTCAATGTTTATCTTACACTATGCACACTGTAAGAGAGAATATTCAATGTTTATCTTACACTATCCACACTGTAAGAGAGAATACTCAATGTTTATCTTACACTATCCACACTGTAAGAGAGAATACTCAATGTTTATCTTTCACTATCCACACTGTAAGAGAGAATAGTCAATGTTTATCTTACACTATCCACACTGTAAGAGAGAATACTCAATGTTTATCTTACACTATCCACACTGTAAGAGAGAGAATATTCAATGTTTATCTTACACTATCCACACTGTAAGAGAGAATACTCATGCTTATCTTACATTATCCACACTGTAAGAGAGAGAATACTCAATGTTTATCTTACACTATACTATCCACACTGTAAGAGAGAGAATATTCAATGTTTATCTTACACTATCCACACTGTAACAGAGAATATGATGTGTGCATTAGTGGTGTTATCATATGCTGAAATGATCACATAACATTATACATTTGGTGCATGCTCAGACTTTCCTGTTGAACTCACAGTAATACGACATCCCAGCTAAACTCACAGCAATATGACATTCTGCTAAACTTACAGCAATACAACATCCCAGCTAAACTCACAGCAATATGACATTCTGCTAAACTCACAACAATATGACATTCTACTACAGTCACAGCAATACAAAATCCCAGCTAAACTCACAGCAATATGACATTCTGCTAAGCTCACAACAATATGACACTCCACTAAACTCACAGCAATATGACATTCTGCTAAACTCACAGCAATATGACATTCTGCTAAACTCACAACAATATGACATTCTGCTAAACTCACAGCAATACAACATCCCAGCTAAACTCACAGCAATATGACATTCTGCTAAGCTCACAACAATATGACATTCCACTAAACTCACAGCAATATGACATTCTGCTAAACTCACAATATGACATTCTGCTAAACTCACAACAATATGACATTCTGCTAAGCTCACAGCAATATGACATTCCAGCTAAACTCACAGCAATATGACATTCTGCTAAACTCACAACAATATGACATTCTGCTAAGCTCACAACAATAAGACATTCTGCTAAGCTCACAGCAATATGACATTCCAGCTAAACTCACAGCAATATGACATTCTTCTAAACTCACAACAATATGACATTCTGCTAAACTCACAACAATATGACATTCCGCTAAGCTCACAGCAATATGACATTCCAGCTAAACTCACAGCAATATGACATTCTGCTAAACTCACAACAATATGACATTCTGCTAAGCTCACAACAATATGACATTATGCTAAGCTCACAACAATATGACATTCTGCTAAGCTCACAACCATATGACATTCTGCTAAGCTCACAACAATATGACATTCCACTAAACTCACAGCAATATGACATTCCAGCTAAACTCACAACAATATGACATTCTGCTAAACTCACAGCAATATGACATTCCGCTAAACTCACAGCAATACAACATTCCAGCAAACTCACAGCAATATGACCTTCCGCTAAACTCACAGCAATACGACATTCCAGCTAAACTCACAACAATATGACCTTCCGCTAAACTCTAGTAATGTTTGTGCCCAGGAAGTACTGAGACTATATTATACAAGCTACAAGCATTACAAGCATTACAAGCATTACAAGCATTACAAGCTAATATAAATGAGTAGAATTAGTGTGAGTATAAACATTTGCTATACATTCTATGTAAACATTTGCTATATATTCTATGTAAACATTTCCTATACATTCTATATAAACATTTCCTATACATTCTATGTAAACATTTCCTATACATTCTATGTAAACATTTCCAATACATTCTATATAAACATTTCCTATACATTCTATATAAACATTTTCTATACATTCTATGTAAACATTTCCTATACATTCTACGTAAACATTTCCTATACATTCTAAGTAAACATTTGCTATATATTCTATGTAAACATTTCCTATACATTCTACGTAAACATTTCCTATACATTATATGTAAACATTTCCTATACATTCTACGTAAACATTTCCTATACATTCTATATAAACATTTCCTATACATTCTATGTAAACATTTCCTATACATTCTATGTAAACATTTCCAATACATTCTATATAAACATTTGCTATACATTCTATATAAACATTTTCTATACATTCTATGTAAACATTTCCTATACATTCTACGTAAACATTTCCTATACATTCTATATAAACATTTCCTATACATTCTACGTAAACATTTCCTATACATTCTATATAAACATTTCCTATACATTCTATATAAACATTTCCTATACATTCTACGTAAACATTTCCTATACATTCTATATAAACATTTCCTATACATTCTACGTAAACATTTCCTATACATTCTATATAAACATTTCCTATACATTCTATATAAACATTTCCTATACATTCTATATAAACATTTCCTATACATTCTATATAAACATTTCCTATACATTCTATATAAACATTTCCTATACATTCTATGTAAACATTTCCTATACATTCTATGTAAACATTTCCTATACATTCTATGTATAATATTGACAGTATTTGCAAATCTACACAGATTTACAGTTCTTAAAAGTTTAAAGTGCATCGACTCTCTTTACAATCCTAACCTTGATTTCTTAGAAAAGCGACAATCTAACCAAAGTTTATCAGATAATGTTTACATCTCACATTAGCGGTCCGAATATCTGAAATATATTCGCATAACAAACTATCAAAATCGTCTTTATATTTGTTTTATATTTTGATAAGATGTTTATAAATGACTGTAGATGAACTATTGGCTCAAAATGCAATCACTTACTAAGACACATAGCCCCAAATTCTGTCTGCCCAATTCAGCAATCTGTGACCAATCCTTGTGAACAATCCCTGCTCAATAGAAATCATATCAAACATTTGTAATCCTGGTTCTACAGAAATCATATAAAACATATGTAATTTTTGTTCTATAAAAGTCATATAAAACATGTGTAATCCTTGTTCTATAAAAGTCATATAAAACATGTGTAATCCTGGTTCTACAGAAATCATATAAAACATGTGTAATCCTGGTTCTACAGAAATCATATAAAACATGTGTAATCCTTGTTCTATAAAAATCATATAAAACATGTGTAATCCTAATGTTACATAGAATTTAAATGAGCATAATATCGTGTAATGTACGTACGATGAGTGATCAACAATCATGTCTAGACTTGCAAAATAATTGTAAGAGCATACCAATCCATGCTCATTAAAGAGCTGGGGTGGAGTTACTTTGTATGGCATGACTGTATCAGTAGTGAGCAATATATTAAGCCGTTCTTCCAACATCGACCCACATTGCTTTTCCTTCTCTGGTTGCCAGCCTGCCTCCAACCAGTCATACTTCAACTGGTACTTCTCAACTCTCCATATAATAGCAACCTGCAAACACAGACATGATGACCATTGAAAATGTCAAGACCTAATACCCGTATGTCTAGAGCTGCTCACCTAACACATGTGTGTCTAAGCTGCTCACCTAATACATGTATGTCTAGAGCTGCTCACCTAATACATGTATGTCTAGAGCTGCTCACCTAACACATATGTGTCTAAGCTGCTCACCTAATACATGTATGTCTAGAGCTGCTCACCTAACACATGTGTGTCTAAGCTGCTCACCTAATACATGTATGTCTAAGCTGCTCACCTAATACCTGTATGTCTAGAGCTGCTCACCTAATACATGTATGTCTAAGCTGCTCACCAAATACATGTATGTCTAAGCTGCTCACCTAATACCTGTATGTCTAGAGCTGCTCACCTAATACATGTATGTCTAAGCTGCTCACCTAATACCTGTATGTCTAAAGCTGCTCACCAAATACATGTATGTCTAAGCTGCTCACCTAATACCTGTATGTCTAGAGGTGCTCACCTAATACATGTATGTCTAGAGATGCTCACCTAATACATGTATGTCTAGAGGTGCTCACCTAATACATGTATGTCTAGAGGTGCTCACCTAATACATGTATGTCTAGAGCAGCTCACCTAATACATGTATGTCTAAGCTGCTCACCTAATACATGTATGTCTAGAGGTGCTCACCTAATACATGTATGTCTAGAGGTGCTCACCTAATACATGTATGTCTAGAGCTGCTCACCTAATACATGTATGTCTAGAGGTGCTCACCTAATACATGTATGTCTAGAGCAGCTCACCTAATACATGTATGTCTAAGCTGCTCACCTAATACATGTATGTCTAGAGGTGCTCACCTAATACATGTATGTCTAGAGGTGCTCACCTAATACATGTATGTCTAGAGCTGCTCACCTAATACATGTATGTCTAGAGGTGCTCACCTAATACATGTATGTCTAGAGCAGCTCACCTAATACATGTATGTCTAAGCTGCTCACCTAATACATGTATGTCTAGAGGTGCTCACCTAATACATGTATGTCTAGAGGTGCTCACCTAATACATGTATGTCTAGAGCTGCTCACCTAATACATGTATGTCTAGAGGTGCTCACCTAATACATGTATGTCTAGAGGTGCTCACCTAACACATGTATGTCTAAGTTACTCACCTAATACATGTATGTCTAGAGGTGCTCACCTAATACATGTATGTCTAAGTTACTCACCTAATACATGTATGTCTAGAGGTGCTCACCTAATACATGTATGTCTAGAGGTGCTCACCTAATACATGTATGTCTAGAGCTGCTCGCCTAATACTTGTATGTCTAGAGGTGCTCACCTAATACATGTATGTCTAGAGCTGCTCACCTAATACATGTATGTCTAAGCTGCTCACCTAATACATGTATGTCTAAGCTGCTCACCTAATACATGTATGTCTAGAGCTGCTCACCTAATACATGTATGTCTAGAGGTGCTCACCTAATACATGTATGTCTAAGTTATTCACCTAATACATGTATGTCTAGAGGTGCTCATCTAATACATGTATGTCTAAGCAGCTCACCTAATACATGTATGTCTAGAGGTGCTAACCTAATACATGTATGTCTAAGCTGCTCACCTACTACATATATGTCTAGAGCTGCTCACCTAACACATGTATGTCTAAGCATCTCACCTAATACATGTATGTCTAAGCAGCTCACCGAATACATATATGTCTAAGCAGCTCACCGAATACATATATGTCTAAGCTGCTCACCTAATACATGTATGTCTAGAGCTGCTCACCTAATACATGTATGTCTAGAGGTGCTCACCTAATACATATATGTCTAGAGTTGCTCACCTAATACATGTATGTCTAAGCAGCTCACATAATACATGTATGTCTAGAGCTGCTCACCTAATACATGTATGTCTAATCTGCTCACCTAATACATGTATGTCTAGAGCTGCTCACCTAATACATGTATGTCTAGAGGTGCTCACCTAATACATGTATGTCTAGAGGTGCTCGCCTAATACATGTATGTCTAGAGCTGCTCACCTAATATATGTATGTCTAGAGGTGCTCACCTAATACATGTATGTCTAAGTTACTCACCTAATACATGTATGTCTAGAGGTGCTCACCTAATACATGTATGTCTAGAGGTGCTCACCTAATACATGTATGTCTAGAGGTGCTCACCTAATACATGTATGTCTAGAGGTGCTCACCTAATACATGTATGTCTAGAGGTGCTCACCTAATAAATGTATGTCTAGAGGTGCTCACCTAATACATGTATGTCTAGAGGTGCTCACCTAATACATGTATGTCTAGAGCTGCTCACCTAATACATGTATGTCTAGAGCTGCTCACCTAATACATGTATGTAGAGCTGCTCACCTAATACATGTATGTCTAGAGCTGCTCACCTAATACATGTATGTCTAGAGGTGCTCACCTAATACATGTATGTCTAGAGGTGCTCGCCTAATACATGTATGTCTAAGTTACTCACCTAATACATGTATGTCTAGAGGTGCTCACCTAATACATGTATGTCTAGAGGTGCTCACCTAATACATGTATGTCTAGAGGTGCTCACCTAATACATGTATGTCTAGAGCTGCTCACCTAATACATGTATGTCTAGAGGTGCTCACCTAATACATGTATGTCTAGAGCAGCTCACCTAATACATGTATGTCTAAGCTGCTCACCTAATACATGTATGTCTAGAGGTGCTCATCTAATACATGTATGTCTAAGCAGCTCACCTAATACATGTATGTCTAGAGGTGCTAACCTAATACATGTATGTCTAAGCTGCTCACCTACTACATATATGTCTAGAGCTGCTCACCTAACACATGTATGTCTAAGCTGCTCACCTAATACATGTATGTCTAAGCTGCTCACCTAATACATGTATGTCTAGAGCTGCTCACCTAATACATGTATGTCTAAGCTGCTCACCTAATACATGTATGTCTAGAGCTGCTCACCTAATACATGTATGTCTAAGCTGCTCACCTAATACATGTATGTCTAGAGGTGCTCACCTAATACATGTATGTCTAGAGGTGCTCACCTAATACATGTATGTCTAGAGGTGCTCACCTAATACATGTATGTCTAGAGGTGCTCACCTAATACATGTATGTCTAGAGCAGCTCACCTAATACATGTATGTCTAAGCTGCTCACCTAATACATGTATGTCTAGAGGTGCTCACCTAATACATGTATGTCTAGAGGTGCTCACCTAATACATGTATGTCTAGAGCTGCTCACCTAATACATGTATGTCTAGAGGTGCTCACCTAATACATGTATGTCTAGAGCAGCTCACCTAATACATGTATGTCTAAGCTGCTCACCTAATACATGTATGTCTAGAGGTGCTCACCTAATACACGTATGTCTAGAGGTGCTCACCTAATACATGTATGTCTAAGTTACTCACCTAATACATGTATGTCTAGAGGTGCTCACCTTATACATGTATGTCTAGAGATGCTCACCTAATACATGTATGTCTAGAGGTGCTCACCTAATACATGTATGTCTAGAGGTGCTCACCTAATACATGTATGTCTAAGCTGCTCACCAAATACATGTATGTCTAAGCTGCTCACCTAATACATGTATGTCTAAGATACTCACCTAATACATGTATGTCTAGAGGTGCTCACCTAACACATGTATGTCTAAGTTACTCACCTAATACATGTATGTCTAGAGGTGCTCACCTAATACATGTATGTCTAAGTTACTCACCTAATACATGTATGTCTAGAGGTGCTCACCTAATACATGTATGTCTAGAGGTGCTCACCTAATACATGTATGTCTAGAGCTGCTCGCCTAATACTTGTATGTCTAGAGGTGCTCACCTAATACATGTATGTCTAGAGCTGCTCACCTAATACATGTATGTCTAAGCTGCTCACCTAATACATGTATGTCTAAGCTGCTCACCTAATACATGTATGTCTAGAGCTGCTCACCTAATACATGTATGTCTAGAGGTGCTCACCTAATACATGTATGTCTAAGTTATTCACCTAATACATGTATGTCTAGAGGTGCTCATCTAATACATGTATGTCTAAGCAGCTCACCTAATACATGTATGTCTAGAGGTGCTAACCTAATACATGTATGTCTAAGCTGCTCACCTACTACATATATGTCTAGAGCTGCTCACCTAACACATGTATGTCTAGAGGTGCTCACCTAATACATGTATGTCTAAGTTATTCACCTAATACATGTATGTCTAGAGGTGCTCATCTAATACATGTATGTCTAAGCAGCTCACCTAATACATGTATGTCTAGAGGTGCTAACCTAATACATGTATGTCTAAGCTGCTCACCTACTACATATATGTCTAAGTTACTCACCTAATACATGTATGTCTAGAGGTGCTCACCTTATACATGTATGTCTAGAGATGCTCAATTAATACATGTATGTCTAGAGGTGCTCACCTAATACATGTATGTCTAGAGGTGCTCACCTAATACATGTATGTCTAAGCTGCTCACCAAATACATGTATGTCTAAGCTGCTCACCTAATACATGTATGTCTAAGATACTCACCTAATACATGTATGTCTAGAGGTGCTCACCTAACACATGTATGTCTAAGTTACTCACCTAATACATGTATGTCTAGAGGTGCTCACCTAATACATGTATGTCTAAGTTACTCACCTAATACATGTATGTCTAGAGGTGCTCACCTAATACATGTATGTCTAGAGGTGCTCACCTAATACATGTATGTCTAGAGCTGCTCGCCTAATACTTGTATGTCTAGAGGTGCTCACCTAATACATGTATGTCTAGAGCTGCTCACCTAATACATGTATGTCTAAGCTGCTCACCTAATACATGTATGTCTAAGCTGCTCACCTAATACATGTATGTCTAGAGCTGCTCACCTAATACATGTATGTCTAGAGGTGCTCACCTAATACATGTATGTCTAAGTTATTCACCTAATACATGTATGTCTAGAGGTGCTCATCTAATACATGTATGTCTAAGCAGCTCACCTAATACATGTATGTCTAGAGGTGCTAACCTAATACATGTATGTCTAAGCTGCTCACCTACTACATATATGTCTAGAGCTGCTCACCTAACACATGTATGTCTAAGCATCTCACCTAATACATGTATGTCTAAGCAGCTCACCGAATACATATATGTCTAAGCAGCTCACCGAATACATATATGTCTAAGCTGCTCACCTAATACATGTATGTCTAGAGCTGCTCACCTAATACATGTATGTCTAGAGGTGCTCACCTAATACATATATGTCTAGAGTTGCTCACCTAATACATGTATGTCTAAGCAGCTCACATAATACATGTATGTCTAGAGCTGCTCACCTAATACATGTATGTCTAATCTGCTCACCTAATACATGTATGTCTAGAGCTGCTCACCTAATACATGTATGTCTAGAGGTGCTCACCTAATACATGTATGTCTAGAGGTGCTCGCCTAATACATGTATGTCTAGAGCTGCTCACCTAATATATGTATGTCTAGAGGTGCTCACCTAATACATGTATGTCTAAGTTACTCACCTAATACATGTATGTCTAGAGGTGCTCACCTAATACATGTATGTCTAGAGGTGCTCACCTAATACATGTATGTCTAGAGGTGCTCACCTAATACATGTATGTCTAGAGGTGCTCACCTAATAAATGTATGTCTAGAGGTGCTCACCTAATACATGTATGTCTAGAGGTGCTCACCTAATACATGTATGTCTAGAGCTGCTCACCTAATACATGTATGTCTAGAGCTGCTCACCTAATACATGTATGTAGAGCTGCTCACCTAATACATGTATGTCTAGAGCTGCTCACCTAATACATGTATGTCTAGAGGTGCTCACCTAATACATGTATGTCTAGAGGTGCTCGCCTAATACATGTATGTCTAAGTTACTCACCTAATACATGTATGTCTAGAGGTGCTCACCTAATACATGTATGTCTAGAGGTGCTCACCTAATACATGTATGTCTAGAGGTGCTCACCTAATACATGTATGTCTAGAGCTGCTCACCTAATACATGTATGTCTAGAGGTGCTCACCTAATACATGTATGTCTAGAGCAGCTCACCTAATACATGTATGTCTAAGCTGCTCACCTAATACATGTAT
Organism: Archivesica marissinica; assembly: GCA_014843695.1. NCBI lineage: Eukaryota > Metazoa > Mollusca > Bivalvia > Venerida > Vesicomyidae > Archivesica > Archivesica marissinica. The sequence continues at coordinate 3,123,563 of CM026402.1, read as the reverse complement.
GTCTAGAGGTGCTCATCTAATACATGTATGTCTAAGCAGCTCACCTAATACATGTATGTCTAGAGGTGCTAACCTAATACATGTATGTCTAAGCTGCTCACCTACTACATATATGTCTAGAGCTGCTCACCTAATACATGTATGTCTAAGCTGCTCACCTAATACATGTATGTCTAAGCTGCTCACCTAATACATGTATGTCTAGAGCTGCTCACCTAATACATGTATGTCTAAGCTGCTCACCTAATACATGTATGTCTAGAGCTGCTCACCTAATACATGTATGTCTAAGCTGCTCACCTAATACATGTATGTCTAGAGCTGCTCACCTAATACATGTATGTCTAAGCTGCTCACCTAATACATGTATGTCTAGAGCTGCTCACCTAATACATGTATGTCTAGAGGTGCTCACCTAATACATGTATGTCTAGAGGTGCTCACCTAATACATGTATGTCTAAGCTGCTCACCTAATACATGTATGTCTAGAGGTGCTCACCTAATACATGTATGTCTAGAGGTGCTCACCTAATACATGTATGTCTAGAGCTGCTCACCTAATACATGTATGTCTAGAGCTGCTCACCTAATACATGTATGTCTAGAGCAGCTCACCTAATACATGTATGTCTAAGCTGCTCACCTAATACATGTATGTCTAGAGGTGCTCACCTAATACATGTATGTCTAGAGCTGCTCACCTAATACATGTATGTCTAAGCTGCTCACCTAATACATGTATGTCTAGAGGTGCTCACCTAATACATGTATGTCTAAGATGCTCACCTAATACATGTATGTCTAGAGGTGCTCACCTAATACATGTATGTCTAGAGGTGCTCACCTAATACATGTATGTCTAAGCTGCTCACCAATACATGTATGTCTAAGCTGCTCACCTAATACATGTATGTCTAAGATACTCACCTAATACATGTATGTCTAGAGGTGCTCACCTAATACATGTATGTCTAAGTTACTCACCTAATACATGTATGTCTAGAGGTGCTCACCTAATACATGTATGTCTAAGTACTCACCTAATACATGTATGTCTAGAGGTGCTCACCTAATACATGTATGTCTAGAGGTGCTCACCTAATACATGTATGTCTAGAGCTGCTCACCTAATACATGTATGTCTAGAGGTGCTCACCTAATACATGTATGTCTAGAGCTGCTCACCTAATACATGTATGTCTAAGCTGCTCACCTAATACATGTATGTCTAAGCTGCTCACCTAATACATGTATGTCTAGAGCTGCTCACCTAATACATGTATGTCTAGAGGTGCTCACCTAATACATGTATGTCTAAGTTATTCACCTAATACATGTATGTCTAGAGGTGCTCATCTAATACATGTATGTCTAAGCAGCTCACCTAATACATGTATGTCTAGAGGTGCTAACCTAATACATGTATGTCTAAGCTGCTCACCTACTACATATATGTCTAGAGCTGCTCACCTAACACATGTATGTCTAGAGGTGCTCACCTAATACATGTATGTCTAAGTTATTCACCTAATACATGTATGTCTAGAGGTGCTCATCTAATACATGTATGTCTAAGCAGCTCACCTAATACATGTATGTCTAGAGGTGCTAACCTAATACATGTATGTCTAAGCTGCTCACCTACTACATATATGTCTAAGTCTCACCTAATACATGTATGTCTAGAGTGCTCACCTATGTCTAAGTCTCATAATACATGTATGTCTAGAGGTGCTCACCTAATACATGTATGTCTAGAGGTGCTCACCTAATACATGTATGTCTAAGCTGCTCACCAAATACATGTATGTCTAAGCTGCTCACCTAATACATGTATGTCTAAGATACTCACCTAATACATGTATGTCTAGAGGTGCTCACCTAACACATGTATGTCTAAGTTACTCACCTAATACATGTATGTCTAGAGGTGCTCACCTAATACATGTATGTCTAAGTTACTCACCTAATACATGTATGTCTAGAGGTGCTCACCTAATACATGTATGTCTAGAGGTGCTCACCTAATACATGTATGTCTAGAGCTGCTCGCCTAATACTTGTATGTCTAGAGGTGCTCACCTAATACATGTATGTCTAGAGCTGCTCACCTAATACATGTATGTCTAAGCTGCTCACCTAATACATGTATGTCTAAGCTGCTCACCTAATACATGTATGTCTAAGCTGCCACAAACAACAACCACCAAACAACATCACCTAATACATGTATGTCTAGAGGTGCTCATCTAATACATGTATGTCTAAGCAGCTCACCTAATACATGTATGTCTAGAGGTGCTAACCTAATACATGTATGTCTAAGCTGCTCACCTACTACATATATGTCTAGAGCTGCTCACCTAACACATGTATGTCTAAGCATCTCACCTAATACATGTATGTCTAAGCAGCTCACCTAATACATATATGTCTAAGCAGCTCACCAATACATATATGTCTAAGCTGCTCACCTAATACATGTATGTCTAGAGCTGCTCACCTAATACATGTATGTCTAGAGCTGCTCACCTAATACATATATGTCTAGAGTTGCTCACCTAATACATGTATGTCTAAGCAGCTCACCTAATACATGTATGTCTAGAGCTGCTCACCTAATACATGTATGTCTAATCTGCTCACCTAATACATGTATGTCTAAGCTGCTCACCTAATACATGTATGTCTAGAGGTGCTCACCTAATACATGTATGTCTAGAGGTGCTCACCTAATACATGTATGTCTAGAGCTGCTCACCTAATACATGTATGTCTAGAGGTGCTCACCTAATACATGTATGTCTAAGCTGCTCACCTAATACATGTATGTCTAGAGCTGCTCACCTAATACATGTATGTCTAGAGGTCCACCAAACAACAGTACTCACCTAATACATGTATATCTAGAGGTGCTCACCTAATACATGTATGTCTAAGCTACTCACCTAATACATGTATGTAGAGCTGCTCACCTAATACATGTATGTCTAAACTACTCACCTAATACATGTATGTCTAGAGGTGCTCACCTAATACATGTATGTCTAAGTTACCACCAAACAACAAACTCACCTAATAAATGTATGTCTAGAGGTGCTCACCTAACACATGTATGTCTAGAGGTGCTCACCTAATACATGTATGTCTAGAGCTGCTCACCTAATACATGTATGTCTAGAGGTGCTCACCTAATACATGTATGTCTAGAGCAGCTCACCTAATACATGTATATCTAAGCAGCTCACCTAATACATGTATGTCTAGAGGTGCTCACCTAATACATGTATGTCTAAGTTACTCACCTAATACATGTATGTCTAGAGGTGCTCACCTAATACATGTATGTCTAAGTTACTCACCTAATACCTGTATGTCTAGAGCTGCTCACCTAATACATGTATGTCTAAATTACTCACCTAATACATGTATGTCTAGAGGTGGTCACCTAATACATGTATGTCTAAGTTACTCACCTAATACATGTATGTCTAAGTTACTCACCTAATACATGTATGTCTAGAGGTGCTCACCTAATACATGTATGTCTAAGTTACTCACCTAATACATGTATATCTAGAGGTGCTCACCTAATACATGTATGTCTAAGTTACTCACCTAATACATGTATGTCTAGAGGTGCTCACCTAATACATGTATGTCTA
>CM026402.1:3040497-3118896 GCA_014843695.1 Archivesica marissinica | reverse complement strand
CTCACCTAATACATGTATGTCTAAGCCGCTCACCTACTACATATATGTCTAGAGCTGCTCACCTAACACATGTATGTCTAAGCTGCTCACCTAATACATGTATGTCTAAGCAGCTCACCTAATACATGTATGTCTAGAGGTGCTCACCTAATACATGTATGTCTAAGCCGCTCACCTACTACATATATGTCTAGAGCTGCTCACCTAATACATGTATGTCTAAGCATCTCACCTAATACATGTATGTCTAAGCAGCTCACCTAATACATATATGTCTAGAGTTGCTCACCTAATACATGTATGTCTAAGCTGCTCACCTAATACATGTATGTCTAGAGCTGCTCACCTAATACATGTATGTAGAGCTGCTCACCTAATACATGTATGTCTAGAGTTGCTCACCTAATACATGTATGTCTAAGCTGCTCACCTAATACATGTATGTCTAGAGTTGCTCACCTAATACATGTATGTCTAAGCTGCTCACCTAATACATGTATGTCTAAGCTGCTCACCTAATACATGTATGTCTAAGCAGCTCACCTAATACATGTATGTCTAGAGTTGCTCATCTAATACATGTATGTCTAGAGGTGCTCACCTAATACATGTATATCTAGAGGTGCTCACCTAATACATGTATGTCTAGAGCTGCTCACCTAATACATGTATGTAGAGCTGCTCACCTAATACATGTATGTCTAGAGCTGCTCACCTAATACATGTATGTCTAGAGCTGCTCACCTAACACATGTATGTCTAAGCAGCTCACCTAATACATGTATGTCTAGAGCTGCTCACCTAATACATGTATGTCTAGAGCTGCTCACCTAATACATGTATGTCTAGAGCTGCTCACCTAATACATGTATGTCTAGAGCTGCTCACCTAACACATGTATGTCTAAGCTGCTCACCTAATACATGTATGTCTAAGCATCTCACCTAATACATGCATGTCTAAGCAGCTCACCTAATACATGTATGTCTAGAGGTGCTCGCCTAATACATGTATGTCTAAGTTATTCACCTAATACATGTATGTCTAGAGGTGCTCACCTAATACATGTATGTCTAGAGGTGCTCACCTAATACATGTATGTCTAGAGGTGCTCACCTAATACATGTATGTCTAGAGCTGCTCACCTAATACATGTATGTCTAAGCAGCTCACCTAATACATGTATGTCTAGAGGTGCTAACCTAATACATGTATGTCTAAGCTGCTCACCTACTAAATATATGTCTAGAGCTGCTCACCTAACACATGTATGTCTAAGCTGCTCACCTAATACATGTATGTCTAAGCATCTCACCTAATACATGTATGTCTAAGCAGCTCACCGAATACATATATGTCTAAGCAGCTCACCTAATACATGTATGTCTAGAGCTGCTCACCTAATACATGTATGTCTAAGCTGCTCACCTAATACATGTATGTCTAGAGCTGCTCACCTAATACATGTATGTCTAGAGGTGCTCACCTAATACATGTATGTCTAGAGGTGCTCGCCTAATACATGTATGTCTAGAGCTGCTCACCTAATATATGTATGTCTAGAGGTGCTCACCTAATACATGTATGTCTAAGTTGCTCACCTAATACATGTATGTCTAGAGGTGCTCACCTAATACATGTATGTCTAGAGGTGCTCACCTAATACATGTATGTCTAGAGGTGCTCACCTAATACATGTATGTCTAGAGGTGCTCACCTAATACATGTATGTCTAGAGGTGCTCACCTAATACATGTATGTCTAGAGGTGCTCACCTAATACATGTATGTCTAGAGCTGCTCACCTAATACATGTATGTCTAGAGCTGCTCACCTAATACATGTATGTAGAGCTGCTCACCTAATACATGTATGTCTAGAGCTGCTCACCTAATACATGTATGTCTAGAGGTGCTCACCTAATACATGTATGTCTAGAGGTGCTCACCTAATACATGTATGTCTAAGTTACTCACCTAATACATGTATGTCTAGAGGTGCTCACCTAATACATGTATGTCTAGAGGTGCTCACCTAATACATGTATGTCTAGAGGTGCTCACCTAATACATGTATGTCTAGAGCTGCTCACCTAATACATGTATGTCTAGAGCTGCTCACCTAATACATGTATGTCTAGAGCTGCTCACCTAATACATGTATGTCTAGAGCTGCTCACCTAATACATGTATGTCTAAGCTGCTCACCTAATACATGTATGTCTAGAGCTGCTCACCTAATACATGTATGTCTAAGCTGCTCACCTAATACATGTATGTCTAAGCTGCTCACCTAATACATGTATGTCTAAGCAGCTCACCTAATACATGTATGTCTAGAGCTGCTCACCTAATACATGTATGTCTAAGCTGCTCACCTAATACATGTATGTCTAGAGCTGCTCACCTAATACATGTATGTCTAGAGGTGCTCACCTAATACATGTATGTCTAGAGGTGCTCGCCTAATACATGTATGTCTAAGTTACTCACCTAATACATGTATGTCTAGAGGTGCTCACCTAATACATGTATGTCTAGAGGTGCTCACCTAATACATGTATGTCTAGAGCTGCTCACCTAATACATGTATGTCTAGAGGTGCTCACCGAATACATGTATGTCTAGAGCAGCTCACCTAATACATGTATGTCTAAGCAGCTCACCTAATACATGTATGTCTAGAGGTGCTCACCTAATACATGTATGTCTAAGCCGCTCACCTACTACATATATGTCTAGAGCTGCTCACCTAACACATGTATGTCTAAGCTGCTCACCTAATACATGTATGTCTAAGCATCTCACCTAATACATGTATGTCTAAGCAGCTCACCTAATACATATATGTCTAGAGTTGCTCACCTAATACATGTATGTCTAAGCTGCTCACCTAATACATGTATGTCTAAGCTGCTCACCTAATACATGTATGTCAAGAGGTGCTCATCTAATACATGTATGTCTAAGCAGCTCACCTAATACATGTATGTCTAGAGTTGCTCATCTAATACATGTATGTCTAGAGGTGCTCACCTAATACATGTATGTCTAGAGGTGCTCACCTAATACATGTATGTCTAGAGCTGCTCACCTAATACATGTATGTAGAGCTGCTCACCTAATACATGTATGTCTAGAGCTGCTCACCTAATACATGTATGTCTAGAGGTGCTCACCTAATACATGTATGTCTAGAGGTGCTCGCCTAATACATGTATGTCTAAGTTACTCACCTAATACATGTATGTCTAGAGGTGCTCACCTAATACATGTATGTCTAAGTTACTCACTTAATACATGTATGTCTAGAGCTGCTCACCTAATACATGTATGTCTAGAGGTGCTCACCTAATACATGTATGTCTAGAGGTGCTCACCTAATACATGTATGTCTAGAGCTGCTCACCTAATACATGTATGTCTAGAGGTGCTCACCTAATACATGTATGTCTAGAGGTGCTCACCTAATACATGTATGTCTAGAGTAGCTCACCTAATACCTGTATGTCTAGAGCTACTCACCTAATACCCATATTTCTAAGCTGCTCACCTAATACATGTATGTCTAGAGCTGCTCACCTAATACCTGTATGTCTAAAGTTGCCCACCTAATACCCGTATGTCTAGAGGTGCTCACCTAATACATGTATGTCTAAGTTACTCACCTAATACATGTATGTCTAGAGGTGCTCACCTAATACATGTATGTCTAAGTTACTCACCTAATACATGTATGTCTAGAGGTGCTCACCTAATACATGTATGTCTAGAGTAGCTCACCTAATACCTGTATGTCTAGAGCTACTCACATAATACCCATATTTCTAAGCTGCTCACCTAATACATGTATGTCTAGAGCTGCTCACCTAATACCTGTATGTCTAAAGTTGCCCACCTAATACCCGTATGTCTAGAGATGCTCACCTAATACATGTATGTCTAAGTTACTCACCTAATACATGAATGTCTAGAGGTGCTCACCTAATACATGTATGTCTAAGTTACTCACCTAATACATGTATGTCTAGAGGTGCTCACCTAATACATGTATATCTAGAGGTGCTCACCTAATACATGTATGTCTAAGTTACTCACCTAATACATGTATGTCTAGAGGTGCTCACCTAATACATGTATGTCTAAGGTGCTCACCTAATACATGTATGTCTAGAGGTGCTCACCTAATACATGTATGTCTAAGTTACTCACCTAATACATGTATGTCTAGAGGTGCTCACCTAATACATGTATGTCTAAGTTACTCACCTAATACCTGTATGTCTAGAGCTGCTCACCTAATACATGTATGTCTAAATTACTCACCTAATACATGTATGTCTAGAGGTGCTCACCTAATACATGTATGTCTAGAGGTGCTCACCTAATACATGTATGTCTAGAGGTGCTCACCTAATACATGTATGTCTAAGCTGCTCACCTAATACATGTATGTCTAGAGGTGCTCATCTAATACATGTATGTCTAAGCAGCTCACCTAATACATGTATGTCTAGAGGTGCTCACCTAATACATGTATGTCTAGAGCTGCTCACCTAATACATGTATGTCTAAGCAGCTCACCTAATACATGTATGTCTAGAGGTGCTAACCTAATACATGTATGTCTAAGCTGCTCACCTACTACATATATGTCTAGAGCTGCTCACCTAACACATGTATGTCTAAGCTGCTCACCTAATACATGTATGTCTAAGCATCTCACCTAATACATGTATGTCTAAGCAGCTCACCGAATACATATATGTCTAAGCAGCTCACCTAATACATGTATGTCTAGAGCTGCTCACCTAATACATGTATGTCTAAGCTGCTCACCTAATACATGTATGTCTAGAGCTGCTCACCTAATACATGTATGTCTAGAGGTGCTCACCTAATACATGTATGTCTAGAGGTGCTCGCCTAATACATGTATGTCTAGAGCTGCTCACCTAATATATGTATGTCTAGAGGTGCTCACCTAATACATGTATGTCTAAGTTACTCACCTAATACATGTATGTCTAGAGGTGCTCACCTAATACATGTATGTCTAGAGGTGCTCACCTAATACATGTATGTCTAGAGGTGCTCACCTAATACATGTATGTCTAGAGGTGCTCACCTAATACATGTATGTCTAGAGGTGCTCACCTAATAAATGTATGTCTAGAGGTGCTCACCTAATACATGTATGTCTAGAGGTGCTCACCTAATACATGTATGTCTAGAGCTGCTCACCTAATACATGTATGTCTAGAGCTGCTCACCTAATACATGTATGTAGAGCTGCTCACCTAATACATGTATGTCTAGAGCTGCTCACCTAATACATGTATGTCTAGAGGTGCTCACCTAATACATGTATGTCTAGAGGTGCTCGCCTAATACATGTATGTCTAAGTTACTCACCTAATACATGTATGTCTAGAGGTGCTCACCTAATACATGTATGTCTAGAGGTGCTCACCTAATACATGTATGTCTAGAGGTGCTCACATAATACATGTATGTCTAGAGCTGCTCACCTAATACATGTATGTCTAGAGGTGCTCACCTAATACATGTATGTCTAGAGCAGCTCACCTAATACATGTATGTCTAAGCTGCTCACCTAATACATGTATGTCTAGAGGTGCTCATCTAATACATGTATGTCTAAGCAGCTCACCTAATACATGTATGTCTAGAGGTGCTAACCTAATACATGTATGTCTAAGCTGCTCACCTACTACATATATGTCTAGAGCTGCTCACCTAACACATGTATGTCTAAGCTGCTCACCTAATACATGTATGTCTAAGCATCTCACCTAATACATGTATGTCTAAGCAGCTCACCTAATACATGTATGTCTAGAGGTGCTCACCTAATACATGTATGTCTAGAGGTGCTCACCTAATACATGTATGTCTAGAGCTGCTCACCTAATACATGTATGTCTAGAGGTGCTCACCGAATACATGTATGTCTAGAGCAGCTCACCTAATACATGTATGTCTAAGCAGCTCACCTAATACATGTATGTCTAGAGGTGCTCACCTAATACATGTATGTCTAAGCCACTCACCTACTACATATATGTCTAGAGCTGCTCACCTAACACATGTATGTCTAAGCTGCTCACCTAATACATGTATGTCTAAGCATCTCACCTAATACATGTATGTCTAAGCAGCTCACCTAATACATATATGTCTAGAGTTGCTCACCTAATACATGTATGTCTAAGCTGCTCACCTAATACATGTATGTCTAAGCTGCTCACCTAATACATGTATGTCAAGAGGTGCTCATCTAATACATGTATGTCTAAGCAGCTCACCTAATACATGTATGTCTAGAGTTGCTCATCTAATACATGTATGTCTAGAGGTGCTCACCTAATACATGTATGTCTAGAGGTGCTCACCTAATACATGTATGTCTAGAGCTGCTCACCTAATACATGTATGTAGAGCTGCTCACCTAATACATGTATGTCTAGAGCTGCTCACCTAATACATGTATGTCTAGAGGTGCTCACCTAATACATGTATGTCTAGAGGTGCTCGCCTAATACATGTATGTCTAAGTTACTCACCTAATACATGTATGTCTAGAGGTGCTCACCTAATACATGTATGTCTAAGTTACTCACTTAATACATGTATGTCTAGAGCTGCTCACCTAATACATGTATGTCTAGAGGTGCTCACCTAATACATGTATGTCTAGAGGTGCTCACCTAATACATGTATGTCTAGAGCTGCTCACCTAATACATGTATGTCTAGAGGTGCTCACCTAATACATGTATGTCTAGAGGTGCTCACCTAATACATGTATGTCTAGAGTAGCTCACCTAATACCTGTATGTCTAGAGCTACTCACCTAATACCCATATTTCTAAGCTGCTCACCTAATACATGTATGTCTAGAGCTGCTCACCTAATACCTGTATGTCTAAAGTTGCCCACCTAATACCCGTATGTCTAGAGGTGCTCACCTAATACATGTATGTCTAAGTTACTCACCTAATACATGTATGTCTAGAGGTGCTCACCTAATACATGTATGTCTAAGTTACTCACCTAATACATGTATGTCTAGAGGTGCTCACCTAATACATGTATGTCTAGAGTAGCTCACCTAATACCTGTATGTCTAGAGCTACTCACATAATACCCATATTTCTAAGCTGCTCACCTAATACATGTATGTCTAGAGCTGCTCACCTAATACCTGTATGTCTAAAGTTGCCCACCTAATACCCGTATGTCTAGAGATGCTCACCTAATACATGTATGTCTAAGTTACTCACCTAATACATGAATGTCTAGAGGTGCTCACCTAATACATGTATGTCTAAGTTACTCACCTAATACATGTATGTCTAGAGGTGCTCACCTAATACATGTATATCTAGAGGTGCTCACCTAATACATGTATGTCTAAGTTACTCACCTAATACATGTATGTCTAAGTTACTCACCTAATACATATATGTCTAGAGGTGCTCACCTAATACATGTATGTCTAAGTTACTCACCTAATACCTGTATGTCTAGAGCTGCTCACCTAATACATGTATGTCTAAATTACTCACCTAATACATGTATGTCTAGAGGTGCTCACCTAATACATGTATGTCTAGAGGTGCTCACCTAATACATGTATGTCTAGAGGTGCTCACCTAATACATGTATGTCTAAGCTGCTCACCTAATACATGTATGTCTAGAGGTGCTCATCTAATACATGTATGTCTAAGGTCAGCTCACCTAATACATGTATGTCTAGAGGTGCTCACCTAATACATGTATGTCTAGAGGTGCTCACCTAATACATGTATGTCTAGAGCTGCTCACCTAATACATGTATGTCTAGAGCTGCTCACCTAATACATGTATGTCTAGAGCTGCTCACCTAATACATGTATGTCTAGAGCTGCTCACCTAATACATGTATGTCTAGAGGTGCTCACCTAATACATGTATGTCTAGAGGTGCTCACCTAATACATGTATGTCTAGAGGTGCTCACCTAATACATGTATGTCTAAGTGCTCACCTAATACATGTATGTCTAAGTGCTCACCTAATACATGTATGTCTAAGTCTCACCTAATACATGTATGTCTAGAGGTGCTCACCTAATACATGTATGTCTAAGTTACTCACCTAATACATGTATGTCTAGAGGTGCTCACCTAATACATGTATGTCTAAGTTGCTCACCTAATACATGTATGTCTAGAGGTGCTCACCTAATACATGTATGTCTAGAGGTGCTCACCTAATACATGTATGTCTAGAGCTGCTCACCTAATACATGTATGTCTAGAGGTGCTCACCTAATACATGTATGTCTAGAGGTGCTCACCTAATACATGTATGTCTAAGCTGCTCACCTAATACATGTATGTCTAGAGCTGCTCACCTAATACATGTATGTCTAGAGCTGCTCACCTAATACATGTATGTCTAGAGGTGCTCACCTAATACATGTATGTCTAGAGCTGCTCACCTAATACATGTATGTCTAGAGCTGCTCACCTAATACATGTATGTAGAGCTGCTCACCTAATACATGTATGTCTAGAGCTGCTCACCTAATACATGTATGTCTAGAGGTGCTCACCTAATACATGTATGTCTAGAGGTGCTCGCCTAATACATGTATGTCTAAGTTACTCACCTAATACATGTATGTCTAGAGGTGCTCACCTAATACATGTATGTCTAGAGGTGCTCACCTAATACATGTATGTCTAGAGGTGCTCACCTAATACATGTATGTCTAGAGCTGCTCACCTAATACATGTATGTCTAGAGGTGCTCACCTAATACATGTATGTCTAGAGCAGCTCACCTAATACATGTATGTCTAAGCTGCTCACCTAATACATGTATGTCTAGAGGTGCTCATCTAATACATGTATGTCTAAGCAGCTCACCTAATACATGTATGTCTAGAGGTGCTAACCTAATACATGTATGTCTAAGCTGCTCACCTACTACATATATGTCTAGAGCTGCTCACCTAACACATGTATGTCTAAGCTGCTCACCTAATACATGTATGTCTAAGCATCTCACCTAATACATGTATGTCTAAGCAGCTCACCTAATACATGTATGTCTAGAGGTGCTCACCTAATACATGTATGTCTAGAGGTGCTCACCTAATACATGTATGTCTAGAGCTGCTCACCTAATACATGTATGTCTAGAGGTGCTCACCGAATACATGTATGTCTAGAGCAGCTCACCTAATACATGTATGTCTAAGCAGCTCACCTAATACATGTATGTCTAGAGGTGCTCACCTAATACATGTATGTCTAAGCCACTCACCTACTACATATATGTCTAGAGCTGCTCACCTAACACATGTATGTCTAAGCTGCTCACCTAATACATGTATGTCTAAGCATCTCACCTAATACATGTATGTCTAAGCAGCTCACCTAATACATATATGTCTAGAGTTGCTCACCTAATACATGTATGTCTAAGCTGCTCACCTAATACATGTATGTCTAAGCTGCTCACCTAATACATGTATGTCAAGAGGTGCTCATCTAATACATGTATGTCTAAGCAGCTCACCTAATACATGTATGTCTAGAGTTGCTCATCTAATACATGTATGTCTAGAGGTGCTCACCTAATACATGTATGTCTAGAGGTGCTCACCTAATACATGTATGTCTAGAGCTGCTCACCTAATACATGTATGTAGAGCTGCTCACCTAATACATGTATGTCTAGAGCTGCTCACCTAATACATGTATGTCTAGAGGTGCTCACCTAATACATGTATGTCTAGAGGTGCTCGCCTAATACATGTATGTCTAAGTTACTCACCTAATACATGTATGTCTAGAGGTGCTCACCTAATACATGTATGTCTAAGTTACTCACTAATACATGTATGTCTAGAGCTGCTCACCTAATACATGTATGTCTAGAGGTGCTCACCTAATACATGTATGTCTAGAGGTGCTCACCTAATACATGTATGTCTAGAGCTGCTCACCTAATACATGTATGTCTAGAGGTGCTCACCTAATACATGTATGTCTAGAGGTGCTCACCTAATACATGTATGTCTAGAGTAGCTCACCTAATACCTGTATGTCTAGAGCTACTCACCTAATACCCATATTTCTAAGCTGCTCACCTAATACATGTATGTCTAGAGCTGCTCACCTAATACCTGTATGTCTAAAGTTGCCCACCTAATACCCGTATGTCTAGAGGTGCTCACCTAATACATGTATGTCTAAGTTACTCACCTAATACATGTATGTCTAGAGGTGCTCACCTAATACATGTATGTCTAAGTTACTCACCTAATACATGTATGTCTAGAGGTGCTCACCTAATACATGTATGTCTAGAGTAGCTCACCTAATACCTGTATGTCTAAGCTGCTCACCTAATACATGTATGTCTAGAGGTGCTCATCTAATACATGTATGTCTAAGCTTAGCAGCTCACCTAATACATGTATGTCTAGAGGTGCTCACCTAATACATGTATGTCTAGAGGTGCTCACCTAATACATGTATGTCTAGAGCTGCTCACCTAATACATGTATGTCTAGAGCTGCTCACCTAATACATGTATGTCTAGAGCTGCTCACCTAATACATGTATGTCTAGAGGTGCTCACCTAATACATGTATGTCTAGAGGTGCTCACCTAATACATGTATGTCTAGAGTGCTCACCTAATACATGTATGTCTAAGTTACTCACCTAATACATGTATGTCTAGAGGTGCTCACCTAATACATGTATGTCTAAGTTACTCACCTAATACATGTATGTCTAGAGCTGCTCACCTAATACATGTATGTCTAAATTACTCACCTAATACATGTATGTCTAGAGGTGCTCACCTAATACATGTATGTCTAGAGGTGCTCACCTAATACATGTATGTCTAGAGGTGCTCACCTAATACATGTATGTCTAAGCTGCTCACCTAATACATGTATGTCTAGAGGTGCTCATCTAATACATGTATGTCTAAGGCTCTAAGCAGCTCACCTAATACATGTATGTCTAGAGGTGCTCACCTAATACATGTATGTCTAGAGGTGCTCACCTAATACATGTATGTCTAGAGCTGCTCACCTAATACATGTATGTCTAGAGCTGCTCACCTAATACATGTATGTAGAGCTGCTCACCTAATACATGTATGTCTAGAGCTGCTCACCTAATACATGTATGTCTAGAGGTGCTCACCTTATACATGTATGTCTAGAGGTGCTCGCCTAATACATGTATGTCTAAGTTACTCACCTAATACATGTATGTCTAGAGGTGCTCACCTAATACATGTATGTCTAAGTTACTCACTTAATACATGTATGTCTAGAGCTGCTCACCTAATACATGTATGTCTAGAGGTGCTCACCTAATACATGTATGTCTAGAGGTGCTCACCTAATACATGTATGTCTAGAGCTGCTCACCTAATACATGTATGTCTAGAGGTGCTCACCTAATACATGTATGTCTAGAGGTGCTCACCTAATACATGTATGTCTAGAGTAGCTCACCTAATACATGTATGTCTAGAGCTGCTCACCTAATACATATTCTAAGCTGCTCACCTAATACATGTATGTCTAGAGCTGCTCACCTAATACATGTATGTCTAGAGTTGCTCACCTAATACATGTATGTCTAGAGTGCTCACCTAATACATGTATGTCTAAGTACTCACCTAATACATGTATGTCTAGAGGTGCTCACCTAATACATGTATGTCTAAGTTGCTCACCTAATACATGTATGTCTAGAGGTGCTCACCTAATACATGTATGTCTAGAGTGCTCACCTAATACATGTATGTCTAGCTGCTCACCTAATACATATGTCTAAGTGCTCACCTAATACATGTATGTCTAGAGTGCTCACCTAATACATGTATGTCTAAAGTTGCTCACCTAATACATGTATGTCTAGAGGTGCTCACCTAATACATGTATGTCTAAGTTACTCACCTAATACATGTATGTCTAGAGGTGCTCACCTAATACATGTATGTCTAGAGGTGCTCACCTAATACATGTATGTCTAGAGGTGCTCACCTAATACATGTATGTCTAGAGCTGCTCACCTAATACATGTATGTCTAAGCTGCTCACCTAATACATGTATGTCTAAGCTGCTCACCTAATACATGTATGTCTAGAGGTGCTCACCTAATACATGTATGTCTAAGCTGCTCACCTAATACATGTATGTCTAGAGCTGCTCACCTAATACATGTATGTCTAGAGTGCTCACCTAATACATGTATGTCTAGAGGTGCTCACCTAATACATGTATGTCTAGAGGTGCTCACCTAATACATGTATGTCTAGAGGTGCTCACCTAATACATGTATGTCTAAGCTGCTCACCTAATACATGTATGTCTAGAGCTGCTCACCTAATACATGTATGTCTAAGCAGCTCACCTAATACATGTATGTCTAGAGGTGCTCACCTAATACATGTATGTCTAGAGGTGCTCACCTAATACATGTATGTCTAGAGCTGCTCACCTAATACATGTATGTCTAGAGCTGCTCACCTAATACATGTATGTAGAGCTGCTCACCTAATACATGTATGTCTAGAGCTGCTCACCTAATACATGTATGTCTAGAGGTGCTCACCTAATACATGTATGTCTAGAGGTGCTCACCTAATACATGTATGTCTAAGTACTCACCTAATACATGTATGTCTAGAGGTGCTCACCTAATACATGTATGTCTAAGTGCTCACCTAATACATGTATGTCTAGAGCTGCTCACCTAATACATGTATGTCTAGAGGTGCTCACCTAATACATGTATGTCTAGAGGTGCTCACCTAATACATGTATGTCTAGAGCTGCTCACCTAATACATGTATGTCTAGAGGTGCTCACCTAATACATGTATGTCTAAGTTACTCACCTAATACATGTATGTCTAGAGGTGCTCACCTAATACATGTATTAAGTTACTCACCTAATACATGTATGTCTAGAGGTGCTCACCTAATAAATGTATGTCTAGAGGTGCTCACCTAATACATGTATGTCTAGAGGTGCTCACCTAATACATGTATGTCTAGAGGTGCTCACCTAATACATGTATGTCTAGAGGTGCTCACCTAATACATGTATGTCTAGAGCTGCTCACCTAATACATGTATGTCTAGAGGTGCTCACCTAATACATGTATGTCTAGAGGTGCTCACCTAATACATGTATGTCTAGAGTTGCTCACCTAATACTGTATGTCTAGAGGTGCTCACCTAATACATGTATGTCTAGAGGTGCTCACCTAATACATGTATGTCTAGAGCTGCTCACCTAATACATGTATGTCTAGAGGTGCTCACCTAATACATGTATGTCTAAGTTACTCACCTAATACATGTATGTCTAGAGGTGCTCACCTAATACATGTATGTCTAGAGGTGCTCACCTAATACATGTATGTCTAGAGGTGCTCACCTAATACATGTATGTCTAGAGGTGCTCACCTAATACATGTATGTCTAGAGGTGCTCACCTAATAAATGTATGTCTAGAGGTGCTCACCTAATACATGTATGTCTAGAGGTGCTCACCTAATACATGTATGTCTAGAGCTGCTCACCTAATACATGTATGTCTAGAGCTGCTCACCTAATACATGTATGTAGAGCTGCTCACCTAATACATGTATGTCTAGAGCTGCTCACCTAATACATGTATGTCTAGAGGTGCTCCCAATCATGTGTCTAGTCACCTAATACATGTATGTCTAGAGGTGCTCGCCTAATACATGTATGTCTAAGTTACTCACCTAATACATGTATGTCTAGAGGTGCTCACCTAATACATGTATGTCTAGAGGTGCTCACCTAATACATGTATGTCTAGAGGTGCTCACCTAATACATGTATGTCTAGAGCTGCTCACCTAATACATGTATGTCTAGAGGTGCTCACCTAATACATGTATGTCTAGAGCAGCTCACCTAATACATGTATGTCTAAGCTGCTCACCTAATACATGTATGTCTAGAGGTGCTCATCTAATACATGTATGTCTAAGCAGCTCACCTAATACATGTATGTCTAGAGGTGCTAACCTAATACATGTATGTCTAAGCTGCTCACCTACTACATATATGTCTAGAGCTGCTCACCTAACACATGTATGTCTAAGCTGCTCACCTAATACATGTATGTCTAAGCATCTCACCTAATACATGTATGTCTAAGCAGCTCACCTAATACATGTATGTCTAGAGGTGCTCACCTAATACATGTATGTCTAGAGGTGCTCACCTAATACATGTATGTCTAGAGCTGCTCACCTAATACATGTATGTCTAGAGGTGCTCACCGAATACATGTATGTCTAGAGCTGCTCACCTAATACATGTATGTCTAAGCAGCTCACCTAATACATGTATGTCTAGAGGTGCTCACCTAATACATGTATGTCTAAGCCACTCACCTACTACATATATGTCTAGAGCTGCTCACCTAACACATGTATGTCTAAGCTGCTCACCTAATACATGTATGTCTAAGCATCTCACCTAATACATGTATGTCTAAGCAGCTCACCTAATACATATATGTCTAGAGTTGCTCACCTAATACATGTATGTCTAAGCTGCTCACCTAATACATGTATGTCTAAGCTGCTCACCTAATACATGTATGTCAAGAGGTGCTCATCTAATACATGTATGTCTAAGCAGCTCACCTAATACATGTATGTCTAGAGTTGCTCATCTAATACATGTATGTCTAGAGGTGCTCACCTAATACATGTATGTCTAGAGGTGCTCACCTAATACATGTATGTCTAGAGCTGCTCACCTAATACATGTATGTAGAGCTGCTCACCTAATACATGTATGTCTAGAGCTGCTCACCTAATACATGTATGTCTAGAGGTGCTCACCTAATACATGTATGTCTAGAGGTGCTCGCCTAATACATGTATGTCTAAGTTACTCACCTAATACATGTATGTCTAGAGGTGCTCACCTAATACATGTATGTCTAAGTTTATACATGTAGTCTAGAGCTGCTCACCTAATACATGTATGTCTAGAGGTGCTCACCTAATACATGTATGTCTAGAGGTGCTCACCTAATACATGTATGTCTAGAGCTGCTCACCTAATACATGTATGTCTAGAGGTGCTCACCTAATACATGTATGTCTAGAGGTGCTCACCTAATACATGTATGTCTAGAGTAGCTCACCTAATACCTGTATGTCTAGAGCTACTCACCTAATACCCATATTTCTAAGCTGCTCACCTAATACATGTATGTCTAGAGCTGCTCACCTAATACCTGTATGTCTAAAGTTGCCCACCTAATACCCGTATGTCTAGAGGTGCTCACCTAATACATGTATGTCTAAGTTACTCACCTAATACATGTATGTCTAGAGGTGCTCACCTAATACATGTATGTCTAAGTTACTCACCTAATACATGTATGTCTAGAGGTGCTCACCTAATACATGTATGTCTAGAGTAGCTCACCTAATACCTGTATGTCTAGAGCTACTCACATAATACCCATATTTCTAAGCTGCTCACCTAATACATGTATGTCTAGAGCTGCTCACCTAATACCTGTATGTCTAAAGTTGCCCACCTAATACCCGTATGTCTAGAGATGCTCACCTAATACATGTATGTCTAAGTTACTCACCTAATACATGAATGTCTAGAGGTGCTCACCTAATACATGTATGTCTAAGTTACTCACCTAATACATGTATGTCTAGAGGTGCTCACCTAATACATGTATATCTAGAGGTGCTCACCTAATACATGTATGTCTAAATTGCTCACCTAATACATGTATGTCTAGAGGTGCTCACCTAATACATGTATGTCTAGAGGTGCTCACCTAATACATGTATGTCTAGAGGTGCTCACCTAATACATGTATGTCTAAGTTACTCACCTAATACATATATGTCTAGAGGTGCTCACCTAATACATGTATGTCTAAGTTACTCACCTAATACCTGTATGTCTAGAGCTGCTCACCTAATACATGTATGTCTAAATTACTCACCTAATACATGTATGTCTAGAGGTGCTCACCTAATACATGTATGTCTAGAGGTGCTCACCTAATACATGTATGTCTAGAGGTGCTCACCTAATACATGTATGTCTAAGCTGCTCACCTAATACATGTATGTCTAGAGGTGCTCATCTAATACATGTATGTCTAAGCAGCTCACCTAATACATGTATGTCTAGAGGTGCTCACCTAATACATGTATGTCTAGAGCTGCTCACCTAATACATGTATGTCTAAGCAGCTCACCTAATACATGTATGTCTAGAGGTGCTAACCTAATACATGTATGTCTAAGCTGCTCACCTACTACATATATGTCTAGAGCTGCTCACCTAACACATGTATGTCTAAGCTGCTCACCTAATACATGTATGTCTAAGCATCTCACCTAATACATGTATGTCTAAGCAGCTCACCTAATACATATATGTCTAAGCAGCTCACCTAATACATGTATGTCTAGAGCTGCTCACCTAATACATGTATGTCTAAGCTGCTCACCTAATACATGTATGTCTAGAGCTGCTCACCTAATACATGTATGTCTAGAGGTGCTCACCTAATACATGTATGTCTAGAGGTGCTCGCCTAATACATGTATGTCTAGAGCTGCTCACCTAATATATGTATGTCTAGAGGTGCTCACCTAATACATGTATGTCTAAGTTACTCACCTAATACATGTATGTCTAGAGGTGCTCACCTAATACATGTATGTCTAGAGGTGCTCACCTAATACATGTATGTCTAGAGGTGCTCACCTAATACATGTATGTCTAGAGGTGCTCACCTAATACATGTATGTCTAGAGGTGCTCACCTAATAAATGTATGTCTAGAGGTGCTCACCTAATACATGTATGTCTAGAGGTGCTCACCTAATACATGTATGTCTAGAGCTGCTCACCTAATACATGTATGTCTAGAGCTGCTCACCTAATACATGTATGTAGAGCTGCTCACCTAATACATGTATGTCTAGAGCTGCTCACCTAATACATGTATGTCTAGAGGTGCTCACCTAATACATGTATGTCTAGAGGTGCTCGCCTAATACATGTATGTCTAAGTTACTCACCTAATACATGTATGTCTAGAGGTGCTCACCTAATACATGTATGTCTAGAGGTGCTCACCTAATACATGTATGTCTAGAGGTGCTCACCTAATACATGTATGTCTAGAGCTGCTCACCTAATACATGTATGTCTAGAGGTGCTCACCTAATACATGTATGTCTAGAGCAGCTCACCTAATACATGTATGTCTAAGCTGCTCACCTAATACATGTATGTCTAGAGGTGCTCATCTAATACATGTATGTCTAAGCAGCTCACCTAATACATGTATGTCTAGAGGTGCTAACCTAATACATGTATGTCTAAGCTGCTCACCTACTACATATATGTCTAGAGCTGCTCACCTAACACATGTATGTCTAAGCTGCTCACCTAATACATGTATGTCTAAGCATCTCACCTAATACATGTATGTCTAAGCAGCTCACCTAATACATGTATGTCTAGAGGTGCTCACCTAATACATGTATGTCTAGAGGTGCTCACCTAATACATGTATGTCTAGAGCTGCTCACCTAATACATGTATGTCTAGAGGTGCTCACCGAATACATGTATGTCTAGAGCAGCTCACCTAATACATGTATGTCTAAGCAGCTCACCTAATACATGTATGTCTAGAGGTGCTCACCTAATACATGTATGTCTAAGCCACTCACCTACTACATATATGTCTAGAGCTGCTCACCTAACACATGTATGTCTAAGCTGCTCACCTAATACATGTATGTCTAAGCATCTCACCTAATACATGTATGTCTAAGCAGCTCACCTAATACATATATGTCTAGAGTTGCTCACCTAATACATGTATGTCTAAGCTGCTCACCTAATACATGTATGTCTAAGCTGCTCACCTAATACATGTATGTCAAGAGGTGCTCATCTAATACATGTATGTCTAAGCAGCTCACCTAATACATGTATGTCTAGAGTTGCTCATCTAATACATGTATGTCTAGAGGTGCTCACCTAATACATGTATGTCTAGAGGTGCTCACCTAATACATGTATGTCTAGAGCTGCTCACCTAATACATGTATGTAGAGCTGCTCACCTAATACATGTATGTCTAGAGCTGCTCACCTAATACATGTATGTCTAGAGGTGCTCACCTAATACATGTATGTCTAGAGGTGCTCGCCTAATACATGTATGTCTAAGTTACTCACCTAATACATGTATGTCTAGAGGTGCTCACCTAATACATGTATGTCTAAGTTACTCACTTAATACATGTATGTCTAGAGCTGCTCACCTAATACATGTATGTCTAGAGGTGCTCACCTAATACATGTATGTCTAGAGGTGCTCACCTAATACATGTATGTCTAGAGCTGCTCACCTAATACATGTATGTCTAGAGGTGCTCACCTAATACATGTATGTCTAGAGGTGCTCACCTAATACATGTATGTCTAGAGTAGCTCACCTAATACCTGTATGTCTAGAGCTACTCACCTAATACCCATATTTCTAAGCTGCTCACCTAATACATGTATGTCTAGAGCTGCTCACCTAATACCTGTATGTCTAAAGTTGCCCACCTAATACCCGTATGTCTAGAGGTGCTCACCTAATACATGTATGTCTAAGTTACTCACCTAATACATGTATGTCTAGAGGTGCTCACCTAATACATGTATGTCTAAGTTACTCACCT
This sequence comes from Archivesica marissinica, assembly GCA_014843695.1. Lineage (NCBI taxonomy): Eukaryota > Metazoa > Mollusca > Bivalvia > Venerida > Vesicomyidae > Archivesica > Archivesica marissinica. The sequence continues at coordinate 3,100,063 of CM026402.1, read as the reverse complement.
AATACATGTATGTCTAGAGGTGCTCACCTAATACATGTATGTCTAGAGTAGCTCACCTAATACCTGTATGTCTAAGCTGCTCACCTAATACATGTATGTCTAGAGCTGCTCACCTAATACATGTATGTCTAAGGTGCTCACCTAATACATGTATGTCTAGAGGTGCTCACCTAATACATGTATGTCTAAGTTACTCACCTAATACATGTATGTCTAGAGGTGCTCACCTAATACATGTATGTCTAAGTTACTCACCTAATACATGTATGTCTAGAGGTGCTCACCTAATACATGTATATCTAGAGGTGCTCACCTAATACATGTATGTCTAAGTTACTCACCTAATACATGTATGTCTAAGTTACTCACCTAATACATATATGTCTAGAGGTGCTCACCTAATACATGTATGTCTAAGTTACTCACCTAATACCTGTATGTCTAGAGCTGCTCACCTAATACATGTATGTCTAAATTACTCACCTAATACATGTATGTCTAGAGGTGCTCACCTAATACATGTATGTCTAGAGGTGCTCACCTAATACATGTATGTCTAGAGGTGCTCACCTAATACATGTATGTCTAAGCTGCTCACCTAATACATGTATGTCTAGAGGTGCTCATCTAATACATGTATGTCTAAGGCTCTAAGCAGCTCACCTAATACATGTATGTCTAGAGGTGCTCACCTAATACATGTATGTCTAGAGGTGCTCACCTAATACATGTATGTCTAGAGCTGCTCACCTAATACATGTATGTCTAGAGCTGCTCACCTAATACATGTATGTAGAGCTGCTCACCTAATACATGTATGTCTAGAGCTGCTCACCTAATACATGTATGTCTAGAGGTGCTCACCTTATACATGTATGTCTAGAGGTGCTCGCCTAATACATGTATGTCTAAGTTACTCACCTAATACATGTATGTCTAGAGGTGCTCACCTAATACATGTATGTCTAAGTTACTCACTTAATACATGTATGTCTAGAGCTGCTCACCTAATACATGTATGTCTAGAGGTGCTCACCTAATACATGTATGTCTAGAGGTGCTCACCTAATACATGTATGTCTAGAGCTGCTCACCTAATACATGTATGTCTAGAGGTGCTCACCTAATACATGTATGTCTAAGTTACTCACCTAATACATGTATGTCTAGAGGTGCTCACCTAATACATGTATGTTAAGTTACTCACCTAATACATGTATGTCTAGAGGTGCTCACCTAATACATGTATGTCTAGAGGTGCTCACCTAATACATGTATGTCTAGAGGTGCTCACCTAATACATGTATGTCTAGAGCTGCTCACCTAATACATGTATGTCTAGCTGCTCACCTAATACATGTATGTCTAGAGCTGCTCACCTAATACATGTATGTCTAGAGGTGCTCACCTAATACATGTATGTCTAGAGGTGCTCACCTAATACATGTATGTCTAAGTTACTCACCTAATACATGTATGTCTAGAGGTGCTCACCTAATACATGTATGTCTAAGTTACTCACCTAATACATGTATGTCTAGAGGTGCTCACCTAATACATGTATGTCTAGAGGTGCTCACCTAATACATGTATGTCTAGAGGTGCTCACCTAATACATGTATGTCTAGAGGTGCTCACCTAATACATGTATGTCTAGAGGTGCTCACCTAATACATGTATGTCTAGAGGTGCTCACCTAATACATGTATGTCTAGAGTTGCTCACCTAATACATGTATGTCTAGAGTACTCACCTAATACCTGTATGTCTAAGCTGCTCACCTAATACATGTATGTCTAGAGTGCTCACCTAATACATGTATGTCTAAGTTGCTCACCTAATACGTATGTCTAAGTGCTCACCTAATACATGTATGTCTAAGTTACTCACCTAATACATGTATGTCTAGAGGTGCTCACCTAATACATGTATGTCTAAGTTACTCACCTAATACATGTATGTCTAGAGGTGCTCACCTAATACATGTATGTCTAAGTTGCTCACCTAATACATGTATGTCTAGAGGTGCTCACCTAATACATGTATGTCTAAGTTGCTCACCTAATACATGTATGTCTAGAGGTGCTCACCTAATACATGTATGTCTAAGTTACTCACCTAATACATGTATGTCTAGAGGTGCTCACCTAATACATGTATGTCTAAGTTACTCACCTAATACATGTATGTCTAGAGGTGCTCACCTAATACATGTATATCTAGAGGTGCTCACCTAATACATGTATGTCTAGAGGTGCTCACCTAATACATGTATGTCTAAGTTACTCACCTAATACATGTATGTCTAGAGGTGCTCACCTAATACATGTATGTCTAAGTTACTCACCTAATACCTGTATGTCTAGAGCTGCTCACCTAATACATGTATGTCTAAATTACTCACCTAATACATGTATGTCTAGAGGTGCTCACCTAATACATGTATGTCTAAGTTGCTCACCTAATACATGTATGTCTAGAGGTGCTCACCTAATACATGTATGTCTAAGGTGCTCACCTAATACATGTATGTCTAGAGGTGCTCAGCTCACCTAATACATGTATGTCTAGAGGTGCTCACCTAATACATGTATGTCTAGAGCTGCTCACCTAATACATGTGTCTAAGCTGCTCACCTAATACATGTATGTCTAGAGGTGCTCATCTAATACATGTATGTCTAAGCAGCTCACCTAATACATGTATGTCTAGAGTTTCTCATCTAATACATGTATGTCTAAGCAGCTCACCTAATACATGTATGTCTAAGCTGCTCACCTAATACATGTATGTCTAGAGGTGCTCATCTAATACATATTTATGTCAGTAAGTAAGGTGTGCTCCACATTTGGACCACATTTATGTCAGTAAGTACGATGTGCTCCACATTTGTTAGTAAGTACGATGTGCTCCACATTTATGCCAGTAAGTAAGGTGTGCTCCACATTTATGTCAGTAAGTAAGGTGTGCTCCACATTTGGACAACATTTATGTCAGTAAGTACGGTGTGCTCCACATTTATGCCAGTAAGTAAGGTGTGCTCCACATTTATGTCAGTAAGTACGGTGTGCTCCACATTTATGTCAGTAAGTAAGGTGTGCTCCACATTTGTTAGTAAGTATGATGTGCTCCACATTTATGCCAGTAAGTAAGGTGTGCTCCACATTTATGTCAGTAAGTACGGTGTGCTCCACATTTATGTCAGTAAGTAAGGTGTGCTCCACATGTATGCCAGTAAGTAAGGTGTGCTACACATTTATGTCAGTAAGCATGGTGTGCTCCACATTTATGTTAGTAAGTAAGGTGTACTCCACATTTATGTCAGTAAGTAAGGTGTGCTCCACATTTGTTAGTAAGTACGCTGTGCTCCACATTTATGCCAGTAAGTAAGGTGTGCTCCACATTTATGTCAGTAAGTACGATGTGCTCCACATTTATGTCAGTAAGTACGATGTGATCCACATTTATGCCAGTAAGTAAGGTATGCTCCACATTTATGTCAGTAAGTACGGTGTGCTCCACATTTATGCCAGTAAGTAAGGTATGCTCCACATTTATGTCAGTAAGTACGATGTGATCCACATTTATGCCAGTAAGTAAGGTATGCTCCACATTTATGTCAGTAAGTACGATGTGATCCACATTTATGCCAGTAAGTAAGGTGTGCTCCACATTTATGTTAGTAAGTACGATGTGCTCCACATTTATGTTAGTAAGTACGATGTGCTCCACATTTATGTCAGTAAGTACGATGTGATCCACATTTATGCCAGTAAGTACGATGTGATCCACATTTATGCCAGTAAGTAAGGTATGCTCCACATTTATGTCAGTAAGTAAGGTATGCTCCACATTTATGTCAGTAAGTACGATGTGCTCCACATTTATGTCAGTAAGTAAGGTATGCTCCACATTTATGTCAGTAAGTACGATGTGATCCACATTTATGCCAGTAAGTAAGGTGTGCTCCACATTTATGTCAGTAAGTAAGGTATGCTCCACATTTATGCCAGTAAGTATGATGTGCTCCACATTTATGTCAGTAAGTATGGTGTGCTCCACATTTGTTAGTAAGTACGATGTGCTCCACATTTATGTCAGTAAGTATGATGTGCTCCACATTTATGCCAGTAAGTAAGGTGTGCTCCACATTTATGTCAGTAAGTACGATGTGATCCACATTTATGCCAGTAAGTACGATGTGCTCCACATTTATGTCAGTAAGTACGGTGTGCTCCACATTTATGCCAGTAAGTAAGGTGTGCTCAACATTTATGTCAGTAAGTAAGGTGTGCTCCACATTTATGTCAGTAAGTAAGGTGTGCTCCACATTTATGTTAGTAAGTACGGTGTGCTCCACATTTATGCCAGTAAGTATGGTGTGCTCCACATTTATGTTAGTAAGTATGGTGTGCTCCACATTTATGTTAGTAAGTACGATGTGCTCCACATTTATGCCAGTAAGTAAGGTGTGCTCCACATTTATGTTAGTAAGTACAGTGTGCTCCACATTTATGTCAGTAAGTAAGGTGTGCTCCACATTTATGTTAGTAAGTATGGTGTGCTCCACATTTATGTCAGTAAGTATGATGTGCTCCACATTTATGTCAGTAAGTACGATGTGCTCCACATTTATGTCAGTAAGTAAGGTGTGCTCCACATTTATGTTAGTAAGTACGGTGTGCTCCACATTTATGTCAGTAAGTAAGGTGTGCTCCACATTTGTTAGTAAGTACGGTGTGCTCCACATTTATGTCAGTAAGTAAGGTGTGCTCCACATTTATGCCAGTAAGTACGGTTTGCTCCACATTTATGTCAGTAAGTAAGGTGTGCTACACATTTATGCCAGTAAGTACGGTGTGCTCCACATTTGTTAGTAAGTACGGTGTGCTCCACATTTATGCCAGTAAGTATGGTGTGCTCAACATTTATGTCAGTAAGTAAGGTGTGCTCCACATTTATGCCAGTAAGTACGGTGTGCTCCACATTTATGCCAGTAAGTACAGTTAGCTCCACATTTATGCCAGTAAGTACGATGTGCTCCACATTTATGTCAGTAAGTACGATGTGCTCCACATTTATGTCAGTAAGTACGATGTGCTCCACATTTATGCCAGTAAGTATGGTGTGCTCCACATTTGTTAGTAAGTACGATGTGCTCCACATTTATGTCAGTAAGTACGATGTGCTCCACATTTATGCCAGTAAGTACGGTTTGCTCCACATTTATGCCAGTAAGTACGGTGTGCTCCACATTTATGTCAGTAAGTACGGTGTGCTCCACATTTGTTAGTAAGTACGGTGTGCTCCACATTTATGTCAGTAAGTAAGGTGTGCTCCACATTTATGCCAGTAAGTAAGGTGTGCTCCACATTTATGCCAGTAAGTAAGGTGTGCTCCACATTTATGCCAGTAAGTAAGGTGTGCTCCACATTTATGTCAGTAGTACAGTGTGCTCCACATTTATGTCAGTAAGTACAGTGTGCTCCACATTTATGTCAGTAGTACAGTGTGCTCCACATTTATGTCAGTAGTACAGTGTGCTCCACATTTATGTCAGTAAGTAAGGTGTGCTCCACATTTATGTCAGTAGTACAGTGTGCTCCACATTTATGTCAGTAAGTACAGTGTGCTCCACATTTATGTCAGTAGTACAGTTTGCTCCACATTTATGTCAGTAAGTACAGTGTGCTCCACATTTATGTCAGTAGTACAGTGTGCTCCACATTTATGTCAGTAAGTACAGTGTGCTCCACATTTATGTCAGTAGTACAGTGTGCTCCACATTTATGTCAGTAGTACAGTGTGCTCCACATTTATGTCAGTAAGTAAGGTGTGCTCCACATTTATGTCAGTAGTACAGTGTGCTCCACATTTATGTCAGTAAGTACAGTGTGCTCCACATTTATGTCAGTAGTACAGTTTGCTCCACATTTATGTCAGTAAGTACAGTGTGCTCCACATTTATGTCAGTAGTACAGTGTGCTCCACATTTATGTCAGTAAGTACAGTGTGCTCCACATTTATGTCAGTAGTACAGTGTGCTCCACATTTATGTTCGGAGGATTGGTAGTAATAGTAGGACATAGTGACCTAATTTGAAAGGGGATCACATGGTGCAGGAGACGACACACGACCACATTGTGCTCAGGTGAGCTAAATCTATATAAGCTTTATGTTACCCTTAGTATATGGGTAGCAGATTGCAGCTGTTTGCCTTTCGATAATGCTTTGATAAAATCTTGCTGAGTGTCTTCATATACGTAAACAAACTGGACGCGTGTATTATCTGCTAGTCGTGATGTCTGCGAATACTTCCTGAAGCCATCACGGTGATCATCATGTTCCACTCCCTTCCTCGTGATTAGTACAACACATAACCTATAACATTAAAATAAATATACAAATATATACACATAACCTATAATATTAAAACAAATATACAAGTATATACACATAACCTATAATATTAAAACAAATATACAAGTATATAAATATAACCTATAACAATAAACAAATATACAAATATATACACATAACCTACAGCATTATAAACAAATATACAAATATATGCACATAACCTACAACATTAAAAACAAATATACAAGTATATACACATAACCTACAACATTATAAACAAATATACAAGTATATACACATAACCTACAACATTATAAACAAATATACAAGTATATAAATATAACCTATAACAATAAACAAATATACAAATATATACACATAACCTACAGCATTATAAACAAATATACAAATATATACACATAACCTACAACATTATAAACAAATATACAAATATATACACATAACCTATAACATTATAAACAAATATACAAATATATACACATAACCTACAACATTATAAACAAATATACAAATATATACACATAACCTATAACATTATAAACAAATATACAAGTATATACACATAACCTACAACATTATAAACAAATATACAAGTATATACACATAACCTACAACATTATAAACAAATATACAAGTATATAAATATAACCTATAACAATAAACAAATATACAAATATATACACATAACCTACAGCATTATAAACAAATATACAAATATATACACATAACCTATAACATTATAAACAAATATACAAATATATACACATAACCTACAGCATTATAAACAAATATACAAATATATACACATAACCTATAACATTATAAACAAATATACAAATATATACACATAACCTACAACATTATAAACAAACATACAAGTATTCAAGTATATATACAAACATAAAACATACAGGTATATACACAACTATACAAGTATATGCACAAACATACAGGTATACACACAAACATACAAGTATACAAGTATACACACAAACATACAAGCATATACACACACATACAAGTATATACACAAATATACAAGTATATACACAAATATATAAGTATATACACAAACATACAGGTATACACACACACACATACAAGTATATACACAAAAATACAAGTATATACACAAACATACAGGTATACACACAAACATACAAGTATACAAGCATACACACAAACATACAAGTATACACAAATACATACAAGTATACACACAAACATACAAGTATACACAAATAGATACAAGTATACACACAAACATACAAGTATACACAAATAGATACAAGTATACACACAAACATACAAGTATACACAAATACATACAAGTATACACACAAACATACACGTATACACAAATAGATACAAGTATACACACACTATTACAAGTAAACAAAAATACACACCAACATACAAGTATATACAAAAACATACAAATATATACAAAAACATACAAGTATAGAAGTAAATACACAAACATACAAGTATACACACAAACATACAAGTATACAAGCATACACACAAACATACAAATATATATACAAACATACAAGTATATACAAAAACATACAAGTCAAACAACCGTTTCAGAGAGAAAGTCTTGTTCAATTTTGGCCTGTTCTATTCTTATAAAGAGATGGAGCCACAATTCAAAACATTTTGCTGCTGGTTTACTCAAAATTTGCACTATTTTAATCAAATGCCAGTTTTCCAAAACCTTTGTTCGAAACAACCAGATGTGTTCTACTTCAATGCTATTTATTACCAGGCGCGTAGCTGGGCGTACGCACGTGCGTGCGTACGTACATTTTGACAGGTTGGAAAAATGCAATAAAAAATGAAGCCTAAGGGGGGTGAGGGGTCAAATGTTTATTATCTTCAACAGTTATAACATATATCTACAATTATGTGACACGACTGTTCGATATCTAGAGCCGTCCAAAAGCAACACGTGGTTACGGTACTCGAAGTCTGCCGGAGGAGTATACTGCGCCCCCTGTCACATTTTCGCACATGTAGAGAAGAAAGCCTTCATATCGGTAGCAGCGACCGACCCCAGCAACCTCGGCATTATGATTGCTAACCACGGATAGAGTGATATGCATATCAGCTCTACGGAGGCTGCGGAAAACTTCAAATATGTAATGACGGGTGACAAAAAGGATATCATGAATTCAATCTCCACATCATACAACACGCTAGTGGAAAAAAATCGCAAAATTCTCAAAGCTATTGTAGACACGATCGTACTGTGTGGAAAGCAAAACGTTGCCTTACGAGGTCACGACGACAAAGATAGCAACTTCATAGCTTTACTAGAGTATCAATCGAAATATAACACAGTCCTACGTGATCACTTGGAAACTGGGGACCCAAAAACCAATTATACTTCGCCCGAAATCCAGAACGAACTGATCGATATCTGTGGTGAACAAATCAAATCATCTATTGTAAAAACTCCGACATGGACAGTCCTAAGCCCGACTGAGAAAGGAGGAAGGTTGTGCGTAGGGCCAGCACCCCTACCGCGTAAAACAACAACTCGCTACAGAAACCAACACTACAGCAACTACTACGGAGGATTTACGGTATCGACCAAGAGGAGAGCGTATGAAACAGAGCAATCTGTGGACAAATCTTCTCTCCCCTAAGAACGTCTCACGGATCGGATTTTGGAATGTAAGAACACTATACGAAACGGGAAAAGCGGCTCAGGTGTCCAGAGAGATGGATAGATATAAAATAGATATGTTAGGACTAAGTGAGGTACGTTGGACCACAGCAGGAAAGGTTACTTTGGCAACAGGACACACGCTTCTATACTCTGGACCAGCAAATGAGAACGATGCACATCGCAACGGAGTTGGACTCATGCTTACCAAGAAAGCGCACAAATGTCTTGGAATGGGAACCAATAAGTGACAGACTACTGACCGCCAGATTTCACTCTAAATTTCAAGAAGTTACCATCGTCCAGTGCTACGCACCAACCAACGCTGCAGACATGGACACCAAAGAAGACTTCTACCAGCAGCTTCAAGGAGTGTTAGACAGGGTGCACAAGAGGGACATCACCATTGTTATGGGTGACATGAATGCGAAAGTTGGAGGAACCAACACTGGTAGAGAGACCGTCATGGGAAAGGAGGGACTCGGGACCACGAATGAAAATGGGGAACTCTTCGTCAACTTCTGTGGGCTAAATGATCTTGTCATCGGTGGAACTATCTTTAAACATAGCATCATTCACAAGACCACATGGACATCACCCGACCAAGCAACAGCAAACCAGATCGACCATGTCACGATCTCCAGAAGATGGAGGAGGACCCTCACGGATGTCAGAGCGTATCGAGGAGCTGATGCAGGTTCCGACCATGAACTAGTCATCGCCAAACTACAAGTCAGAATTGCCAGTGCAAGAAAGACGGGCATCCAGTAGAACAAGCGATACGCCACATCCAAACTGAAGGCAGCAGAGCAACAGCAAGAGTTCGCCATCGCCCTCGGCAACAGGTTTCAGGCCCTAGCCGACTTAGAAGACGGATCGTTGGAAAAGAAGTGGGACCGCGTCAAATGCTCTTTCACAACGACATGCGAAGAGAAGCTGGGATTTAGAACGAAGAAGTACAAGACCTGGCTCACAGACCACACCATCCAGATCATTGAAGAAAGAAGAGAAATTCGGCACCGACTGAAGCAGGCGAAAACCAGAGCACAGAAACAGAACATCCAGGGAGAATACAGCACCAAGAACAAAGAAGTCAAGAAGAGCGCACGACAAGACAAACGGGATCAGTTAGACAAGCTGGCTGGACAAGCACAGGAAGCAGCATACCACAACGACATGAAGACCCTATACAGCATAACTAGACAACTTTCCGGCAGAAGGAGCAACCCCAACAAACCAGTGAAGGACGTTGATGGTAACACCCTCTCCAAACCAGAAGACCAGATGACAAGGTGGAAGGACCATTTCCAGGAACTACTCAGCGGTACACCTGTGACCAACCCACCAGACATAGCAGACGGACCAGAACTGGAAGTAGAGATGGGACAGATCACAAGGAATGAAGTGACAAGGGCCATCAACAAGATCAAAAATGGGAAAGCACCGGGGCCAGATAACATCCCACCAGAAGCACTGAAGGCATCGACTGAGACCACAGCAGCACTACTACTAGACCTTCTACAGCAAGTCTGGGATGAAGAAGTGGTTCCAGAAGAATGGAGAGTAGGGCACATCGTCAAGCTACCCAAGAAGGGTGACCTCAGCAACTGCCAGAATTGGAGGGGCATCCAGCTACTGTCTATCCCAAGTAAAGTCCTCACAAGACTCCTACTAGAAAGGATCAAGAATGCAGTGAACGCCAAGCTGAGGGAAGAACAGGCAGGATTCAGGGCAGGAAGATCATGCACGGATCAGATAGCAACACTCCGCATCATCGTTGAACAGTCCATCGAATGGCAGTCTCCAATCTACATCAACTTCATCGATTTCAAGAAAGCGTTTGACACGATTGATAGAGACTTCATATGGAGCATCCTCGGGCACTACGGCATACCAGGAAAGATCATCAACATTATTCGGAACCTGTACAACAACACCACTTGCCATGTGATCCATGACATGAACCTTTCACAGCCATTTCCCGTCAGCACCGGCGTCCGTCAGGGCTGTATGCTCTCGCCTCTCATTTTCTCCGTCGTACTGGACTGGATAATGAGAACGACAGTAGACAGACCAAGAGGAATACAGTGGACACTTACAGAGAAGTTGGAGGACCTCGACTTTGCGGACGATATAGGCCTCCTGTCCCACACACACCAACACATGCAACAGAAGTCAGAACGCTTACACACAGTTGCGAAGACTACAGGGCTGGAGATCAACATTAAGAAGACCAAGTGCCTCAGGGTAAACGCAGCAAGGAACATACCCATTCAGATAGATGGCCATCCAATCGATAATGTTGACTCCTTCACCTACCTCGGCAGTGTCATCAGCAAAACGGGGGGAACAGAAGAAGACATCCAAGCCCGTATTGGGAAAGCACGACATGCCTTTGTGACGTTGAAGCCAGTATGGAACAACAATAACATCCACCTCAAGACAAAGCTCAAACTGTTTGAGACAAATGTTAAGACAGTCCTCTTGTACGGAGCTGAGACCTGGAGACGCACCAAGGGCCTTGACCACAAACTACAGGTATTCATCAACAACTGCCTCAGACAGATCCTACACATCAGATGGCCAGAAAAGATCACCAACCAGGAGTTGTGGAGGCAAACAAGACAGGACCCCATCACAGACTCTATCACACAGAGGAAGTGGCGGTGGATAGGGCACACTCTACGACGAGACCAGCCCAACATAGCACGCCAAGCACTGGATTGGAATCCACAGGGCACACGGAAAAGAGGTCGACCAGTTACGACATGGCGAAGGACTCTGGACAGTGAGCTGAGCCGAAGCAGGATGTCCTGGGGGGAAGCCAAAGCAGCAGCAACGGACCGGTCCAAGTGGAGAGCAGTGGTGAAGGCCCTATACCCCAACCGGGGTGAAGAGGATTGATGATGATGATGATTGTAAAAAAGTGTAACAGTGCCCCATTCTTTGGCTTCATAGCAGACGAGGCCACCGACTCTTCCACAATTGAGCAGATGGCTCTGTTTGCGATATTTCGACTACGATACACTAGCCGTACGTGAAGATTTCATTACGTTCGCCGAATGCGACGCCACGACTGGTGAATCACTTTCCGATGCATTTCTGAAGAACTTGAGACTTGCAGGCGTAGACGTAGATAAAATGAGGGGCCAGGGATATGATGGCGCTTCGAACATGTCCGGGAAGTTCTGTGGGGTACAAGCACGAATTAGACAGTCGCTGCCCAAAGCAGTGTACACTCATTGCAAAGCGCATTGCTTAAATTTAGCTATAGTACATGCGTCGGAAGAGCCGTTGGCCAGGAATATGATGAACACAGTTCAAGAAATTGCGTTTTCCTTTAATTATTCCGCGAAGCGACTATTGCGATACAAGGAAACGCTAGCGAATGATGCCGGAAGTAAAATTGCCATGGAGCATAGAACAAAATTACAATCCCTGTGCGAAACAAGATGGGCAGCAAGAGCGGACGCGCTGAACACCTTCCAGTCTTCATACATAACGGTCGTGGAGGCACTGGCTGACCTCTGTCTACACTATGGCGATAGCAAGGCCGGTGCATCGTGTGTCTTGTAGCTATAGAACATGTGCCACTGTCCAAAATGTTACAAAACAAGTCATGTGACCTTATTGAAGCTGTCAAAGAAGCTAACGTCATCACTCGCCAAGTTACGGATGAGCGAAATGATCCAGCTGTGTGGGATGTCCTGTACGCGAAGGCTGTTGAAATGGCAGAGGCTGTTGATGTGCAACCATCATGACCTAGAGCCCCGATTAATCGGCATCAGCAACATCGTCAAAATGCTCCGGCAGATACCGTTTCTGACTACTGGAAGAGAAACATGTACTTACCTTTCGTCGATCATTTGGTAACAGAACTATCTGATCGTCTTATTGAGGATAGCGACAGATTCAATGCCCAATTCCTGATACCAGGCGATATAGGTAATCTTACCGAGGATATAATTGCGTCCATATATAAAACATTTGAGGAGGATCTCCCCGCGGTTGATTTTGAAGACTTCAAACGGGAAGTGTCTCGCTGGAAAGTTAGGTGTGCTGGTGACACCGAAGTTCACGCCACCGTAGGTGACACGCTGGCACACACGCCTAGGGAGCTGTACCCCAACGTTTCAACATGTCTGCATATTTTGCTGGCGATGCCTGTTTCAACTGCCACCGCAGAAAGATCGTTCAGCAGCATGCGCCGCTTGAAAACGTACCTTCGGTCAACCATGACAACAGGCAGATTGTCATGCCTAGGACTGATGAACATTCACAGGGACAAAGAGATAAACACTGACATGGTTATCGATGTCTTCGCTAGACGGAAGGAGCGGCGCCTTGCCTTTGTGTTTCGTGTCTAAGTAATAGTTAGAGCGCTGTACGTCAGTCTGTACGAAGAGATAATTCCCGAGATTTAGCGAGAGGATTATCGATCGTACAGGCTGAAAACAGTGCTCTAACTATTTTGTGTCACCCCCATGCCCGTACCATGTCTCTACTTGTAATAACACATCTTGGTTAAAGTCACTTGGTGTTGGTTTTCATTGTAAAAAAATCTCGTAAAACCCATTAATTTAAACTATTTCCAGCAGTATTTTGTGTACATATAAGTTGTGAAATACACTCTAAAACTCACCTACGGCTGTATAGCAAAAACAAATATTCTGGGGAGCATGCCCCCGGACCCCCCTAGCGCCGGTGCGTATCCACATTTTAGTCCCAGCTACGCGCCTGATTACGTCCCTTATTCATGATTAACATCTTATTTTGATTTATTCAGCTCATTGGTGCAGTAGACTAGCATATAAGGCCTAACAGCAGAAGGAAGTCCAGCTAGCATATAAGGCCTAACAGCAGAAGGAAGTCCAGCTAGCATATAAGGCCTAACAGCAGAAGGAAGTCCAGCTAGCATATAAGGCATAACAGCAGAAGGAAGTCCAGCTAGCATATAAGGCCTAACAGCAGAAGGATGTCCAGCTAGCATATAAGGCCTAACAGCAGAAGGATGTCCAACTAGCATATAAGGCCTAACAGCAGAAGGAAGTCCAGCTAGCATATAAGGCCTAACAGCAGAAGGATGTCCAGCTAGCATATAAGGCATAACAGCAGAAGGAAGTCCAGCTAGCATATAAGGCCTAACAGCAGAAGGATGTCCAGCTAGCATATAAGGCATAACAGCAGAAGGAAGTCCAGCTAGCATATAAGGCCTAACAGCAGAAGGAAGTCCAGCTAGCATATAAGGCATAACAGCAGAAGGAAGTCCAGCTAGCATATACAGCCTAACAGCAGAAGGAAGTCCAGCTAACATATAAGGCCTAACAGCAGAAGGAAGTCCAGCTAGAATATACAGCCTAACAGCAGAAGGAAGTCCAGCTAGCATATAAGGCCTAACAGCAGAAGGAAGTCCAGCTAGAATATACAGCCTAACAGCAGAAGGAAGTCCAGCTAGCATATACAGCATAACAGCAGAAGGAAGTCCAGCTAGCATATACAGCCTAACAGCAGAAGGAAGTCCAGCTAGCATATAAGGCATAACAGCAGAAGGAAGTCCAGCTAGCATATAAGGCCTAACAGCAGAAGGAAGTCCAGCTAGCATATAAGGCATAACAGCAGAAGGAAGTCCAGCTAGCATATACAGCCTAACAGCAGAAGGAAGTCCAGCTAGCATATAAGGCCTAACAGCAGAAGGAAGTCCAGCTAGCATATACAGCCTAACAGCAGAAGGAAGTCCAGCTAGCATATACAGCCTAACAGCAGAAGGAACAAGCAAATTCCATGAATTGATATCCCTCCGAAATGGCTCTGGACAGACCATTTTGTGAAGATTGAGTCAATTAAAGGGCAATAACTCTGGTGTTACTAGATCAATCCCGACGAAAAGTACACAAACACCATCACACATATTTGATCTACGTTTCATAAATTTCTACCCATTGGTTATTGTGAACTGGCTACGGATGGATGCCAAACCAATATCCCTCGCTAGAATGACATGCATAACATTCAATGAACAGCAATATCCCTCGCTAGAATGACATGCATAACATTCAATGAACAGCAATATCCCTCGCTGGAATGACATGCATAACATTCAATGTACAGCAATATCCCTCGCTGGAATGACATGCATAACATTCAATGAACAGCAATATCCCTCGCTGGAATGACATGCATAACATTCAATGTACAGCAATATCCCTCGCTGGAATGACATGCATAACATTCAATGTACAGCAATATCCCTCGCTGGAATGACATGCATAACATTCAATGTACAGCAATATCCCTCGCTGGAATGACATGCATAACATCAGCTTACCTTCTATTTTTAACTTTATATTGTTCTGGGCAGAGTTCATCAAAAAATGTCTGTGAAGAGAGTCTAGGTAAGGTCAGGTACTTGTTGCCTTCTATCACCTCATCAAGCGATGCCCGAGACAACTGCTGCATCTGTGTTCAGCAACATATATACTTTATAGTAGGAAACACAAGGTCATGTATTAAGTTTGAACAAACCCAGATTAATGCACACATTTTATTTATCAATTAAAATGATCATGGATAATGTCTTTGGATAGAGGTTAGCTATAATGCTAATGATATTTGTTTGTAAAAACTCCCCAATGATCAATAAAATTGGAATTGAACTGGCTTCCCAATTTCATTTTGTGCTTTTTTGTGGCACAGCATGTCAGATGCTCGCGTGTTTCCAACAAAATCAGAAAGTTCTCAAATACATCATATTGAAGCATCAAAGGTATAGCATAACATTTGTTGATGGGTGGACATATTGATGCATCAAGGGTATAGCATAACATTTGTTGATGGGTGGACATATTGATGCATCAAAGGTACAGCATAACATTTGTTGATGGGTGGACATATTGATGCATCAAAGGTATAGCATAACATTTGTTGATGGGTGGACATATTGATGCATCAAAGGTATAGCATAACATTTGTTGATGGGTGGACATATTGATGCATCAAGGGTATAGCATAACATTTGTTGATGGGTGGACATATTGATGCATCAAAGGTACAGCATAACATTTGTTGATGGGTGGACATATTGATGCATCAAAGGTATAGCATAACATTTGTTGATGGGTGGACATATTGATGCATCAAAGGTATAGCATAACATTTGTTGATGGGTGGACATATTGATGCATCAAAGGTATAGCATAACATTTGTTGATGGGTGGACATATTGATGCATCAAAGGTATAGCATAACATTTGTTGATGGGTGGACATATTGATGCATCAAAGGTATAGCATAACATTTGTTGATGGGTGGACATATTGATGCATCAAGGGTATAGCATAACATTTGTTGATGGGTGGACATATTGATGCATCAAAGGTACAGCATAACATTTGTTGATGGGTGGACATATTGATGCATCAAAGGTATAGCATAACATTTGTTGATGGGTGGACATATTGATGCATCAAAGGTATAGCATAACATTTGTTGATGGGTGGACATATTGATGCATCAAGGGTATAGCATAACATTTGTTGATGGGTGGACATATTGATGCATCAAAGGTACAGCATAACATTTGTTGATGGGTGGACATATTGATGCATCAAAGGTATAGCATAACATTTGTTGATGGGTGGACATATTGATGCATCAAAGGTATAGCATAACATTTGTTGATGGGTGGACATATTGATGCATCAAAGGTATAGCATAACATTTGTTGATGGGTGGACATATTGATGCATCAAAGGTATAGCATAACATTTGTTGATGGGTGGACATATTGATGCATCAAAGGTACAGCATAACATTTGTTGATGGGTGGACATATTGATGCATCAAAGGTACAGCATAACATTTGTTGATGGGTGGACATATTGATGCATCAAAGGTACAGCATAACATTTGTTGATGGGTGGACATATTGATGCATCAAAGGTACAGCATAACATTTGTTGATGGGTGGACATATTGATGCATCAAAGGTACAGCATAACATTTGTTGATGGGTGGACATATTGATGCATCAAAGGTACAGCATAACATTTGTTGATGGGTGGACATATTGATGCATCAAAGGTACAGCATAACATTTGTTGATGGGTGGACATATTGATGCATCAAAGGTACAGCATAACATTTGTTGATGGGTGGACATATTGATGCATCAAAGGTACAGCATAACATTTGTTGATGGGTGGACATATTGATGCATCAAAGGTACAGCATAACATTTGTTGATGGGTGGACATATTGATGCATCAAAGGTACAGCATAACATTTGTTGATGGGTGGACATATTGAAGCATATCAGTCAAGGGTGTAGCATACAAATAGTGATGGGATAATCATCGATTATAATCGAAAATTAATCGGAAAGCCCATGATCGGCGATAATCAATCACACTTTCTCATAATTGAACATCACATAACATTTTTATTTACAAGTATTTCATTTTCTTTCGGGCGATTTCATTCCTTTGGTCCACATAAGCTGCCTATCAATGTATTATACACCCATAAATTATCCAAATACGTACATGATTTAATTCTGATATTGTTATTGTTTGTGCCCGTTCTTACATGCTTACACAAAACATAATAAATTGAGACGTACTTTCATTTTTAAAACAGATGATCTTCACTTCTGCAAACAAAGTGACTGGTATATCAGTTTACATATCCTATGAATGTGTGTAATACACAGTCCCGTGATTTAAAATTGTAAACCTGACGCAACCTGTGGTCTGTGGCGCTTGCTTGCTAAAGTATTGCCTCAATTTTGATAGTAGATAGTTGATAGTGTTATTTGCGTTGTTTATTAATGGAAGAAAATAACAATCTTGAAGTTTGCCGAAAATTAGTTTATTATCAACATGGAGTTCAAAACGAAGGAATGTCTATTCTAAACCAAACTAGAGGAAGATTAGTAATAGTTTAGTTTTTCTTAGTTGTCAGCCAAATCAGGAAGCTCATGGAGGCTTATAAGCCAAGGAACACCAAATCTAAGAAATTAGTGTAGATTAGTGATCAAAAATCATATGGAACATAATAAAAGCTACATTCCTATTGTTTCCTTGAAACTAATGTCAGCCAGCAAATATTAACTTGTAGGTTTCGCAGTTGTTGACATAAATCAAAAATTAAAGGAGCTGAATTGTTAATTTTCTAAACATGATATTATTCAGATAATAAAGTAGAACCAATGTGTAACAGGGAATAGCGTCTCCTATAAGTAGAACCAATGTGTAACAGGGAATAGTGTCTCCTATAAGTAGAACCGATGTGTAACAGGGAATAGCATCTCCTATAAGTAGAACCAATGTGTAACAGGGAATAGCATCTCCTATAAGTAGAATCGATGTGTAACAGGGAATAGCGTCTCCTATAAGTAGAACCAATGTGTAACAGGGAATAGCATCTCCTATAAGTAGAACCGATGTGTAACAGGGAATAGCATCTCCTATAAGTAGAACCAATGTGTAACAGGGAATAGCATCTCCTATAAGTAGAACCAATGTGTAACAGGGAATAGCATCTCCTATAAGTAGAACCAATGTGTAACAGAGAATAGCATCTCCTATAAGTAGAACCGATGTGTAACAGGGAATAGTGTCTCCTATGAGTAGAACCGATGTGTAACAGGGAATAGCATCTCCTATAAGTAGAACCGATGTGTAACAGGGAATAGCGTCTCCTATAAGTAGAACCAATGTGTAACAGGGAATAGCATCTCCTATAAGTAGAACCAATGTGTAACAGGGAATAGTGTCTCCTATAAGTAGAACCGATGTGTAACAGGGAATAGCATCTCCTATAAGTAGAACCAATGTGTAACAGGGAATAGCGTCTCCTATAAGTAGAACCGATGTGTAACAGGGAATAGTGTCTCCTATAAGTAGAACCAATGTGTAACAGGGAATAGTGTCTCCTATAAGTAGAACCAATGTGTAACAGGGAATAGCATCTCCTATAAGTAGAACCAATGTGTAACAGGGAATAGCGTCTCCTATAAGTAGAACCGATGTGTAACAGGGAATAGCGTCTCCTATAAGTAGAACCAATGTGTAACAGGGAATAGTGTCTCCTATAAGTAGAACCAATGTGTAACAGGGAATAGTGTCTCCTATAAGTAGAACCAATGTGTAACAGGGAATAGCGTCTCCTATAAGTAGAACCAATGTGTAACAGGGAATAGCATCTCCTATAAGTAGAACCAATGTGTAACAGGGAATAGTGTCTCCTATAAGTAGAACCGATGTGTAACAGGGAATAGCGTCTCCTATAAGTAGAACCAATGTGTAACAGGGAATAGTGTCTCCTATAAGTAGAACCGATGTGTAACAGGGAATAGCATCTCCTATAAGTAGAACCAATGTGTAACAGGGAATAGCATCTCCTATAAGTAGAACCAATGTGTAACAGGGAATAGTGTCTCCTATAAGTAGAACCGATGTGTAACAGGGAATAGCGTCTCCTATAAGTAGAACCGATGTGTAACAGGGAATAGTGTCTCCTATAAGTAGAACCAATGTGTAACAGGGAATAGTGTCTCCTATAAGTAGAACCAATGTGTAACAGGGAATAGTGTCTCCTCTTCATATATCAGGCACTTACATCTATTGCTGGAACAGGGGACAGTATTTCCTTGTTAAACATGGGACACTTACATTGATTGCTGGAACAGGGAACAGTATTTCCTTGTTAAACATGGGACACTTACATTGATTGCTGGAACAGGGGACAGTATTTCCTTGTTAAACATGGGACACTTACATTGATTGCTGGAACAGGGGACAGTATTTCCTTGTTAAACATGGGACACTTACATTGATTGCTGGAACAGGGGACAGTATTTCCTTGTTAAACATGGGACACTTACATTGATTGCTGGAACAGGGGACAGTATTTCCTTGTTAAACATGGGACACTTACATTGATTGCTGGAACAGGGGACAGTATTTCCTTGTTAAACATGGGACACTTACATTGATTGCTGGAACAGGGGACAGTATTTCCTTGTTAAACATGGGACACTTACATTGATTGCTGGAACAGGGGACAGTATTTCCTTGTTAAACATGGGACACTTACATTGATTGCTGGAACAGGGGACAGTATTTCCTTGTTAAACATGGGACACTTACATTGATTGCTGGAACAGGGGACAGTATACCCATACTTACACTGATTGTTGTAACAGGGGACAGTATCTCCATACTTACACTGATTGTTGTAACAGGGGACAGTATCTCCATACTTACACTGATTGTTGTAACAGGGGACAGTATCTCCATACTTACACTGATTGTTGTAACAGGAGACAGTATCTCCATACTTACACTGATTGTTGTAACAGGGGACAGTATCTCCATACTTACATAGATTGTTGTAACAGGGGACAGTATCTCCATACTTACACTGATTGTTGTAACAGGGGACAGTATCTCCATACTTACATAGATTGTTGTAACAGGGGACAGTATACCCATACTTACATAGATTGTTGTAACAGGGGACAGTATTTCCATACTTACACTGATTGTTGTAACAGGGGACAATACCTCTGCCCCTACATAGATTGTTGCAACAGGGGACAGTATTTCCATACTTACATAGATTGTTATAACAGGGGACAGTATTTCCATACCTACATAGATTGTTGTAACAGGGGACAGTATCTCCTCGTTAAACATGGGGTACTTACACTGATTGTTGCAACAGGCGATAGCGTCTCCTCATTAAACATAAGCAGGGTTTCTCGGTTCTTGTTAATGTTGTATTTACTCAGTACCCCACCCACTGATGTATGGGACTTTGTGTTCACAAATCCAAAAGCAACGTTGTCCTTATAGTAAAATGCTGAGGCAAGGAATCTGATGGACATCTCTTCCCGTGGAGAGAAATATATGGCTCTGACTTTATTGTCAACTGGCCAGCCATCCAGGAACTCGTGCACTATGGTATCGGTAATCTGACAAAAAGAAAGGTGGACCATTAATTTAATACAGTTACATAATTGAATTATTTTAAATCTGTATGTATGTAATGTACATGATGTAAGTGTTTAAATATGTATGTAATGTACATGGTGTAAGTGTTTAAATATGTATGTATGTAATGTACATGATGTAAGACTTTAAATATGTATGTATGTAATTTACATGATGTAAGTGTTTAAATATGTATGTATGTAATTTACATGATGTAAGTGTTTAAATATGTATGTAATGTACATGGTGTAAGTGTTTAAATATGTATGTATGTAATGTACATGATGTAAGTGTTTAAATATGTATGTATGTAATTTACATGATGTAAGTGTTTAAATATGTATGTATGTAATTTACATGATGTAAGTGTTTAAATATGTATGTATGTAATTTACATGATGTAAGTGTTTAAATATGTATGTAATGTATATGATGTAAGTGTTTAAATATGTATGTATGTAATTTACATGATGTAAGTGTTTAAATATATATGTATGTAATTTACATGATGTAAGCGTTTAAATATGTATGTATGTAATTTACAGTGTTTAAATATGTATGTAATGTACATGATGTGAGTGTTTAAATCTGTATGTATGTAATGTACATGATGTAAGTGTTTAAATATGTATGGATGTAATGTACATGATGTAAGTGTTTAAATAGGTATACATGTAATGTACATGACGTAAGTGTTTAAATATGTATGTATGTAATGTACATGATGTAAGTGTTTAAATATGTATGTATGTATGTAATGTACATGATGTAAGTGTTTAAATATGTATGTAATGTACATGATGTAAGTGTTTAAATATGTATGTATGTATGTAATGTACATGATGTAAGTGTTTAAATATGTATGTATGTAATGTACATGATGTAAGTGTTTAAATATGTATGTAATGTACATGATGTAAGTGTTTAAATATGTATGTATGTAATTTACATGATGTAAGTGTTTAAATATGTATGTATGTAATTTACATGATGTAAGTGTTTAAATATGTATGTAATGTACATGATGTAAGTGTTTAAATATGTATGTATGTAATGTAAATGATGTAAGTGTTTAAATATGTATGTAATGTACATGATGTAAGTGTTTAAATATGTATGTATGTAATGTAAATGATGTAAGTGTTTAAATATGTATGTAATTTACATGATGTAAGTGTTTAAATATGTATGTATGTAATGTAAATGATGTAAGTGTTTAAATATGTATGTATGTAATGTAAATGATGTAAGTGTTTAAATATGTATGTAATGTACATGATGTAAGTGTTTAAATATGTATGTATGTAATGCACATGATGTAAGTGTTTAAATATGTATGGGATGTAATGTACATGATGTAAGTGTTTAAATATGTATGTATGTAATGTACATGATGTAAGTGTTTAAATATGTATGTATGTAATGTACATGATGTAAGTGTTTAAATATGTATGTAATGTACATGATGTAAGTGTTTAAATATGTATGTATGTAATGTACATGATGTAAGTGTTTAAATATGTATGCATGTAATGTACATGATGTAAGTGTTTAAATATGTATGGATGTAATGTAAATGATGTAAGTGTTTAAATATGTATGTAATGTACATGATGTAAGTGTTTAAATATGTATGTAATGTACATGGTGTAAGTGTTTAAATTTGTATGTATGTAATTTACATGATGTAAGTGTTTAAATATATATGTATGTAATTTACATGATGTAAGTGTTTAAATATGTATGTATGTAATTTACAGTGTTTAAATATGTATGTAATGTACATGATGTGAGTGTTTAAATCTGTATGTATGTAATGTACATGATGTAAGTGTTTAAATATGTATGGATGTAATGTACATGATGTAAGTGTTTAAATAGGTATACATGTAATGTACATGACGTAAGTGTTTAAATATGTATGTATGTAATGTACATGATGTAAGTGTTTAAATATGTATGTATGTAATGTACATGATGTAAGTGTTTAAATATGTATGTAATGTACATGATGTAAGTGTTTAAATATGTATGTATGTATGTAATGTACATGATGTAAGTGTTTAAATATGTATGTATGTAATGTACATGATGTAAGTGTTTAAATATGTATGTAATGTACATGATGTAAGTGTTTAAATATGTATGTATGTAATTTACATGATGTAAGTGTTTAAATATGTATGTATGTAATTTACATGATGTAAGTGTTTAAATATGTATGTAATGTACATGATGTAAGTGTTTAAATATGTATGTATGTAATGTAAATGATGTAAGTGTTTAAATATGTATGTAATGTACATGATGTAAGTGTTTAAATATGTATGTATGTAATGTAAATGATGTAAGTGTTTAAATATGTATGTAATTTACATGATGTAAGTGTTTAAATATGTATGTATGTAATGTAAATGATATAAGTGTTTAAATATGTATGTATGTAATGTAAATGATGTAAGTGTTTAAATATGTATGTAATGTACATGATGTAAGTGTTTAAATATGTATGTATGTAATGCACATGATGTAAGTGTTTAAATATGTATGGATGTAATGCACATGATGTAAGTGTTTAAATATGTATGTATGTAATGTACATGATGTAAGTGTTTAAATATGTATGTATGTAATGTACATGATGTAAGTGTTTAAATATGTATGTAATGTACATGATGTAAGTGTTTAAATATGTATGTATGTAATGTACATGATGTAAGTGTTTAAATATGTATGCATGTAATGTACATGATGTAAGTGTTTAAATATGTATGGATGTAATGTAAATGATGTAAGTGTTTAAATATGTATGTAATGTACATGATGTAAGTGTTTAAATATGTATGTAATGTACATGGTGTAAGTGTTTAAATTTGTATGTATGTAATTTACATGATGTAAGTGTTTAAATATGTATGTATGTAATTTACATGATGCAAGTGTTTAAATATGTATGTATGTAATTTACATGATGTAAGTGTTTAAATATGTATGTAATGTACATGAGGTGAGTGTTTAAATCTGTATGTATGTAATGTACATGATGTAAATGTTTAAATCTGTATGTATGTAATTTACATGATGTACGTGTTTAAATAGGTATACATGTAATGTACATGACGTAAGTGTTTAAATATGTATGTATGTAATGTACATGATGTAAGTGTTTAAATATGTATGTAATGTACATGATGGAAGTGTTTAAATGTGTATGTATGTAATTTACATGACATAAGTGTTTAAATCTGTATGTATGTAATTTACATGATGTAAGTGTTTAAATATGTATGTAATATACATGATGTGAGTGTTTAAATCTGTATGTATGTAATGTACATGATGTAAGTGTTTAAATAGGTATACATGTAATGTACATGACGTAAGTGTTTAAATATGTATGTATGTAATGTACATGGTGTAAGTGTTTAAATATGTATGTATGTAATGTACATGATGTAAGTGTTTAAATATGTATGTAATGTACATGATGTAAGTGTTTAAATATGTATGTATGTAATTTACATGATGTAAGTGTTTAAATATGTATGTATGTAATTTACATGATGTAAGTGTTTAAATATGTATGTATGTAATTTACATGATGTAAGTGTTTAAATATGTATGTAATGTACATGATGTAAGTGTTTAAATATGTATGTATGTATTGTACATGGTGTAAGTGATTAATTATGTATGTATGTAATTTACATGATGTAAGTGTTTAAATATGTATGTATTGTACATGATGTAAGTGTTTAAATATGTATGTATGTAATTTACATGATGTAAGTGTTTAAATATATATGTATGTAATTTACATGATGTAAGTGTTTAAATATGTATGTATGTAATTTACAGTGTTTAAATTGTATGTAATGTACATGATGTGAGTGTTTAAATCTGTATGTATGTAATGTACATGATGTAAGTGTTTAAATATGTATGTAATTACATGATGTAAGTGTTTAAATATGTATGTATGTAATGTACATGATGTAAGTGTTTAAATATGTATGTATGTAATTTACATGATGTAAGTGTTTAAATATGTATGTATGTAATTTACATGATGTAAGTGTTTAAATATGTATGTAATGTACAAAAAAAATATATGTAATGTAATGAGTAAGTGTTTAAATATGTATGTATGATGTAAGTGTTTAAATTGTATGTATGTAATTTACATGATGTAAGTGTTTAAAATATGTATGTAATTTACATGATGTAAGTGTTTAAATAAAAAACAGTGTTTAAATATGTATGTAATGTACATGATGTGAGTGTTTAAATCTGTATGTATGTAATGTACATGATGTAAGTGTTTAAATATGTAATGTAATGTACATGATGTAAGTGTTTAAATAGGTATACATGTAATGTACATGACGTAAGTGTTTAAATATGTATGTATGTAATGTACATGATGTAAGTGTTTAAATATGTATGTATGTAATGTACATGATGTAAGTGTTTAAATATGTATGTAATGTACATGATGTAAGTGTTTAAATATGTATGTATGTATGTAATGTACATGATGTAAGTGTTTAAATATGTATGTATGTAATGTACATGATGTAAGTGTTTAAATATGTATGTAATGTACATGATGTAAGTGTTTAAATATGTATGTATGTAATTTACATGATGTAAGTGTTTAAATATGTATGTATGTAATTTACATGATGTAAGTGTTTAAATATGTATGTAATGTACATGATGTAAGTGTTTAAATATGTATGTATGTAATGTAATGATGTAAGTGTTTAAATATGTATGTAATGTACATGATGTAAGTGTTAAATATGTATGTATGTAATGTAAATGATGTAAGTGTTTAAAATGTATGTAATTTACATGATGTAAGTGTTTAAATATGTATGTAATGTAATGATGTAAGTGTTTAAATATGTATGTAATGTACATGATGTAAGTGTTTAAATATGTATGTAATGCACATGATGTAAGTGTTTAAATATGTAATGTAATGCACATGATGTAAGTGTTTAAATATGTATGTAATGTACATGATGTAATGTTTAAATAATGTATGTATGTAATGTACATGATGTAAGTGTTTAAATATGTATGTATGTAATGTACATGATGTAAGTGTTTAAATATGTATGTAATGTACATGATGTAAGTGTAAAAATATGTATGTATGTAATTTACATGATGTAAGTGTTTAAAATGTATGTATGTAATTTATGTAAGTGTTTAAATATGTATGTAATGTACATGTGAGTGTTTAAAATGTATGTAATGTACATGATGTAATGTAAAATGTATGTAGTGTTTAAATAGGTATACATGTAATGTACATGATGTATGTATGTAATTACATGATGTAAGTGTTTATATGTATGTAATGTACATGATGGAAGTGATGTGTATGTATGTAATTTACATGACATAAGTTAAAATGTATGTTTACATGATGTAGTGTTTAAATATGTATGTAATATACATGATGTGAGTGTTTAAATATGTATGTATGTAATGTACATGATGTAAGTGTTTAAATATGTATACATGTAATGTACATGACGTAAGTGTTTAAAATGTATGTATGTAATGTACATGGTGTAAGTGTTAAAATATGTATGTATGTAATGTACATGATGTAAGTGTTTAAAATGTATGTATGTAATGTACATGATGTAAGTGTTTAAATATGTATGTATGTAATTTACATGATGTAAGTGTTTAAATATGTATGTATGTAATTTACATGATGTAAGTGTTTAAATATGTATGTATGTAATGTACATGATGTAAGTGTTTAAATATGTATGTATGTATGTACAGTAAGTGTTATGTATGTATGTAATTTACATGATGTAAGTGTTTAAATATGTATGTATGTTGTACATGATGTAAGTGTTTAAATATGTATGTATGTAATGTATGATGTAAGTGTTTAAATATGTATGTAATTTACATGATGTAAGTGTTTAAATATGAAAAATATGTATGTAATTACATGATGTAGTGTTTAAATATTATGTATAATTTACATGATGTAAGTGTTTAAACATGAAATTAAGTGTTTAAATATGTATGTAATGTACATGATGTAAGTGTTTAAATATGTATGTATGTAAATGATGTAAGTGTTTAAATATGTATGTAAACAATGTATGTAATGTACATGATGTAAGTGTTTAAATATGTATGTATGTAATTTACATGATGTAATGTAATAATGTTGTAATGATGTGATGTTTAAATCTGTATGTATGTAATTTACATGATGTAAGTGATGTATGTAATGTATAGATGTAAATGTTTAAATAGGTATACATGTAATGTACATGACGTAAGTGTTTAAATATGTATGTATGTAATGTACATGACGTAAGTGTTTAAATATGTATGTATGTAATGTACATGATGTAAGTGTTTAAATATGTATGTATGTATGTAATGTACATGATGTAAGTGTTTAAATCTGTATGTATGTAATGTACATGATGTAAGTGTTTAAATATGTATGTAATGTACATGATGTAAGTGTTTAAATAGGTATACATGTAATGTACATGACATAAGTGTTTAAATATGTATGTATGTAATGTACATGACGTAAGTGTTTAAATATGTATGTATGTAATGTACATGATGTAAGTGTTTAAATATGTATGTATGTAATGCACATGATGTAAGTGTTTAAATCTGTATGTATGTAATTTACATGATGTAAGTGTTTAAATATGTATGTATGTAATTTACATGATGTAAGTGTTTAAATATGTATGTAATGTACATGATGTAAGTGTTTAAATATGTATGTATGTATTGTACATGGTGTAAGTGTTTAATTATGTATGTATGTAATTTACATGATGTAAGTGTTTAAATATGTATGTAATGTACATGATGTGAGTGTTTAAATATGTATGTATGTAATGTACATGATGTAAGTGTTTAAATATGTATGTATGTAATGTACATGATGTAAGTGTTTAAATATGTATGTAATGTACATGATGGAAGTGTTTAAATGTGTATGTATGTAATTTACATGACATAAGTGTTTAAATCTGTATGTATGTAATGTACATGATGTAAGTGTTTAAATAGGTATACATGTAATGTACATGATGTAAGTGTTTAAATATGTATGTATGTAATGTACATGACGTAAATGTTTAAATATGTATGTATGTAATGCACATGATGTAAGTGTTTAAATCTGTATGTATGTAATGCACATGATGAAATTGTTTAAATATGTATGTATGTAATGTACATGATGTAAGTGTTTAAATATGTATGTATGTAATGTACATGATGTAAGTGTTTAAATATGTATGTATGTAATGTACATGATGCAAGTGTTTAAATATGTATGTATGTAATGTACATGATGTAAGTGTTTAAATATGTATGGATGTAATGTACATGATGCAAATGTTTAAATATGTATGTATGTAATGTACATGATGTAAGTGTTTAAATATGTATGTATGTAATGTACATGATGTAAGTGTTTAAATATGTATGTAATGTACATGATGGAAGTGTTTAAATGTGTATGTATGTAATTTACATGACATAAGTGTTTAAATCTGTATGTATGTAATTTACATGATGTAAGTGTTTAAATATGTATGTATGTAATGTACATGATGTCTGACTCCAGCCACATCTTACATAGAGGCATGTTACATGTTCAGATGGCAGAAAGACAGTCAAATGCAATCTGTATTATGCTAGCTTGGAGTATTCTTGCACCATGACCAATCTATGTAACCACTAATTAACATCTGTCTACAGAGAATGCCGATGATGTCATTTGTCAGCACACCTAAGACGATTGCAACGAAGATTTCAATAATTGATATGATTTCTTGATTATTTATTATTTTTCTGCATATCATGATAATACAATGTATACTTATGTTCTTTACATACAATGTATACTTTATGTTCTTTACATACAATGTATACTTTATGTTCTTTACATACAATGTATACTTATTATTCTTGTACTGCTATTCATGGATGTGTGAAATGTCACTTTTTTACACATAATTTGCATACAAACCTGTCTACATACACTACACTGGGATTCCCTAATAAAATTAACAGTCTTTTAGATGGGACGTTAACCGAGGGCTCGTCTCGATGCTTTACACTGTGACACGTAAAAGAACCATAGGAGACTCTAGAATGGGTCTCTGTCTGTATCATTGCACTATACTCCAAAAATCTAAAATGACTTCAGGAGGCGTCGCTCAAATGGGCAACCGGTAGGGACGATAAATAAACGTAAAACAAACAAAATACACTGGGATTTGGGATGAGCAACTTTTGTACGGATAAACCGATATAGAACAGTGCATCAGGAATACAAGTGTAGATGACAAGTGTAAAATATTGTAGAATGTATTGTTGGTCTGTATCATGACTAAAACAATGTACAGTTTTGCTAATTATTTTGCAACTTGTCAGTAAACTATATCATCACACATTTATTGTACATGATTGTATACTACATTTTTCATTTCTGGCAATGTAGTAAGAACTAAAACCAAAACCAAATTAAACAATTGTGTGATACGTTGAGGATTATCGGGGTACGGACGATTGCCCCTTAGGACAATTGCCCCTTAGGACAATTACCACCTGGACAATTTCCCCTAGGACAATAGCCCCTTGGAAAAATAGAAAGATAGGACAATTGCCCCTAAATTTTAGTAAATGTAAAACCAAATTGAAGTGACAAACTAGCACAAAAAAAATCAAAATAGGCAAAGCACATTACAGTGACAAGTTTAAAGGCTAGCACAACATGCACAAGTAATTCAAAATAGGCAAAGCACATTACAGTGACAAGTTTAAAGGCTAGCACAACATGCACAAGTAATTCAAAATTATAACATTAAAAGTATTAATTTTACATTTAATACAAGTACATATAATTAATAACAGTTTAGCATAACCAATTTAGCATTTAGTCCAGCATATTAAACCATGGGATATCATCCCTTCTGCTCAACAAATTTGGTATATCCACAGGGATATTACATAGACACAACTACATGTATGTGATAAAACATGTGCACAGTTCATTTTGAGCGTTGCTTCCATCTGATGGAATGCCCAATGCCATGGAGGTGTTCTTGCAAGGTTTTCCTCCCTTCAGTGAAGTCCAGACATATGTTCTTCAGTCGTGTTTGAAGGTCCTTTGTTGCTTTCTTTATACGTTTTCTGGGAGGTTCACCACGTGAGTTCAGAAGAAAAGCTGTGGATACAAGAGCTTGGTCCTTACGTAGGCAGTCAATAGCTGTCCATATGGATGGATGGTGATATCCAATCAGTTGTTGGAATCCTTGGTTCCAACTCTCACATAAGTTATTAGTTCTGTCACCATCGTTCACAGTTGTTAGGTAACAATTCCAGAGGTTTGGTGGGAATAGTGTAGGCACCCTACGCATACGCATAGCAGGGAGATTATCTCCAGGCTGTGCAGGTGGAGGCTGAATCCGACGGTATGTCCCAGACACATAAACACTATCAAAATAGTCAACTAGACTTTCAAGTTCTTCTGGAGTATTATCCTTAAGGTAAGCCATACCGTTAGCTACCTCCTCCACTGGCAAGAAAGCTAGTCCATCTAGCATCACACAGAATAACTTTATGTCTTCCTTTTCCCTGTAGAGTTCAACAAGTCCAAGGTCTTGTATTTTGCACCATGTGCACTGTGTGAGGTGATAAAAACATCATTGAGATGTAACATGGGGGCCAAGGGTGTTAGCAATGGCATTTATCACAGCTTGCTCAAAGTCCGTTATCACTGTTGTAGGGTCTGGGTTAAATCCAAGTTCATCACACTTGTTCATGATGGATAGGAATAGTTCTTCATAAATGTCCTGTGATTTCCCAGAAAGCAGAGCATATACACAGGTAACAGCAGAATCACCAAGTGGAGCACGAATAATGTACAATTGCTTGAATATCTTTGGCGCTGATGAAAATGTTCCATCCATAAACCATGTGTCATAACGACAAAGATGTTCCATCCATGTCATAACGACAAAGATGTTCCATCCATAAACCATGTGTCATAACGACAAAGATGTTCCATCCATAAACCATGTGTCATAACGACAAAGATGTTCCATCCATAAACCATGTGTCATAACGACAAAGATGTTCCATCCATAAACCATGTGTCATAACGACAAAGATGTTCCATCCATAAACCATGTGTCATAACGACAAAGATGTTCCATCCATAAACCATGTGTCATAACGACAAAGATGTTCCATCCATAAACCATGTGTCATAACGACAAAGATGTTCCATCCATAAACCATGTGTCATAACGACAAAGATGTTCCATCCATAAACCATGTGTCATAACGACAAAGATGTTCCATCCATAAACCATGTGTCATAACGACAAAGATGTTCCATCCATAAACCATGTGTCATAACGACAAAGATGTTCCATCCATAAACCATGCGTCATAACGACAAAGATGTTCCATCCATAAACCATGAGTCATAACGACAAAGATGTTCCATCCATAAACCATGCGTCATAACGACAAAGATGTTCCATCCATAAACCATGCGTCATAACGACAAAGATGTTCCATCCATAAACCATGCGTCATAACGACAAAGATGTTCCATCCATAAACCATGCGTCATAACGACAAAGATGTTCCATCCATAAACCATGCGTCATAACGACAAAGATGTTCCATCCATAAACCATGTGTCATAACGACAAAGATGTTCCATCCATAAACCATGTGTCATAACGACAAAGATGTTCCATCCATAAACCGTGTGTCATAACGACAAAGATGTTCCATCCATAAACCGTGTGTCATAACGACAAAGATGTTCCATCCATAAACCATGTGTCATAACGACAAAGATGTTCCATCCATAAACCATGTGTCATAACGACAAAGATGTTCCATCCATAAACCATGAGTCATAACGACAAAGATGTTCCATCCATAAACCATGCGTCATAACGACAAAGATGTTCCATCCATAAACCATGTGTCATAACGACAAAGATGTTCCATCCATAAACCATGCGTCATAACGACAAAGATGTTCCATCCATAAACCATGCGTCATAACGACAAAGATGTTCCATCCATAAACCATGCGTCATAACGACAAAGATGTTCCATCCATAAACCATGCGTCATAACGACAAAGATGTTCCATCCATAAACCATGTGTCATAACGACAAAGATGTTCCATCCATAAACCATGTGTCATAACGACAAAGATGTTCCATCCATAAACCATGTGTCATAACGACAAAGATGTTCCATCCATAAACCATGCGTCATAACGACAAAGATGTTCTAATCCCTCTTGTGTGCCAAACACCAGCATCCTACACCAAACACCAGCATCCTACACCAAACACCAGCATCCTACACCAAACACCAGCATCCTACGCCAAACACCAGCATCCTACACCAAACACCAGCATCCTACACCAAACACCAGCATCCTACACCAAACACCAGCATCCTACACCAAACACCAGCATCCTACACCAAACACCAGCATCCTACACCAAACACCAGCATCCTACACCAAACACCAGCATCCTACACCAAACACCAGCATCCTACACCAAACACCAGCATCCTACACCAAACACCAGCATCCTACACCAAACACCAGCATCCTACACCAAACACCAGCATCCTACACCAAACACCAGCATCCTACACCAAACACCAGCATCCTACACCAAACACCAGCATCCTACACCAAACACCAGCATCCTACACCAAACACCAGCATCCTACACCAAACACCAGCATCCTACACCAAACACCAGCATCCTACACCAAACACCAGCATCCTACACCAAACACCAGCATCCTACTTTGCGAGTCAGGTCCATTGTCGTATATGAGGAAGGGTACTCCATCTTGTCCAGTTGTACACCAGTCACCCTCTATGGTAAGCTCCTGGTGTGATGCTGGTTCCTTGGGAAGAGCGCCACGCTTTTGTCTCCGGATGCAGCGTTTCACTGAATCGAGTTTGCCTATGGCACCACAAACTTCAACAGGTTGTTGCTGTAATGTGTCAGCTAGAATCTGTCCAGGGCGGCCTCTGTTGATGGCAATGGTATCCTTCATTGATACACGGACCTTGGCTGCTTCCACTGCACTCTCATCTGGGTCATGACTGTGATCAGTAGTAGAAAGCACCTCTTCCACCTATGTGAACAAATGAAAATGATGCAAGATGTATATGATACACTATTTTAATAATACATTATACATACTAGACAATATCAAAAAGTAACTTAGTAGCAATTTGGTCAGATAAGAATACCCATAAAAATATGCCTGCTCTAGTCTCCTGTTGGTTAAATTACTTGATTGAAGGTCTGACACTGCAGAATAAAGCCCAATGTTTGGTCCTTAAAAATGTAATTCCAGCTGTCTGCATCACCATTTGATGCCCCCCAGCCCTACCCCCCTCCTGGTAATAAATAGTTATCCCCACAATCCATTTCGAAAGTGAAGAATCTCCCCATAAATAATTATAGTTACCTGTAAGTCAGTGACAACTGCCCCTTTGCATGAATATGCCCGTCTCTTGGAACATTCCCAGCGCATACGGATCTTGCCACAATTCTTTTTGGTGTACATATATCCTCCATGACATAGCTTACTTCCACCTCTTTCATTCTTTATAATCTCCATGATGAGTATTTGGGAACTGATAGTACTCAAGAAAAATGACAACCCTTTATATAGGGGGAGGGATAGACATCAAAGAAAAAGGTGTGAATTCTCATACCTACCTTATGATAACACTACTGGAAAAGTAAAACAACATATGTTTCAAAAATTGTATAGGTGACATTTTTGGGGTATTCATAAAAAAATGTGTGCTAATATAAAGTTGAAGATCACATAACTAGTTTCTTTGAGGTAGGAAATGTGTGAACAGAAGTAGGAGATGTGTGAACACTTTGGATACACATACTCCTTACACCTTGGAGGATAAAAGAGCTCAACTTGATCTAATTAACAACTATTCTTTTTTAATATTACTATCCATTAAGATGATTAAAGGTACTGGTTACAAAGGCAATCAACACCGCCTCTAATTTGCAATAACAGTTGCCCAATCCTACCACAACATTGAGGGGCAATTGTCCTAAGTGGCAGTTGTCCTATGTGGCAATTGTCCTAAGGGGCAATTGTTCTAGGGGCAATTGTCCTAGGGGGCTATCGTCCTAAGGGGCAATTGTCCTACACTCGTTTTATCACCTCTGCCTTACAGAACAAACTACTATATAAATTAATAGACGAAACACAAACAAAGCAATTATACCTATTATTAAAAATACAATTATGATTGGATTGGTAGATAGATAGAGATAGATACTTTTATTTCCTCCATTTTTGTTTATTTTGTGATAACATGATTTAAAATACTCTTATTGACTATTCTGAAATAATTATGTTTTATTAAAATGTGTGATATACTGTATATCAGACGAAACAGCCAGTCCAGGTAGTACATAACACCAGTTTGACGAAATTGTAGGTTGACGAAACATCCGTAAATCATATAAATTATCTAGATTGTGTTGAAACATTGTGTTCACCCATAAATTCATTTGGAAACATTGTGTTCACCGCATAAATGCATTTCGGCGACTAAATTATTTTCTAAGAAGATTAAACAATCTAAACATAATTAATAAAGAATTAAAATTACAATAAGAATATTTTTAGAGGGCTACATGGGTTGCATTGATCTAAGTGTGTGTTTACCAACTTCGCAAAAAATAAAGCTATTTGATTCTTTAGTAGGTTCGATCCTCAATTTTAGTGCCGAAATATGGGGAACACATAAAGCCACGGACATCGAACTTGTCCATACAAAATTCTTGCCCAGAATGCTCGGAGTAAAATAATCAACACATTTAACTGCGCTATACGGAGAATTAGGTCGATTACCGCTCCATATATATCGAAAAATTAAACTACTTAAGTATTGGATTAAGATATTAAAACAAGAAGATTCAAGTTTAACAAAACAACTTTATCTATTATTAAAAACGGACGTTGATTTAGGTCACACTTATAACCGAAAAAATTGGGCGTTTGAAATAAAAACAATACTATCAGATCACGGATTTAACAATATCTGGAATGAACAGTTCACCCATGACATCCCTCTGGACATTATTAAGCAACGGATAATCGATACATATCTACAAACATGATTTAGAACTTCATCACATAACCTTTTTATTGAAACAGGGAGATATAACAACGTGGCTCGTGAACTGAGAACTTGTAAATCCTGTACTATGACAAAAATTGAAAGTGAATATCATTTTCTACTTGTATGTCCACATTATCGCGATATAAGAAAGAAATACTTTAAACGCTATTATTGTCATTGGCCGACAATGCATACATTCGATGCTCTAATGTCCGCTACGTCTAATAAAACTATTTGTAACCTATCAAAGTTTATATACTTTGCCAACAAAATACGCATTATCTAAGTACCTTAAATACTGTATCTACCTATTGTATAGTGATTGTTAATCTGCACTGTTAAAAACCCATGCTCTTCTGAAAAAACTTGTGTTCACAC
Organism: Archivesica marissinica; assembly: GCA_014843695.1. Lineage (NCBI taxonomy): Eukaryota > Metazoa > Mollusca > Bivalvia > Venerida > Vesicomyidae > Archivesica > Archivesica marissinica. The sequence goes on along the minus strand of CM026402.1, from coordinate 3,064,382 downwards.
TGTATTATATATTATATGTTTGTAAACATTAATATGAAATGTTTAATGCTGAATAAAATATTTGTATTGTATTGTATATTGTATTCATGTTATGTCAATATTGATTATTGGGTTGATCAGGTATAACATCATTAACCGTGACATATTAATACATGTGGATGTGTAAAGATAACAAGATCTATAAAGTGATGTGTTGAATTACCCGTGTCGACCCATTTCCTGTAGAACCAGTCATTGAAAGTGCCATAACTGGCCCCAATTCCGCCGGGAACATAATTATCAATGTTGAAACTACTGGGGTACGTTAATTATGGTCATAAAATATATTTGTTTTATTACTTGGGTCGGTGACACGATGCATAACGGACTTTGTTAATTACAGCTTCGTTTCCGTTAGAATGAGGGCCACAAGTGATTTAACACGACATCTTATGGACCGTTATATCTCACTGAGTCTATACTATGTGCTATATCTCACTGAGCCTATACTATATATGCTATATCTCACTGAGTCTATACTATGTGCTATATCTCACTGAGCCTATACTATATATGCTATATCTCACTGAGTCTATACTATATGCTGTATCTCACTGAGTCTATACTATATATGCTATATCTCACTGCGTCTATACTATGTGCTATATCTCACTGAGTCTATACTATATGCTGTATCTCACTGAGTCTATACTATATATGCTATATCTCACTGAGCCTATACTATATATGCTATATCTCACTGAGTCTATACTATGTGCTATATCTCACTGAGCCTATACTATATATGCTATATCTCACTGAGTCTATACTATGTGCTATATCTCACTGAGCCTATACTATATATGCTATATCTCACTGAGTCTATACTATGTGCTATATCTCACTGAGCCTATACTATATATGCTATATCTCACTGAGCCTATACTATATATGCTATATCTCACTGAGCCTATACTATATATGCTATATCTCACTGAGTCTATACTATATATGCTATATCTCACTGAGCCTATACTATATATGCTATATCTCACTGAGCCTATACTATATATGCTATATCTCACTGAGTCTATACTATATGCTATATCTCACTGAGTCTATACTATGTGCTATATCTCACTGAGCCTATACTATATATGCTATATCTCACTGAGTCTATACTATATATGCTATATCTCACTGAGCCTATACTATATATGCTATATCTCACTGAGCCTATACTATATATGCTATATCTCACTGAGTCTATACTATATGCTATATCTCACTGAGCCTATACTATATATGCTATATCTCACTGAGTCTATACTATATGCTATATCTCACTGAGTCTATACTATATGCTATATCTCACTGAGTCTATACTATATGCTATATCTCACTGAGTCTATACTATATGCTGTATCTCACTGAGTCTATACTATATATGCTATATCTCACTGCGTCTATACTATGTGCTATATCTCACTGAGTCTATACTATATGCTGTATCTCACTGAGTCTATACTATATATGCTATATCTCACTGAGCCTATACTATATATGCTATATCTCACTGAGTCTATACTATGTGCTATATCTCACTGACCTATACTATATATGCTATATCTCACTGAGCAACTATGTCTATATCTCACTGAGCTATACTATATATGCTATATCTCACTGAGCCTATACTATATATGCTATATCTCACTGAGTCTATACTATGTGCTATATCTCACTGAGCCTATACTATATATGCTATATCTCACTGAGCCTATACTATATGCTATATCTCACTGAGTCTATACTATGTGCTATATCTCACTGAGCCTATACTATATATGCTATATCTCACTGAGCCTATACTATATATGCTATATCTCACTGAGCCTATACTATATATGCTATATCTCACTGAGCCTATACTATATATGCTATATCTCACTGAGTCTATACTATGTGCTATATCTCACTGAGCCTATACTATATATGCTATATCTCACTGAGTCTATACTATATGCTATATCTCACTGAGTCTATACTATGTGCTATATCTCACTGAGTCTATACTATATGCTATATCTCACTGAGCCTATACTATATATGCTATATCTCACTGAGTCTATACTATGTGCTATATCTCACTGAGCCTATACTATGTGCTATATCTCACTGAGTCTATACTATATATGCTATATCTCACTGAGTCTATACTATATGCTATATCTCACTGAGTCTATACTATATATGCTATATCTCACTGAGCCTATACTGCTATATCTCACTGAGTCTATATATATATGCTATATCTCACTGAGCCTATACTATATATGCTATATCTCACTGAGTCTATACTATATGCTATATCTCACTGAGCCTATACTATATATGCTATATCTCACTGAGTCTATACTATATGCTATATCTCACTGAGCCTATACTATATATGCTATATCTCACTGAGTCTATACTACACCACACAACTATATGCTATATCTCACTGAGTCTATACTATTGCTATATCTCACTGAGTCTATACTATATCTATATCTCACTGAGCCTATACTATTGCTATATCTCACTGAGCCTATACTATATGCTATATCTCACTGAGCCTATACTATATATGCTATATCTCACTGAGTCTATACTATATGCTATATCTCACTGAGTCTATACTATATATGCTATATCTCACTGAGCCTATACTACATATCTCACTGAGCCTATACTATGTGCTATATCTCACTGAGTCTATACTATATGCTATATCTCACTGAGTCTATACTATATATGCTATAACTCACTGAGCCTATACTATATGCTATATCTCACTGAGCCTATACTATATACGCTATATCTCACTGAGTCTATATTATATATGCTATATCTCACTGAGTCTATACTATATGCTATATCTCACTGAGTCTATACTATATGCTATATCTCACTGAGCCTATACTATATACGCTATATCTCACTGAGTCTATATTATATATGCTATATCTCACTGAGTCTATACTATATATGCTATATCTCACTGAGTCTATACTATATGCTATATCTCACTGAGTAAGACTGGTACAATGTACTAATAGGCATTACCTTGCGCATTATGAACAATCTCTTATAACCGTTACCAATACATAATAAGGTTTTTATTTTTTAAGTATCACAAAAAACAGCTGCTAATTAGTTCACTCTCGATCTGATCGAGGTTGATAATTGATCTTTTAAAATATTTCTTAATCGGCTAGTGCATTTGTCTTTAATTACAGTGTGTGAAACGTATGTATTTTAATTTATGTAATGTACATGGATGAGCGGTAAATAAAGATCAAAACTTCAATGACCCGGACCATAGAAATGTTTTCTTATCTATAATATTGTTTGTTAATACACGTCTATGTATAATAAAAATAAAAATGGTAGTACAGTTTTATAATCTATTTTGTTGTTTATGCAATGACGGTTATCCTCTTTCACGAACAATGGCATAATTATATACACTGACAAAACATGATACCATTGTGTTTACGTCTGCAACAACATCCTCTATACAAGCATTATACGGTATTATCTACCCAGCAAAAACGAATCAACTCGAATTTCATAATTCATGCTTCATTGCATTGTATTGCCTTAGGCACATTTACACAGATATCCACTGATACAATAACCATAAATCACGTTGATCAAAGGTAGAAAACTCCTACAATGTGATCACTCGAAATGAACAAGGGACGCTACCTAGTCAAATCTGCTAAAATAGTCGCTATTGTTCATTACAACTATATACGCCTAAAACCAAGTTGGTAATATTCCGTAATACTTTTGTTTATTCAGGTTCTTCCATTTGGAATTCACTACCTCATTATATTCAAAATTCCAACTCACTCAATATCTTTCCAAATCGATTTTTAAGACGAAATAAACCAACAGAAACATAGAAATCTGGTGTGTGTATATATATACATACATAATAGATGAGCTTCCACGTATTGCTGAATACTGTACTTAACATGCAGTGTTTCTTTAATTAATATGTTTTCTATGTCATTGTATATATGTTGAGGGCCTTATTTGTATTAGCCATCTATCTATCTATCTGTTATGTAAGCTCCCTCGTAAAATAAAGTCTTTATTATTATTATTGTTATTGTCATTGTTATTATTATTATTAAAGTAAATATACTTATATAGCTATACATGCATACAAATCTCGCCGTATTAATAACTAAAGATAATCTTATTTCGTCCATGAATAAAACATACGTTCACGTTTGTGAGATACATATGTTTAACAACTCCAGACAATATAATATATATAATTACGACTTGCGATCATACCAAAACGGTATCCCTGGAGGAGCAATTTGTTCATAAATTATTCATAGAACTGACAACACCCGGCACGGAATGGTTTATGGTGTTAGTTTGGCGCATGCATATCCTCTAATTAACATTAAGTTAATTAAACATTTAAACACATTTATTTTTGTATTAATAGAATGCATATACAATTCAGCATTCCATTCTTAGTAATACCATTTTGTGTTATGATTTGTGTAAGCCCTGGCTTGAATATATATCTTTATTACCTCCACAATGGGAGAGTATCATAATTATGTTGAACATACACAAGTAAAGCATGTAACAAAACAGAAAATACAAATACATATGGTATGTACATATGTGCATTGAATTAAACAGTGTTAATGTCCTTTTCAATATTTCGCTGACGGAATATTATATAATTAGATTAATCTAATAATGAATCTTGTCGAAACGAAACAGAAGTTCCAGCGTAGGCAGCATAGTAAATTTGCAAATCCATTTGGAAGTTTTGATTAGTGGTAGCAGTGGTTCGCTTCAGGTGTGAAATTCGCGGGGTGCAACCCCCACTGGAGCTGTTACGATTATGCCATTAAGGCAAGGCATTTAAATTCCATATTTCCTCTTCTCTCTCTCTCCCTCGTGACGATAGATTCCATCAGGAATGAGGTATCGCTAGTGATTAATAGAAGCTGTAAAATCTTGTTTCGTAATAGAGCTAAAATAAATTTGTATGAACTAAATCCATTTCAACAAATGCTAGCGAGTTCTTTACTCGACGTCTTCGACTGATGCACGTTTCAATTGTCGACATTTCTCTCAGGCAATAATTATGGTGTGTGGTCGTATAGCACATAAAGTACAAAACGTATCCGTGCCCAAATGGTTAAGGCGTCCGCCTACGGAGCTAGAGTTTGAAGGGCTCCGGGGTTCCTTCTGTTATGGCCGACTCGTGAGCCGCCATACAGCTATTTAAATAATGGCTACTGAGAAGTCTGGTGTCTGGGCTGTATCGATATAAGTCCGGAAGTACTGATGGTCATAGGATGTGTCTCATAAGTCAGAGGACTGACCCGTTCACGCTGTACTGGTAATCCAGGGATCGCAGGTTCGATCCCCCGTCTGACCCTAATAAAATTAACAGTCTTTGAGATGGAACGTTAAACCGAGGTCTCGTGTCGGTGCTCATATGGCAACCGGTAGCGACGATAAATAAACGTAAAACACACCCGTTCAATAGGGGCGACGCTACACTACACTATACTTTAACAACTTGAAATGTTGAATCCTCTCTCTTACTTTCCTGGTTCGCAGAAAGTTCCTGCAGCATTTTGCTGGAAAATCCATATATATATATATATAGATATGTATCTTTATGGCAACCGCGATGGCAGAGCCTCATATATTGATCAAATAGAGCATGAACCACAGAACCTGAACAAATGTAAATATCCGAGTCAAGATACACGTGCTATATACTAGTATATGTCAAGATACACGTGTTATATACTAGTATGTCAGGATACACGTGCTATATACTAGTATATGTCAAGATACACGTGTTATATACTAGTAAATGTCAAGATACATGTGTTATATACTAGTATATGGTCCTCCCATGCATGAGTCAATATACACGTGTTATATACTAGTATATGTCAAGATACACGTGTTATATACTAGTTTATGTCAAGATACACGTGTTATATACTAGTATGTCAATATACACGTGCTATATACTAGTATATGGTCCTCACATGCATGAGTCAAGATACACGTGTTATATACTAGTATGTCAAGATACACGTGCTATATACTAGTATGTCAAGATACACGTGCTATAAACTAGTATATGGTCCTCACATGCATGAGTCAAGATACACGTGTTATATACTAGTATATGTCAAGATACATGAGCTATATACTAGTATATGGTCCTCACATGCATGAGTCAAGATACACGTGTTATATACTAGTATATGTCAAGATACACGTGTTATATACTAGTAAATGTCAAGATACACGTGTTATATACTAGTATATGGTCATCACATGCATGAGTCAAGATACACGTGTTATATACTAGTATATGTCAAGATACACGTGCTATATACTAGTATATGGTCCTCACATGCATGAGTCAAGATACACGTGTTATATACTAGTATATGTCAAGATACACGTGTTATATACTAGTATATGTCAAGATACACGTGTTATATACTAGTATATGTCTCACTGATAGTCAAGATACACGTGTTATATACTAGTATATGTCAAGATACACGTGTTATATACTAGTATATGTCAAGATACACGTGTTATATACTAGTATATGTCAAGATACACGTGTTATATACTAGTATATGTCAAGATACACGTGTTATATACTAGTATATGTCAAGATACACGTGTTATATACTAGTATATGTCAAGATACACGTGTTATATACTAGTGTATGTCAAGATACACGTGCTATATACTAGTATATGTCAAGATACACGTGCTATATACTAGTATATTGTCCCTCACGTGCACGAGCAGGGAATTAAATTAATTACTACCAGTTAAGTTGTATTTAACAGATGTACATTATTTCAAGATGTATAAATAGTTAGAACTTAGATGTATATATGATACTATAATTATACTCATCTTTAACCTTTAGCATGTTGTAGGCGAACTGAGCATTTCAATGAAATGTCAAGCGCTTACTTTCTAATAAATATAGAAGAATATTATACATAATGGTATCTGCTCATTTCGCATACAGAGTGCTAACGGTTAAACGTAAACATGGAATGACTGCTCATAGGTCACACGACGTGCACGTTGTGGGGGTCAACCTGGACTGTTGGCTAGTGCAGTATGGTATTCGGGTGGTCTGTGTTCATTGAGTGACGGACGACAGAAAGATTGCTGGCTCTAGTTGCTAGCGCAGTATGGTATTCGGATGATCCGTGTTCATTGAGTGATGGACGACAGAAAGAGTGCTGGCTCTAGTTGCTAGCGCAGTATGGTATTCGGATGATCCGTGTTCATTGAGTGATGGACGACAGAAAGATTGCTTGCTCTAGTTGCTAGCGCAGTATGGTATTCGGATGGTCTGTGCTCATTGAGTGATGGACGACAGAACGAATGCTGGCTCTAGTTGCTAGCGCAGTATGGTATTCGGATGGTCCGTGTTCATTGAGTGATGGACGACAGAAAGATTGCTTGCTCTAGTTGATAGCGCATTATGGTATTCGGATGGTCTGTGTTCATTGAGTGATGGACGACAGAAAGATTTATGGCTCTAGTTGATAGCGCATTATGGTATTCGGGTGGTCTGTGTTCATTGAGTGATGGACGACAGAAATATTTATGGCTCTAATTGCTAGCGCAGTATGGTATTCTGATGATCTGTGTTCATTGAGTGATGGACGACAGAAATATTGCTGGCTCTAGTTGCTAGCGCAGTATGGTACTAGGATGGCCTGTGTTCAATGAGTGATGGACGACAGAAAGAAAGTCTCTTCATTCATTCTAATCATTATCCTGTAAATTCAAATTTGTTTTAATATAGTTTAAACATATTTTCGCCCACGCTGTATAATATAGGGACATCTAAAATATATTTAAACTTACTCTAGTTATGTTCAAGAATTGGCGACGAATTTGTATCGGTCTTGTGACTTGCATTCCGCGAATCCTGTATATTATAGTGTATGTTATTTATTGTGTATATCTGAAATAAATATTGCTTAGCCCTTTCAACACCACATACCTCTAAATAGGCTTACAAAAAGTGTAGATCCAGATATGGCGGCTCGTCACCTGTCTCATTACCATTTTAGACAAAATTACCCATTTTGTTAAATGAACTGGTCCAAATGTAATATTCCTATTAATTTATTGATCTAAAAATTACCATGCACCATTCCATGTTAGTTACTAGGCGTTGAATGTGTTAAACCAACAGGTGGTACATAAGGCGAGTTCCTACTAAACTCTTGTGTATGAGAGATTGGTTCATTAAATATTGAGCGAGCTTACAGCACCCACTATTGACCATATCGCCAATATTTCCTCTATACGTACCCTTGTATCCTTGGGGACCTTTCCAAAATGTTGATAGCATCTCTGTTTCCCGATCCGATAAATCTTCATTCTGCTTCGTTTATATTTGGTGGATGTATGGTGGTTAGAGTTTGTTCTGCAACAGGATAATGTATATATGTAAGTGTTTCTTTTAGTTATTCGATTAATGAATTGTGCCATTATGCTTCATATTATCGGTTTGAAGGCTCATATATAACACGATGCCTTATATGTGTGTCTATATAATATACAGTATATAACACGATGCCTTATATGTGTGTCTATATAATATACAGTATATAACACGATGCCTTATATGTGTGTCTATATAATATACAGTATATAACACGATGCCTTATATTTGTGTCTATATAATATACAGTATATAACACGATGCCTTATATGTATGTCTATATAATATACAGTATATAACACGATGCCTTATATGTGTGTCTATATAATATACAGTATATAACACGATGCCTTATATGTGTGTCTATATAATATACAGTATATAACACGATGCCTTATATGTGTGTCTATATAATATACAGTATATAACACGATGCCTTATATGTGTGTCTATATAATATACAGTATATAACACGATGCCTTATATGTGTGTCTATATAATATACAGTATATAACACGATGCCTTATATGTGTGTCTATATAATATACAGTATATAACACGATGCCTTATATGTGTGTCTATATAATATACAGTATATAACACGATGCCTTATATGTGTGTCTATATAATATACAGTATATAACACGATGCCTTATATGTGTGTCTATATAATATACAGTATATAACACGATGCCTTATATGTATGTCTATATAATATACAGTATATAACACGATGCCTTATATGTGTGTCTATATAATATACAGTATATAACCATTTTATTATTTTAGATTGTATATTATATAAGTGATATGTCGTACTTTTATATGCATGCATACTGCTGCAAACACTATTTCGTATGGATACGTGCCTGGAATTATGTGTAAATTACAAATGTATGTACGGCAATGCACACTTATATCTTGTCATATTCACAATAAGAGCATTTTATCGGAATTCAATAAAACAATAAATTTAAACAAATTAGGACGTTGTGAAAATACTTTCATATGTAAATGTTTCTAAGCGTTTCGTAGACAAATTAAGACGAAATGATACTCATCTCCTATGTCGTTCAACGGACACAACTCACATTTACGTTGGCTTCTTTCAATGTTTCTTTGTCTTCCAGACTCTATTAAAACTGTATGTGAGGAAAAGCCTTAGTTTAGCAATAATGTTTCTGTGACTTACGCTACACACTAAATGTATGTAGTAAGACGAGTCTATATTAATTCGCCATGGTGACACGTGCTGATCTCGCAGACGACATTTGAGTATTTGTATAGAAACGTTTATGATCAGATTCAGAAAATACAGACTGGTACGTAGTCCAGTGGGTAACACGCTGGACTGGTAATCCAGGAATCGCATGTTCGATCCCCCGTCTGACCCTAATAAAATTAACAGTCTTTCAGTTGGGACTTTAAACCGAGGTTTCGTGTCGGTGCTGTACACCGTGCACGTCAAAGAACCAGAGGAGACTCTGTAATGGGTCTCTATCTGTATCATTGCACTATCTTCCAAAAATCTACTAAAATGACTAATCTCTTCATGAGGCGTCGCTCATATGGGCAACCGGTAGCGACGATAAATAAACGTAAAAAAAATAAAGATTCAAGAAATAACCAAACATCAGAAAACCCGGATGTATGAAGTATGTCACGAACTTTGGATGACCAATTCGTTGTAGTTTATACAAATTTATTTTGCGAAACAAGTTCTTATAACTTATATTAATCACTCTCGAGACCTCATTCCTGATGGAATCCATCACCACGAGGGAGAGAGAAGAGGCAAAGTGGAAATTAAATGCCTTGCCTAAGGGCACAATCTTAACGGCTCCAGCTCCAATTCGTTGTAGTTGTCTTACTATATATACCATGTCTATGTGAGTATGTAATCGCGCTTAGAATACAGATTCTTTGTTTGATCCCATACAAGTTTAATGAATATTTAATTATTCTTAAGCATCTGCCAATGAATAAAGGATAACGCCCCATTTCTGAATATAGAAATAGTCGTATATGTTCGTACTAAAGTTTAACTTTATTTATTTTACAACGATTGCGAAGCAAGTTCTAACATTTTATATTAATCACTCTCGTTGGTACGGATGAAAGCGTATGTGTGGTCATTTGTTTGGGAGGAAACCGGAGTACCCGGAGGAAACCCACCTGTCCGATCTGGCGACCACCGTACCATCTCACATACTTCCCGGTCCGAGGATCGAACCCGTATTGCATTGGTGAGAAGCGAGCGCGCTTAACACTGCGCTAATCAGTTCGTACTAATTCCGCACATAATTAAGAAAGAACTGTCTATAGTTAGAAGGCAAAATATATTACCCGTCACTAATTCTACACATTAGCGTCACATAGCAGTATTTGAGCACTTAAATAACTAATTAATTTGAATGTCCGCTATACATAGCACATGCGTTGGAACACGACAAGTGAAAAGGTTACATTTGTAAATCTATTCAAGTTAATTACATCGGCACCGTTTTCAGTGTGTTCATTGTTCCTGGAAATACTTTCTCTGTGCTCTATTTTTTGTTTCATGTGTGCATGGCCCACTTTGGATAATTACCGTACAACGTCAGTGTGTTGTGGCGGAGCAATACACCCACGATTCCTAAGTAGAAACCAGTTCTTAATTACCCTACCTCCGCATAGGGATACGAATGAGGCATCGGTCAGTTACTTCCCCTGAATTATGCCTAAAAGTAGATAGGTCCTATTAAGTGCTTTCCTCTGTTTTTATCGTTGTTTCCTTTGCACAACATGCTGGTAATTTTCATTTTCTTTCTCATCTTATAATTATTAAATTACTGTATTCCGACATATATCCTACAGTATATGAATTGGGTACTTATTTGTAAACATTTCTTATCAATTAATTAACAGGATTTTGATAAAATCACATTTATCATACCGCAACAGCTGGCTAAGGAACAACAGTAAAAACAAAGGATTCCAATTAAAAGGACCTATTTACATTTCGGGAGTGATTAATATATTAAGTTGTAAAAACTTGTTTCGCAATCGAGCTATAATAAATGTGTATACAAGAAAAATCACGGCCCTGATGATGATGATGATGATGATGATGTGCGTGCGTAGCGTGCGTGAGTGCGTGCGTGCGTGCGTGCGTGCGTGCGTGCGTGCGTGCGTGGTAAGATTCGAGTTCTAATAACGGCGTTATAGATCCGGCGGTCGCGGAGACCTTAGCTGGGTGTGAATTATTCATATATAGTACATCCGTTATGTCGAATTCCGTCGGACCGAACAAAATACTTCGACATAACCGAAGTTTGACTTAACGAAATTCGATATAAACAGAGCCAGTTATATGTAAAATGATAGTGTCTGAAACGGGACTTTGATCCGACTTCGAGATAACCGGTTATGCCGAAGTATTTTGTTTGGTCCGACGGAATTCGACATAACGGATGTAGACTGTATTTTAGTGTGCATGAACTTAAATCCCTGAACATGTCAATTTCAGTGAAACAAGAAAACGTTCACAGAACCTACAACATGATATGGTGACAAGCACGAGAGATTGGAAAGCTTTTATTTAATCAAGAGTTTCCTGTTGCGAGACAGACGACACATTTCTAACTTTCGAAAACTCCCGAGGGGATCCGAAAACGCAACAAAGCACGTTCAAAGTTTCGGAGACGGCTTCCTGTCAACAGATTCAAGCGGGAAAATGTATCCCCTCTCGTAGCTGATGATAGAAATATAGTTGTATAGATTCCGTGGGATATTCTCAGCGGATTTAAATATCAAGTTATACAATCAAGCGTGAAGAACGGAAGACAAGCCACCTTACAGCGCGGTTTACAGTTTTGTCGGATAGTATTTGATAGTTTGTTCTGAAAGGGAGAGAATTAGCCTGTCGTCTGCAACTATGAAGGATTTACAGAGAAAACTTGTGGAATTAAAGGATGCGAAAGATGAGAAGATGATGAAACTGAAGAACTTTAGGCCAACAAAGTAAGTTTTTTTAAACTCTGTGTTGTGTTTTACAATTTTATATTGTTTATATTTTCCAAAGACAAAATGGCTTTCTTTCAACAGGGCATATTAGGTACAAGAACGAAGCATATAAAATATTAAATATAAATGTATATTACGAAATAGAATATGGCATTCGCTTAAAGCGGAATTACATCGCAAAAAGCAAATAAATTAGTAACTATCATATTAAAAAGCAAATGGGAGACCACCATAGTAAACGTACTTTAAAGCGACATTACATAGCAAAAAAAAAATGCTTTTTTTTCAAGTATAAATGCGTTGCTACTACACATTCTTCTGAATACATTAGAACACTAACATTGAATCAATAAACAGTGTGTTTGTGGTGTACAAACTTTCAAAAGTGAAAGTAGGATTTCATATAACGGTCATCCGCGCTCATGAATTGACGTTTGTTTGTCATTGGAGTCAATACTAAACACGCGATACTTTCGATTAGAGATAATTTAACTAAGATTAGTCTACAAATAAATATGCATAGGCACACATGTGAGATATCACGGTAAATATGTACAATATCTCGTGTTATTCAGGATGAATGCGTTGTAGTACGCATGAATGTTGACCCTATTTACATTATTGTGTTATGTCAACAAACTGCGTATGTTGAAATACTCAGTTCTTGAGGCAAATATTTATACCATATAACAGCAAATTACATTCTGCTATTTGCGTTTTCACCGATGTAGTGTCGCTTTAAGGTATTGAGAGGTAGATTACAACGTATGTATGGTGCATTTTAGAGCAATGCACATTCTATAAGAAACATGGGACCGAACAAAATAGAGACCACATAATGTATTACTCTTCAACAATACATACATGTACATACATATTTCATTTGATCACTGATATAAAAATGTTTATGTTCACATATTCAGAAAATACAGACGGATACGTAGCCCAGTGGTTAACACGATTGACTGGGAATCCAGGAATCGCATGTTCGATCCCCCGACTGACATTAATAAAATTAACAGATTTTTAACAATTAATCCATTCCAGAATCTCCTCTGGTTCTTTTACATGCATGGTGTAAAACACCGAAACGAGACCTCGGTTTAAAAGTCCCATCTGAAAGACTGTTAATTTTATTAGGGTCAGACGGGTGATCGAACCTGCGATCCCTTGATTCCCATCACCAGACTACGTATCCGTCTGTATGTCAGTTACTTGGTATTGAATGGGTTAATTGGATACATTGTTTTGAAAACAACAGTAGCCGTAAAATGGTCTTTGAGCCGGAGGAATATAAAAGCCATTATCGTTGGTTTCTTGTAGTAATTTATAAAGGATATAATAGCATTTAATCTGTCAGAGATCAAAGCTTCTAACTGAGCATTAATCGCTGAGATTGTACACGACTAATTTGGTAATTATAATGTTTGAACCAAATTGGAATTGATCAAATACATAAACATTGTAATTACTGTTGCTTGGTGAATGTTTAGGATATATAGATTAGTCACGTGTTTCTGTTAATATATACTTAGTAGGCTAAACCACAAAGGAAATATGTATGATGGCAATAGATATTCCTATATATTCCTATTTTTATACCAATATAAACTGATATATATAAATGATGTGTGTGCGTGTATTTGTTCTCAGTTGCTTTCCTGTGAAGCACACCAATATAGACATATAGTCTACATCCGTTATGTCAAAGTCGGTTATGTCGAATTATCCGGTTATCTCGAAGTCGGATCAAAGTCCCGTTTCAGACACTATCATTTTACATATAACTGGATCTGTTTATATCGAATGTCGTTATGTCAAACTTCGGTTATGTCGAAGTATTTTGTTCGGTCCGACATAATTCGACATTACGGATGTAGACATAGATAACAGAGTATAGGTGCTTGCATTTGTTCTCCGTTGCAGACACAGCTACTAATGTTTAAATGCGTTCCTTTTTATTAAATAAACGATAACATTCATATATTTTCTATTTGGTCTCATCTATTTCGAAGGTGATCAGATATATATCATATACCACAACCCAACTATATATATTGCACTACATTACGATAGTTGGTATGTGTATGTGCGTTCTTTTATTCACGCGTCTAAAATATGAACGTCCTTCATTGCATTATGTAAACAAATAAAATGTCGTCATGGTTGAAAAGTATCCCCACATATCGAACCAACACAGCTACGCCGGTGATGTTACCTAACAATAACAACTCTTCTCGCTCTACCTGGATGCCTCCATACCGCTACGCGACCGCAGCAACCATAAGCACTGCACAACTAACACTGATAAAGTGGGCTTCAGTGAATTGCTTGATGTACGATGATTTAGCTTATTAACCCTCGCCTCCGGCGAACATGTGGGCGAGCGGATCTTGATGTACAATACAAGCTATATATATGATCTTAAATGGGTTGTGATTTCATAACAGACGGATCTGTAGTCCAGTGGTAACACGCTGGACTGGTAATCCATAATCCAGGGATCACAGGTTCGATCCCCCGTCTGACCCTAATAAAAGTAACAGTATTTCAGATGGGACGTTAAACCGAGGTCTCGTATCGGTGCTTTACACCGTGCACGTAAAAGAACCAGAGGAGACTCTGGAATGGGTCTCTGTCTGTATCATGCACTATCATCCAAAATCTAGGCGTCGCTCATATGGGTAACCGGTAGCGACGATAAATACACGTAAAACACACACAGTGATTTCATACCATGAATCCAAACTTTTGCCATTAAGCGAACCTTTTGTTATTACACGTGTGTACATATAATACATTATGAGATGACTGTATTGCACTGAATAGAAGCACCATTATATAATGATGATGATAGAGGACAAGAGAGATCGTTGGGACACGCTGGTTTTGGACACACGAACAAGTGCTTGATTTTACAGACAGACAGACAGACAGACAGACAGACAGACAGACAGACAGACAGACAGACAGACAGACAGACAGACAGACAGACAGACAGACAGACAGACAGACAGACAGACACACAGACACACAGACAGACAGACAGACAGACAGACAGACAGACAGACAGACAGACAGACAGACAGACAGACAGACAGACAGACAGACAGACAGACAGACAGACAGACAGACAGACAGACAGACAGACAGACAGACAGACAGACAGACAGACAGACAGACAGACAGACAGACAGACAACTCACACACTCACACACTCACACACTCACACACTCACACACTCACACACTCACATACACACACAAACGGGCAGACACACGCACACACACGCGCACTCACATACACACGCACACACTCACACACCACAAACGGGCAGAGACACGCACACACACACGCACGCACACACACACGCACGCACGCACGCACGCACGCACGCACGCACGCACGCACGCACGCACGCACGCACGCACGCACGCACGCACGCACGCACGCACGCACGCACGCACGCACGCACGCACGCACGCACGCACGCACGCACGCACACACACACACACACACACACACACACACACACACACCACACACACACACACACACACACACACACACACAACACACACACACACACACACACACACACACTCACATACACACACAAACGGGCAGACACACGCACACACACACACGCACTCACATACACACACAAACGGGCTGACACATGCACACACACATACACATACACTCACATACACACACGCACACACACATACACACACACTCACATACACACACGCACATACGTAGTCAAAATGGAATAAGAACCGTTCCTTTGACCCATAACATGCGTCCAGGTCGCGTCTCATGAGACGTTTGTTATGCAAGATTATGCGTATAATGATGTTACCCGTCATACATTGTAAATCCATGCACACCTCGATAATATAATATAAGTTTTTGCTGGACAATGGAAACGACACTAGGGAATATTGGGGAAAAGCAATAGCATGGAAATGAACAACACATCATATCGTTATAAACCTGTCAGTGGGATGATGCAATGTGGACATGTTTATCAGCAACATATCATACTGTTAAGCTGTCTCGAAGTGGCTATACAGCTGTAGCACCGTTGTACATCAAAACTCCGCTGAACGTCAAAAGACATCGAAACGTCATAAATACAGTCCGATATATGTCATAAATACAGTCCGATATACGTCAACAGACAGCTAAACGGCATAAATACAGTCCGATATACACCAACAGACAGCTAAACGGCATAAATACAGTCCGATATACACCAACAGACAGCTAAACGACATAAATACTGTCCGATATACGTCAACAGACCGCTAAACGTCATAAATACAGTCCGATATACGTCAACAGACCGCTAAACGTCATAAATACAGTCCAATATACGTCAACAGACCGCTAAACGTCATAAATACAGTCCAATATACGTCAACAGACAGCTAAACGTCATAAATACAGTCCGATATACGTCAGCAGACAGCTAAACGACATAAATACAGTCCGATATACGTCAACAGACAGCTAAACGTCATAAATACAGTCCGATATACGTCAACAGACCGCTAAACGTCATAAATACAGTCCGATATACGTCAACAGACCGCTAAACGTCATAAATACAGTCTGATATACGTCAACAGACCGCTAAACACCATAAATACAGTCCGATATACGTCAACAGACAGCTAAACGTCATAAATACAGTCGATATACGTCAAAATACCGCCAAACGTCATAAATACAGTCCGATATACGTCAACAGACCGCTAAACATCATAAATACAGTCCGATATACGTCAACAGACATCTAAACGGCATATATACAGTCCGATATACGTCAACAGACCGCTAAACGGCATAAATACAGTCCGATATACGTCAGCAGACCGCTAAACGGCATAAATACAGTCCGATATACGTCAACAGACAGCTAAACGACATAAATACAGTCCGATATACGTCAGCAGACCGCTAAACGGCATAAATACAGTCCGATATACGTCAACAGACAGCTAAACGTCATAAATACAGTCGGATATACATCAACAGACAGCTAAACGTCATAAATACAGCCCGATATACATCAACAGACAGCTAAACGACATAAATACAGTCCGATATACGTCAACAGACCGCTAAACGACATAAATACAGTCCGATATACGTCAACAGACCGCTAAACGGAATAAATACAGTCCGATATACGTCAACAGACCGCTAAACACCATAAATACAGTCCGATATACGTCAACAGACAGCTAAACGGCATATATACAGTCCGATATACGTCAACAGAGAGCTAAACGTCATAAATACAGTCCGATATACGTCAACAGACAGCTAAACGGCATAAATACAGTCCGATATACGTCAACAGACAGCTACACGTCATAAATACAGTCCGATATACATCAACAGACAGCTAAACGTCATCAATACAGTCCGATATACATCAACAGACAGCTAAACGACATAAATACAGTCCGATATACGTCAACAGACCGCTAAACGACATAAATACAGCCCGATATACGTCAACAGACCGCTAAACGGCATAAATACAGTCCGATATACGTCAACAGACCGCTAAACACCATAAATACAGTCCGATATACGTCAACAGACAGCTAAACGGCATAAATACAGTCCGATATACGTCAACAGACAGCTAAACGTCATAAATACAGTCCGATATACGTCAACAGACCGCTAAGCGTCATAAATACAGTCCGATATACGTCAACAGACCGCTAAACACCATAAATACAGTCCGATATACGTCAACAGACAGCTAAACGTCATAAATACAGTCCGATATACGTCAACAGACCGCTAAACGGCATACATACAGTCCGATATACGTCAAAAGACAGCTAAACGTCATACATACTGTCCGATATACGTCAACAGACAGCTAAACGTCATAAATACAGTCCGATATACGTCAAAAGACAGCTAAACGTCATACATACTGTCCGATATACGTCAAAAGACAGCTACACGTCATAAATACAGTCCGATATACGTCAACAGACCGCTAAACGGCATAAATACAGTCCGATATACGTCAACAGACCGCTAAACGTCATAAATACAGTCCGATATACGTCAACAGACAGCTAAACGTCATAAATACAGTCCGATATACGTCAACAGACCGCTAAACGTCATAAATACAGTCCGATATACGTCAAAAGACAGCTAAACGTCATAATTACAGTCCGATATACGTCAACAGACAGCTAAACGACATAAATACAGTCCGATATACGTCAACAGACAGCTAAACGTCATAAATACAGTCCGATATACATCAACAGACAGCTAAACGACATAAATACAGTCCGATATACGTCAACAGACCGCTAAACGACATAAATACAGTCCGATATACGTCAACAGACCGCTAAACGGCATAAATACAGTCCGATATACGTCAACAGACCGCTAAACGTCATAAATACAGTCCGATATACATCAACAGACCGCTAAACGGCATAAATACAGTCCGATATACATCAACAGACAGCTAAACGACATAAATACAGTCCGATATACGTCAACAGACCACTAAACGACATAAATACAGTCCGATATACGTCAACAGACCGCTAAACGGCATAAATACAGTACGATATACGTCAACAGACCGCTAAACGTCATAAATACAGTCCGATATACATCAACAGACCGCTAAACGGCATAAATACAGTCCGATATACGTCAACAGACCGCTAAACGTCATAAATACAGTCCGATATACATCAACAGACCGCTAAACGTCATAAATACAGTCCGATATACGTCAACAGACCGCTAAACGTCATAAATACAGTCCGATATACTCAACAGACCGCTAAACGCATAAATACAGTACAGTCCGATATACGTCAACAGACATTTAAACGGCATATATACAGTCCGATATACGTCAACAGACCGCTAAACGGCATAAATACAGTCCGATATACGTCAGCAGACCGCTAAACGGCATAAATACAGTCCGATATACGTCAACAGACCGCTAAACGACATAAATACAGTCCGATATACGTCAGCAGACCGCTAAACGGCATAAATACAGTCCGATATACGTCAACAGACAGCTACACGTCATAAATACAGTCCGATATATATCAACAGACAGCTAAACGTCATAAATACAGTCCGATATACACCAACAGACAGCTAAACGACATAAATACAGTCCGATATACGTCAACAGACCGCTAAACGACATAAATACAGTCCGATATACGTCAACAGACCGCTAAACATCATAAATACAGTCCGATATACGTCAACAGACATCTAAACGGCATATATACAGTCCGATATACGTCAACAGACCGCTAAACGGCATAAATACAGTCCGATATACGTCAACAGACCGCTAAACGCATAAACGCATAAATACAGTCCGATATACGTCAACAGACAGCTAAACGACATAAATAAGTCCGATATACGTCAACAGACCGCTAAACGGCATAAATACAGTCCGATATACGTCAACAGACAGCTAAACGTCATAAATACAGTCCGATATACATCAACAGACAGCTAAACGTCATAAATACAGTCCGATATACATCAACAGACAGCTAAACGACATAAATACAGTCCGATATACGTCAACAGACCGCTAAACGACATAAATACAGTCCGATATACGTCAACAGACCGCTAAACGGCATAAATACAGTCCGATATACGTCAACAGACCGCTAAACGTCATAAATACAGTCCGATATACATCAACAGACCGCTAAACGGCATAAATACAGTCCGATATACGTCAACAGACCGCTAAACGTCATAAATACAGTCCGATATACATCAACAGACCGCTAAACGGCATAAATACAGTCCGATATACGTCAACAGACAGCTAAACGACATAAATACAGTCCGATATACGTCAACAGACAGCTAAACGTCATAAATACAGTCCGATATACATCAACAGACAGCTAAACGACATAAATACAGTCCGATATACGTCAACAGACCGCTAAACGACATAAATACTGTCCGATATACGTCAACAGACCGCTAAACGGCATAAATACAGTCCGATATACATCAACAGACCGCTAAACGGCATAAATACAGTCCGATATACATCAACAGACCGCTAAACGTCATAAATACAGTCCGATATACATCAACAGACCGCTAAACGGCATAAATACAATCCGATATACATCAACAGACCGCTAAACGTCATCAATACAGTCCGATATACGTCAACAGACCGCTAAACGGCATAAATACAGTCCGATATACGTCAAAAGACAGCTAAACGGCATAAATACTGTCCGTTATACGTCAACAGACAGCTAAACGTCATAAATACAGTCCGATATACGTCAACAGACCGCTAAACGACATAAATACAGTCCGATATACATCCAAAGACAGCTAAACATCATAAATACAGTCCGATATACGTCAACAGACAGATAAACGGCATAAATACAGTCCGATATACGTCAACAGACAGCTAAACGACATAAATACAGTCCGATATACGTCAAAAGACAGATAAACGGCATAAATACAGTCCGATATACGTCAAAAGACAGATAAACGTCATAAATACAGTCCGATATACGTCAACAGACCGCTAAACATCATAAATACAGTCCGCTAAACATCATAAATACAGTCCGATATACGTCAACAGACAGCTAAACATCATAAATACAGTCCGATATACGTCAACAGACCGCTAAACGGCATAAATACAGTCCGATATACGTCAAAAGACAGATAAACGGCATAAATACAGTCCGATATACGTCAACAGACCGCTAAACGTCATAAATACAGTCCGATATACATCAAAAGACAGCTAAACGGCATAAATACAGTCCGATATACGTCAACAGACCGCTAAACATCATAAATACAGTCCGATATACGTCAACAGACAGCTAAACATCATAAATACAGTCCGATATACGTCAACAGACAGCTAAACGTCATAAATACAGTCCGATATACGTCAACTGACCGCTAAACACCATAAATACAGTCCGATATACGTCAAAGACAGCTAAACATCATAAATACAGTCCGATATACGTCAACAGACCGCTAAACGTCATAAATACAGTCCGATATACATCAACAGACCGCTAAACGTCATAAATACAGTCCGATATACGTCAAAAGACAGCTAAACGTCATAAATACAGTCCGATATACGTCAACAGACAGCTAAACATCATCAATACAGTCCGATATACATCAACAGACAGCTAAACATCATAAATACAGTCCGATATACGTCAACAGACCGCTAAACATCATAAATACAGTCCGATATACGTCAAAAGACAGATAAACGGCATAAATACAGTCCGATATACGTCAACAGACAGCTAAACATCATAAATACAGTCCGATATACGTCAACAGACCGCTAAACATCATAAATACAGTCCGATATACGTCAAAAGACAGATAAACTGCATAAATACAGTCCGATATACGTCAACAGACAGCTAAACGGCATAAATACAGTCCGATATACATCAACAGACAGCTAAACGGCATACATACAGTCCGATATACGTCAAAAGACAGCTAAACGGCATAAATACAGTCCGATATACGTCAACAGACAGCTAAACATCATAAATACAGTCCGATATACGTCAACAGACCGCTAAACATCATAAATACAGTCCGATATACGTCAAAAGACAGATAAACGGCATAAATACAGTCCAATATACGTCAACAGACAGCTAAACGACATAAATACAGTCCGATATACGTCAACAGACAGCTAAACGGCATACATACAGTCCGATATACGTCAAAAGACAGCTAAACGGCATAAATACAGTCCGATATACGTCAAAAGACAGCTAAACGTCATAAATACAGTCCGATAAACATCAACAGACCGCTAAACGTCATAAATACAGTCCGATATACGTCAAAAGACAGCTAAACGTCATAAATACAGTCCGATATACGTCAACAGACAGCTAAACATCATAAATACAGTCCGATATACGTCAACAGACCGCTAAACATCATAAATACAGTCCGATATACGTCAAAAGACAGCTAAACGGCATAAATACAGTCCGATATACGTCAAAAGACAGCTAAACGTCATAAATACAGTCCGATATACGTCAAAAGACAGCTAAACGTCATAAATACAGTCCGATATACGTCAACAGACAGCTAAACGTCATAAATACTGTCCGATATACGTCAACAGACAGCTAAACGTCATAAATACAGTCCGATATACGTCAACAGACAGCTAAACGTCATAAATACAGTCCGATATACGTCAACAGACAGCTAAACGTCATAAATACAGTCCGATATACGTCAACAGACAGCTAAAAGTCATAAATACAGTCCGATAAACGTCAACAGTCAGCTAAACGACATAAATACAGTCCGATATACGTCAACAGACAGCTAAACGTCATAAATACAGTCCGATATACGTCAACAGACAGCTAAACGTCATAAATACAGTCCGATATACGTCAAAAGACAGCTAAACGGCATAAATACAGTCCGATATACGTCAACAGACCGCTAAACGGCATAAATACAGTCCGATATACGTCAACAGACCGCTATACGGCATAAATACTGTCCGTTATACGCCAACAGACAGCTAAACGTCATATATACAGTCCGATATACGTCAACAGACCGCTAAACGTCATAAACAATTCCGATAAACGTCTTAGACTCGTAACCGCTAAGCGTCATAAACATACTACGCAATACGTAAAATAAAAAATAAATCCACTAAACGTTAAAAACATTTCCGATACATATTTTTTTACTTGCTAAATTAAATAATGTTCTTGATGTTTGTTTCATTGTCAACTGATCCCACGTGGAAGTCGTGATAGCTCAGTAGTTACGCGTTTGCTTCAGATGCGAAAGGCCCGGAGTTCGAGCCCCGCTGGAGCCGTTACGATTATGCCCTTAAGCAAGGCATTTAAATTCCACGTTGCCTCTTCTCTCTCCCTAGTGGCAATGTATTCCATCAGGAATGAGGTCTCGAGAGTGATTAATATAAGTTATATGAACTTGTTTCGCAATCGAGCTAAAATAAATGTGTATAAACTAACTGATTCCATGTTTATTTCCGCATATTTTTCTTCTTGTGGGTACGTTTGTTAATGGACACGATGTAATGTCGCTTTAATGGTAAAGCGATATTAACTAGTTATTATAATATTCTATTGAAGTATGTGTAGCTCTTGTAACTACATATTCGGACCGGGAAGTATGTGAGATGGTGCGGTGGTCGCCCGATCGGACAGGTGGGTATTCTCCGGGTACTCCGGTTTC